>JAVLUX010000030.1:33684142-33984142 GCA_032164185.1 Moxostoma hubbsi | reverse complement strand
ATGGTATATCGTGATAATTAACATGCACTATATTGTTATTGTGAGAACTTCAAAATACCGTAACATTTTCTAGATAACCTATTAAGCAAATTATTTAGATTTTTCTGAATGGACTGTAGCATTTCCATCGATAAATCAACATTCCCAACACTATCTCTTACAGTAATAGGAAGACATACCAAATTACTAGGAAACTCTAAAATTCATGTTTCTTTTTCAATTCAACTTTTCCTTCAAAACATTACCATTGTTGTTACTTGCTCATTTGCAAATAAAATAAACCATATGCATACATGCAAAATAGAAGCACTGGACTATTGAAAGCCACCATGTCTCTTTGAATCTTATATGGACTGATCTTTGCAGTTACATTCTTTTTGATCTTTTAATTTAAAAAGAACGAAACAAGTAACTAAATCTTGTAATTAAGAAGAACAATAAAGTTTACATATCTTTTGACTAGTTTTTTAATCAATACAATATCGTGATAAAATCCTCAGCCATTATCGTGATATGAAAATTTGATATAGTCACATCCTTTTATATATATATATATATATATATATATATATATAAAATCACATATACACACATACACATACAGTACATACTGTGTTTTTTTTTTTTAATGACTTGGTGTTATGACTAAGACATTTTCTTGACAGGTTTTGCTAAAATCACCCTATAAATTTATGGAAACGAAGCATTCATAGTTTTTCTTTAATTACTAATGTACAGATGGATTTGTGTGTACTAAATATTGTTACCTCTATGCCCTGAGTACCCTGGAGTAGCTGTGTGACAGCAGCAAGGGCCACTGGGCTCTGAACAGTGTGTGGGTCCACTACTGTGGTGGCAGCAGCTGGTACAGGCTGTGGTATAGGCACTGGTACAGGCAGAGGTGCAGACTGTGGTACTGCCATCAGAGCGGCTGGAGGAGCAACAAACAGTCTAGTTTAATAACAGAGATCATTGTACAGATCATAGAACTGCAGGTTTTTGGTTTGAATCCCATTTAAAAACAGTACCAGCAAAGTTAAGTTTAATAGGAATAGAGGTAGACAGATTTATGGGATTTACTGATTAATAGGTGCAGGTGGTTGCTTTTTGAGACTATATACTTTCAGCAATGTGATAGTTACTGATAGTTATTTATATTATTACTCAATGTTTCTCTTTAACCAGTGCTGGAGGATTTTACAGTTGGAATGGCTTGATTCTACAGTATTAAACATACACATTACACATATATACATAAATATATATACACATATACACACAAAATCCTGTTGAATATATAGGCAAAAAAAAAAAAAAAAAAGAGCTTAATTTGGTAAATTCTTAAATATAGAGCACAAGTCTCCATATATATATATATATATATCTCAGAGTTTCCGCTAGAAAAAAATGGTGCCGGTCACTTTCGTTTTATGGACATTTTGATGATATGCCGGTCAAATATCGCCTCTTAATTGGTCAAGTTGAGGAAAACTGGAGGCAGGCTATGTAACTTAAAAAAATGACATAATCAGGCCGTATAGAATGCAACATGTTTATTAGCCTAACTTTCAAATAGACGGAAAAAAAACATGAACGTCCGATTGGCGTTTCACATTCATTGTTTAACAAACCAATCCTCCTTCCCCACATAAAATATCTGAATAGTAGCCTATTGTTTTTACTCAAGCGAACTTAATTATACACTCTCAGTATGTCTCATTTAGCTGGTAACATTTAAATTGGCCACCGTGAAATGACTCCTTGTCAAATGAACTGGAACAAACAAATGACTAGGCCTATAACATTGTCTCGCGTCATTTTAGGCTGCTTTTTACGCTGTTTTGCAGTGCTGAATTGTGCAGCTGCCGACTTAAAATCAAAACTTCCCAGTGTCTCTCCACAACTTGCAATGCGCATAAGCCGCGTAACCTTGTTCTCCGCAAGGCGACTTCGCTGCTTCGTCTTGAACCCCCTCTCTGCAGGAACACTCGAGACCGGGATTACACAGGCTATCTTGGCGAGCTTGGTCCACTCTGGATACATTTTAGGCTTATTCTCAAATTCAAATTGTGTTAGGGGGGCGGGATTATTAGGCAATTTTAATCGGACAATTTGACCGGAGAGATTTAATTTAGTTGGACATTTCATTTTTTTCCTGGCCAATGTCCGGTAATTACTGGACAACGGAAACCCTGAGATATATATATATATATATATACACACACACATACATACATTATATATATATATATATATATATATATATATATATATATATCTCAGGGTTTCCGTTGTCCGGAAGTATATATATAGAGAGAGAGAGAGAACCTCAGAATTACTCAAAACAAATTTATATTTTTTTCATTTTTGTCTAATTTAGATGTTTGGGTGTTTGTATGTTTTCTTTACCGCTCACTGTAGTTCCATTCTCTAAGACAGGAAGCACTGGAGCTGTGGCCATATCTAACAGCGGCTGTATGATGTCCATGCCAAACACATCATTCTTCTGCCATAGATTCAACACACGCAGTATTTTCACCTTGATTTAACCAAGAAAAACACATGATCAGCATTCCTCAATGAAATATAGCTTCACAGAAACACTTAACTGGAAATTCACTAAATGTTTTGGATATAAGAATTTAGCACCTTGTCATCAGCTGGGCATTGATAAAGGTTCTCAAATGTTGCGTTGAAGTTTTTCAAAAACCTTGGAGCAAATACATCTTTGTCCACACCAAACTGGTGACGGGACTGTCTGATAATTGAGTCGACCACATAGAGACCAGCAACCTTTAGATCTGGTTTACACTGATGGGAAAAAGAAAAAGAATTTAACACTAAATCTTCACCGGAACATACCAGCAATCTGGAGTACAGTATATAGTTTATTACATACCCTCTTGACGAACTTCTCCACGATTTGAACAACATGCTTGTAAAGCTAACAGAAAAAAACACATCATTATATCTCAGTCACAAAAGAAATATATCTTTATAATGTTAACCAAAAATGTATAATGTCAACAAAAACGTCAGTTTTATGCATTTGAAATATGGTCACTCTAAGCCTTTTCATAATCACAAAAAAGATGCAGTGTTTTCCAAACCTCGAATAATGCAACGAAAATAAGTTCATATTCATTTTTAAACAACACAATACAATGTTTTAACATGGGAAGAATTCAAAAATCAATATTTGGTGGAATAACCCTGATTTTCACAGATTTCATGCGTCTTGGCATGCTCTATACCAGTCGCTGTTCGGTGACTTTATGTCACAAGCCACGTACATGGTTATCCTGGAAGAAAACTTGATTTCTTCTGCTCTGTCAATGCTCCATGCCACACAGTCAGGTCAATCAAGGTTTGGATGGAAGAGCATCGGATCAAGACCCGGTCATTTCCAGCCCAATCTCCAGACCTGTGCCCCATTGAAAACCTCTGGAATGTGGTCAAGAGGAAGATGGATGGCCACAAGCCATCAAACAAAGCTGAGCTGCTTGAATTTTTGCACCACGAGTGGCAAAGTCACCCAACAGCAATGTGAAAGACTGGTAGAGAGATGCCAAGATGCATGAAAGCTGTGATTGAAAATCAGTGTTATTCCACCAAATATTGATTTCTGAACTCTTCCTAATTTAAAACATTAGTATTGTGTTCTTTAAAAATGAATAAGAACTTGTTTTCTTTGCATTATACGAGTTCTGAAAAACACTGCATCTTTTTTGTTATTTTGACCAGTTCTTAATTTTTATTTAGAATTTGGGAGAAATGTTGTCAGTGCTTTATAGAATAAAACAAAAATGTAATTTTACTCAAAACACAACTAAAAATAGTAAATCCAGAGAAACTTCTAATATTGCAGGTGTCTCTTAAATTTTTTCTGAGCCGTATATTGAAGATATACGAGTGTTTCTTCAACTTTGGGGACGTTTAATGTCATGTTTTTTTTACAAGGCCCTCATCATTTATTTTTGATAGTTTACAAATGACTCAAGTATAGATTGTACAATTTTAGCCTCGTCCCAGACGCAGACTTTCAATATTAAATCATGAAAATGTATTATAAAATATTGATTAAAAAGGCTGGAATAAACAAACCATTTAAATATTTATTGTGTGCAAATTATTTCCATTTTTTTTTTATTTATAATTACGACTATCCCACAGTTGTGGTGTCATTTCCATCACACCAAATAATTTTGCCCTTAATAAAGTGTTTTCATAAGTTAGTGTACTTGTGAACCAAGCTGACAAAAGTGTCAGTGAAGAGCATGCTTGAGATGAAATGACAGACAAGTATGTTTGATAATAAAGAAAATTCAAGGCAAAAATTTTCAAAAGTTTGAAAATATTATTCAATTGTGTGTATTTAGGATGCATCAAATGTTAACTATGTAAGTATATGAGTTGTGGCAGAAATGTTGTCTTTCAGAAAATAAATAACTAAACCAAGCACACCAGAGAGATTATTGGTAGTTTTGTAAAACATCAGCTAATATAAAGAAAGAACTAAATAAAAATAAAACAAATCTTGCACACTACCATAGCTTGAAAAAACAATTTCCATAAAATTTGGACTGCTTTTGAAGCTATGGTTGTATGCACAATTTTATTTTTCTTTATAATGACTTCCAGAAAACTAAATGACAAATCTCCTCTGATGCATGCACATACACTGATACAAATCCAAAGTGCTAAAAGTGCCAGATGTCGAAGAAAAATGATTCATTAATTTTAATGCTCAGTTTATATGAGATTTTGGAGAAAAAAAAAATCCTACTTCCTTGAATAAAAGAACAGAAGGCATTTAGGTTGTCAGCTTTTTAATCTTAATCAGTGTTATAATAAATCAAGACCATGCAAGTAAACACTCTCTGATAAGAAAGAAGTTTAAAAACAGCAATATAACAATTTCTCCAAATTCCTCCAATTTCAACATGAAATAACAACGAGACAATTCAAATGACCGTTGACAACTTAATACTCGAACAAGATTTTTTCTGGAAAACAAAATGCCTCTCTTAACTTACCTTAATAGCTTTAATTCCTGCTTTGGTTACAGACATCATTTTGGCTCGAGAGATCGGTGGTGTCATCTCTATCATAGACAACATCTACACGGAGTAAACAGGAGCAAGGGATGTGAACACATTTACCCCCAAAATTAAAACAGTTTACAGACACCAACAAAACTGATGCCTCAAATTCTCATCCAGGATGAGTGGAAAATTTTGTCTGCTCATAATAACCCAAAATAAAAACGACAGCAGAGCTCTTTTCTGACCCTAATAGCAGCACCCAAATCAGAGATGGCACTCCATAACACAGACAAGCAATTCTATTACAACCAGTGTTGGGTGTAATGCATTATCAAGTATTTAATTACGGTAATTAAATGACTTATTCATTGAAAAAAGTGTGCGCAAAAAAACAACAGTTGTTTTGTAATTATGTAAACAAGCTGGCATTCAAAGGGTTAAATCCTGAAAATGAATATTTGGTCGTAATGATCAGGACTGATGTTGGTTAAAAAAAAAAAAGTCAGTGAAAGTGGACATTTTTATATATATATATATTACGCTGATATTTCGTCCCCTAAGGTACTCCGAGTAACTTGTTATTGATGCACAAGTGTTAAGGTCTAATGTGAAAATATGTTTTCTAATTTAACGCTGCCCCCTTAAATTCTTTGACCAGATCATGAATAACTTACTTGATTTTATATTATTTATTTGAAAGAATTTAAAGAACAATTTCATGTCTATCCTTGTATTTTTCATCTGGTCGAGGTTGATAAGGGTTTTAGAAAGTAATTAAATTGATTTTCAGACATAGTAATTTTTACAGTAATCTGATTACACTGTAGATGATGTAATTAGTAGTTTGTAATTAATTACATTTTTAGAGTAACTTACCCAACACTGATAAGAACAGGACTACATAAATCACTAAAATTTACAATTTACGCAAATTTACTCTATGTTTGACAGATATAAGCGTGTTTTTCCACTTATTTAATGACTAATTAACAGTTATGCAACCCAGTTTGACAACAAACGTACAGGCGAAGGTCAATAAACATACAAACCATATTTACATTCGTTTCAGCACGTATTTATGAATCAGTCGCTATATTTGATCTCTTATTTGACTTAAGAATGTTCAAATGCAGCAACAGGGCCAATTTGAGTCCATAAATCTCAACTACAAACACAAAATAACGATTGTTTTGGAGACACTCGCGCTCCGCTAATGCTAACAGGCTAAAAGTCCAATACATCGCAATATTCTCACCTCCCCGTTAAAGGCGTTCACCGCATCCATCTCCATGGTCTTAGTTAATTCAATATGTCTCTAGAATTATTCTTGTGGACCAAAATAACAGGATTTTTGCGACGAGGCCGCATGAGAGTTGACGCTAAGAACCTCGAGCTTTCACATCCGCTGAGAGACGCGATGAGCGCGAATGCGTGCAGCGCCACATACTGGACTGGAAGAGAACTGCAGTGGGAGACTAAACACCTGCAATCTTCAGTTCCCTGTAGTTAATTACTTTTCTTTATTTAATTTTTTTATTAAATCCTTGAGTGACATTCGGAACATTTTTATATTTTTCGATCATTTTGGCTGTGTTGATGCCAACGGCATAAATTTAGACAAAGGTGTGTATTTTGGGGGGAATTTTGATGTTTCAACCTCAGTTCCTATAATACGTCTATAATACACTGCGTACACAATCTTTGATCCCAGTGCCTTTAAAGCATAAAATCATGAATTATATGATATTATGCTTTCATTCTGGAGCCCTGGCTTCAAAATGCATTTTTTATATTTTCCACCAGATGCCGCCATTTTTCTCATGTTTAGCCAATGGAGCAAATACATGCTTTTTCCATATTTTCTGTTTCCTGTATTTTAGAGCACTGCAGGCCAATTGAATAAATGATGCAGCTAAAATTGTGTGGGTGTGTTGGTATGGATATCAGAGTGTTTTGTATGTGTGTGTTGAGAATTGTGTGTGTGTGTGTGTGTGTGTGTGTGTGTGTGTATGTGTGTGCGTAAAAAAACAACAGTGGCATTATGTAAACAAACTGGCCAATGCAAAGGGTTAAAATTCTGAAAATTAATGAATATTTGGTAGTTATGATCAGGACTGATGTTGGTTAAAAAATCAAAGTCAGTGAAAATGAAAAATTATATTTATATATAATATGTTTATAGCAGTTTTTTGTCCTCTAAGGTCCTGAGTTTGAGTATTTATTTATTTATTTTTTAAATCTGACAATGAAAAAAAAATTATAATGAAACAAAATCAAATATTATTGCAAATAATTGACATATCCCACACTGTGATAATCCCAATATATATATATATTCCCCCTTAGCATTTAGTATATGGAAAATAATGTATTTTTTGTGTGTGTTTTCTTTTTGTTTAAAAAAAAACAAAAACAGTGGCATTATGTAAAAATTATATCTTTTCTAACTTATTCTTAACAACGGTTCAAATAAAGAGTAAAAACAATGACTCTGTCATTAAACGATTCTACAAATATCTCGAGTCTTTAAATGGGCTTTTATTTTGTAGCATCGAGTAGGGCTTTTATTTTGAAAATAATATTTTCCTGTGGCGGAAACGGATCAGACCCCGGTGAACAGCCGCGACCATGCCGACTGTCAGCGTGAAGAGAGATCTGCTCTTTGAAGCCCTCGGACAAAACTACAGTTAGTGTTTTAACACTAATGCCTTTTGTAAACGGAGGGCATTCAAGAGTGTGATGTTTGTTGGAAACAAATAGCTCACTGTGTGTGTGATTGTGTTTCCATTTGGGGAAATGATGGTTAAATATCTAAGTACAAGAAATAACTGTCTGGTATAAATATATTTCGTTGTTTACAATTTAATCATTGAAGAATGAATTGATATTGTGGCTCAAAATAAATTCAAATTCAATTAGTTTAATGTTCCAGTGTGTCGCAGCGATTGCATCAGATTTAAATTACTCAGAGATTTTAATGAATCCAATTAAGATTTTGGCGTATAATTGATTTATATGGATTTAAAATACGTTGCTGGCTGAATGCAGTAATGCTTCATGTCTTGAGACGTGGTTTGGATTATTCTCCATTCATTAGAAAAGCTCAGATGTCAACGTGATGACGTCAGCACAACGCGAAACTGACGCTTCATCCTTTAAATATATTAAGAAAATATTATTTTATTTTTTTTCCAGCTGATGAAGAGTTTGATGAACTGTGTTTCGAGTTTGGCCTCGAGCTCGATGAAATCGTAAGTCATTTGAAATTATTTTATTTTACAAGCTGATAAATAGAAGTGACAGAGATTTTATTATGGCGAAAACTGCTTACATTTGTATAATTGTTAGAAATAATTAACTGAACTATATATGTACATAACACATACATAGAAGTTGATATTAAAGTAAATATTACATGTTTTATAAACATAACATAATAATATATATTTGTTTTTTATTTATGTAAAATATAATGTATTACATAATAGATACAATGTAATAATTGTGTTATTCAAAAAAGTTTAATTGAAATGTTTCTCAGGTGTATAAATGCAACTTCATTCAATTATTGGGCAGAAAAATGATACACTGTAAACGTAGAATAAAGTAGGAAAAATATTTTCCAGATAATTAGATGCAAATATATGAATATTTTTGGTGTTGGGCAGAATGTTCACACTGCTCTTTTCTATGCAATTAAAGTTAAAGTGTGCCGCTCCAAAAATGACAAAAAGCACCATTAAAAACTAACACAAATTAGTCCATTAGACTTATGTATAAAGTGACTTAATTTGAGTTTATGATGACAGAATTTACAGTTTTAGGTGAACTTTATCATTAATGTGCACATGGTTGTGATTTATGACACTGTTTTTGTAACTTTGTGCCATTTTAAGATTTCATAGCATATCAAAAAAGTTGTAATTTTATGCTAATTAATTAATTTGCATATGCCTATACTTTGTATCATTGTCTCTCAATGTTTAGACATCAGAGAAGGACATCATAAGCCGTGAACAGGGCGATCAGAAGGCAGAGGGGGCGTCTGATGTGGTGCTGTATAAGATCGACGTTCCAGCCAACCGATATGATCTACTGTGTCTCGAGGGACTCGTCAGGGGTCTGCAGGTCTTCAAACAAAAGTATGTATTCCGGATATGCATAGAAATATCCATGCAGTCGCTTTGATTTCGCATTGCTGGCTTATTGGCCCGCGTGCATTGTATATTTGAAGTATTTGGATGAATGTGTGTTTTTAGGGTGGGAGCTCCACGATACAAGCGTGTGAGCCCTGTGAATGGAGCAGAGCCTCAGCGGCTGGTCATAACGGAGGAGGTAAGTGTTTTATATCAAGCTCATATTTGAATTAGAAGTGCACTCAGTTGTTTGATCTTAAGAGCTGATGTGAGACGCCATCAGCTCTTGTGAGAAAAGGAGGAAGATCGGCTAGAGTAATTGAACATGGGCAGTGCTGATACTGAAGTCGCTTGTCCCGCTCTGTGTCCGTGTAGACGGCGTCTGTGAGGCCACACGCGGTAGCAGCTGTCTTGCGCAACATCACTTTCACCCAGGAACGATACGAGAGCTTCATAGAGCTGCAGGAGAAGCTGCACCAGAACATCTGCAGGTTAGGGGCTCTTAGCTGATTTAATCTGAGAAGTTCCAAGTCTCAGGAGGAGTGTCTTGCTTGAATGATCAATTCACTCTTCCTACTTCAGGAGAAGAACTCTGGTTGCCATAGGAACGCATGATTTGGACACCATCTCTGGTCCATTCACCTACACAGCCAAATCGCCTGGAGATATCCGCTTCAAACCGCTCAATCAGAGCAAAGAATACACCGCCACTGAACTCATGAGTTTCTATAAGGTGAGCTCTGATTGGATACCGATTGGCTATCGGTGCTTTCTGACACTAATAATGCATTGGATTTCTTTGTTTTACTCATATTGATAAGAAGATTCATGTCAGACAGCATCACTCAATGGAAAAGGAAATGTAATTGATGTTATGTTTTTAGACTGACAGTCATCTGAGACACTACCTGCATATAATTGAGAATGAACCGCTCTACCCCATCATATACGACAGCAACGGTGTCGTCCTGTCTATGCCTCCTATCATCAACGGTGAGTCAAATTTATGTATATTTACTCACGCAGGGTATATACTTGTATTACTTACTAGAGGTCGACCGATAGTGGATTTTGCTGATACCGATAACTAAGGTGGTGGAAAAGGCAGATAACCGATTAATCGGCCGAGTTTTTTTTAAATCAATTCACAGAATGTTAAAAATAATACAAATAAATGTATAGAGGCTACAAGAGTCCAAAATGAATAAAATCCCAGATGCAGTTTATTGTGCAACCAATTTTTTTTTGCCTAAATACCAGATTAAGGATTTTGTGTATACTGTAAATATATACACTACCGTTCAAAAGTTTGGGGTCACATTGAAATGTCCTTATTTTTGAAGGAAAAGCACTGTACTTTTCAATGAAGACAACTTTAAACTAGTCTTAACTTTGAAGAAATACACTCTATACATTGCTAATGTGGTAAATGACTATTCTAGCTGCAAATGTCTGGTTTTTGGTACATAGGTGTATAGAGGCCCATTTCCAGCAACTATCACTCCAGTGTTCTAATGGTACAATGTGTTTGCTCATTGGCTCAGAAGGCTAATTGATGATTAGAAAACCCTTGTGCAATCATGTTCACACATCTGAAAACAGTTTAGGTCGTTACAGAAGCTACAAAACTGACCTTCCTTTGAGCAGATTGAGTTTCTGGAGCATCACATTTGTGGGGTCAATTAAACGCTCAAAATGGCCAGAAAAAGAGAACTTTCATCTGAAACTCGACAGTCTATTCTTGTCCTTAGAAATGAAGGCTATTCCATGCGAGACATTGCTAAGAAATTGAAGATTTCCTACAACGGTGTGTACTACTCCCTTCAGAGGACAGCACAAACAGGCTCTAACCAGAGTAGAAAAAGAAGTGGGAGGCCGCGTTGCACAACTGAGCAAGAAGATAAGTACATTAGAGTCTCTAGTTTGAGAAACAGACGCCTCACAGGTCCCCAACTGGCATCTTCATTAAATAGTACCCGCAAAACACCAGTGTCAACATGTACAGTGAAGAGGCGGCTGCGGGATTCTGGGCTTCAGGGCAGATTGGCAAAGAAAAAGCCATATCTGAGACTGGCCAATAAAAGAAAAAGATTAAGATGGGCAAAAGAACACAGACATTGGACAGAGGAAGACTGGAAAAAAGTGTTGTGGACAGATGAATCCAAGTTTGAGGTGTTTGGATCACAAAGAAGAACGTTTGTGAGACGCAGAACAAATGAAAAGATGCTGGAAGAATGCCTGATGCCATCTGTTAAGCATGGTGGAGGTAATATAATGGTCTGGGGTTGCTTTGGTGCTGGTAAGGTGGGAGATTTGTACAGGGTAAAAGGGATTCTGAATAAGGAAGGCTATCACTCCATTTTGCAACGCCATGCCATACCCAGTGGACAGCGCTTGATTGGAGCCAATTTCATCCTACAACAGGACAATGACCCTAAACACACCTCCAAATTGTGCAAGAACTATTTAGAGCAGAAGCAGGCAGCTGGTATTCTATCGGTAATGGAGTGGCCAGCGCAGTCACCAGATCTGAACCCCATTGAGCTGTTGTGGGAGCAGCTTGACCGTATGGTACGCAAGAAGTGCCCATCCAACCAATCCAACTTGTGGGAGCTGCTTCTGGAAGCGTGGGGTGCAATTTCTCCAGATTACCTCAACAAATTAACAGCTAGAATGCCAAAGGTCTGCAATGCTGTAATTGCTGCAAATGGAGGATTCTTTGACGAAAGCAAAGTTTGATGTAAAAAAAATCTTATTTCAAATACAAATCATTATTTCTAACCTTGTCAATGTCTTGACTCTATTTTCTATTCATTTCACAACGTATGGTGGTGAATAAGTGTGACTTTTCAGGAAAACACAAAATTGTTTGGGTGACCCCAAACTTTTGAACGGTAATGTATATATAAGGGCTGTCAATCGATTAAATTCAAATTAATCAGAAAATATCTAATTAATTACATGGTGTCCCAATTAATTAATGGCATATACAAATATTTGCTGAGAAAGCCCCTCATATAACAATAATTCAGTATATAATTATACATAGTTATCTTTAAATATTACAAAAATTATATATATATATATAAAATATTCAGATAATTAAAGTGCATTACATTCTTGTGGCAGAAGAGTTCATCATTGATAAGACAATACAAAAAGCCGCTTTAGAATACAATGTATTGTTTACTACCATATTATTACATAATTACATATATATAATATAATTTCTAAGCAGTTTTATGGTTATGTTTGAGCCTCGTGGTTGTCTTATTTTCTGCATAGATCTGTTCCTTTAAAAGTATTGTTCTCTGTTCCAGGGGACCACAGCAAAATCTCATTAAACACGAAGAACATATTCATTGAGTGCACAGCCACAGATCTCACAAAGGTAAGCACAATTCTGCTTTACTGACAGAACGTGAACTTATGAAACTAGACTCGATGAAATCAGAATACATGAGTAGATCGTAATAATCGTATTTTATAATCTGAATGTCTTGTTGTTTGAACTGTTGGATGCAGGTAAAATATGTAATGTGTGTGTGTGTGTGTGTGTGTTAATAGGCAAAGATTGTGCTGGACATGATGGTGACCATGTTCAGTGAATACTGCGAGGAGCCGTTCACGTGAGTACTGCCCTATAGACACTCAGTCAGGCTCATCTGTTGAAATCAAACTCTTGGATTGTCTTGAATGGACACATTTCATTCCAGATATGCAATATTTATAAGCATTATTCAGTGTCTTCATAGAAATAATTAAGAAGAGATTTATTAGTTAAAAGTGTTGCCACATATTGTTCAGTTGTGAGATGTGCTTGTTATGAAGATGCAGATCTCTCTCTCTCTCTCTCTCTCTCTCTACAACAGGGCAGAAGAAGCAGAGGTCGTTTACCCCGATGGCAGATCATTTGTGTATCCTGTACGTATTCAGTTTTTAATTTAACTTTATTAACTGCTGTGAATTTCATCACTGTATAAGTTTAACATGAGAACCAACAAAAAAATCTAAATTGACTCTACTTCCATAATACATGTTCATGGCCTTATTGTGATGAGACATTGGTGGATGTTTTTCCACAGAAAATTCACTGAAAGGCTTTTTCTTTTCATTTGACGTCACCAATCCCTCTCATTTTTCAGCTCATATAGAGACATTTCACAATCTAATCAATCCCGATAGATACATTTAAAGGTATAGTTCACCCAAAAATGAAAATTCTCATCATTTACTGACATCCCAGATGTGTATGACTTTTTTTCTTCTGCAGAACACAAATTAAGATTTTTAGAAGAATATTTCAGCTCTGTAGGTCCATACAATGCAAGTGAATGGTGACCAAAACTTTGAAGCTCCAAAAAGCACATAAATGCAGCATAAAAGTAATTCATAAGACCCCAGTGGCTAAATCCACATCTTCAGAAGCTTTATGATAATTGTGGGTCAGAAACAGTATCATATTTCATCCTATAAATTTTCCTTCCTATGTGGTGATGTGCATGATTAATACAAATCACCAGAAACAAAAGACAAAGAATGTGAAAGTGGAGATGTATAGTAAAAAAAGACTTGTTGATCTGTTTCTGACCCACACCTATAATATCGCTTCTGATGAATGTGGATTAAAACACTGGAGTCGTATGGATTACTTTTATACTGCCTTTTGGAGCTTCAAAATTTGGTCGCCATTCACTTGCATTGTATGGACCTGCAGAGCTGAAATATTCTTCTAAAAACCTTAATTTGTGTTCTGCAGAAGAAAGAAAGTCGTACACATCTGGGACGCCATGAGGGTGAGTAAATGATGAGACAATTAAAACATTTTCTCATTTAATATCCTGTTTTACTCAGAAATATGTCATCAAGTAAAATGGGACTTTAATCTCAGAAATTAAAAATATTTCTTGTTACACTCAACCTGGTCTCATAGAATTGCATTTCTATACCAACATTTTTAAATGATTTTAATGTGGCTTATTGTAAGTATTGCAATCTTAAAAAAAATATTGTATAACATGACTTGTTGTCTATATTTGTTTTGTTTTTATTGTATTTATATGATATTTGTATTTTTATAATTGAATTCTTGCCATGAAAATAGCTTTGAATGCTGACATGGCATTAAACAAAACATACTACTACTACTATTGTAAGTATTGCGGCAGTTTCCTGGTGAAATGAATACTAGAGGTGCTACAACAGCGACTTTTGTTCACTTTCACACAAATCACAAATGGTAAGTGATTATCAGTTCATAAACACTTACTTTGCACCCTGTTCCTCAAACACAGTCGTGTGTCGACTCATGAGCCAAAATGTCATAATAGAAGCGCCACAAAATGACGTGGTTGTGTCAGCGATTTTGTGTTTTTCATGTCACATTCACTTTAAATGACACTCGGTTAGGTTTAGGGTAGGTGGTAGGTTTTACACAATAGACCATTTTAAACATTAAAACCTCATCGCTTTTTGCGCCACACTGCCGTGATGCGTCTAAGGAACCACATAACATAATTTTTCAAAAATGCTGCCAAAGTCACAATTTTCATAACATCTGGCTTTCATTTCTAATGAAAATCTTCTTCATAATTGGCTGATTGTCAACTGTAGGAGCTGGCGTACAGGATGGAGACACTCTCTGGGGAATTTATCAACAAAAAAGTCGGGATCAAGTAAGTTTGTTCACAGATCCAGCACATTATAAATGTTTAATTTGATCTCTTAGATCCAACTTTTCTTTCGCTTCTGTTGTTGCTCAGCGAATCAGCAGAAAATATAGCTCAGCTGCTGACGCGGATGTGTTTGAGGTCAGAGGTCAGCGGTGAGGGCGATCAGATCCAGGTGGAGATCCCGCCCACACGCTCCGATGTCATCCACGCTTGTGACATCATGGAGGATGCTGCCATGGCCTATGGCTTTAACAATATTGTCAGGACCACGCCCCGCACTTACACAGTAGCTGATCAGGTTAGAGGAAAACATTCATTCTGGCCAATCAAAACGTGAGATCTCTGTTAACGTTTGATATTGAGGTGTCCAGTGCAAAGTGATGAGTGTGTTTGTGCGTGTTTGCACGTGATTTCAGCTCCCCATAAATAAACTGACAGAGTTACTGAGGCAAGACCTCGCAGCTGCTGGATTCACCGAAGCCCTGACATTCGCTCTGGTGAGAAATCATCTTTTATTAAAATTTGCCTTGAATTCTTTAAAGGGGCCATAGTCTACAATATTCCATTCGATATTCTGTTGTACCATTTTACAGCTTTTGTTGTACCATTTTTTTCCCTCAAGGCCATTTATAAGAAAAGCTAGTTTATCCTAGCCATTTTACACACTATATCTGACCCTTACTAATAAGCAGGTGGTTTTTGCTGCTAAGTCTTCTAGAGGTAGACCGATATATCGGTTTTACCGATTAATCGGTGCCGATAGTTGCTTTTTGGTACACTTGGTTATCGGAAACTATCAGCATAGATTTTTGTGGAGAACCGATAGTTCCAAAAAAGCAACTATCAGCATCGGTGATTAATCGGTGCTGATAGTTGCTTTTTGGTACACTTGGTTATCGGAAACTATCAGCATAGATTTTTGCTGATAACCGATAGTTCCAAAAAGCAACTATCGGTCTACCTCTAGAAGAAGTTATAGTTTTTTTTTTTATTCCTCCATGTTCCCCAGTGGTCTGCGTTTAAAGATTCTTCAGTCAGAAGGATTGGTTTAACAGTGTATCAGCGGTCTCTTGAGGTGAAATAAAAGCAACTACTGACACCTCGTTGGATTTGCTGTATCTAAATGTACCATTATTTACAATATTCATCCCATGTTTTTATCCTCTCTTTAATGCATAGTTTGTTATTTATTTAGATTAGATAATAATGCATCCTAAATTGAATTGAGGGCATGCAAAGTAAAATGCAACTATATAAAAAAGCACATGCATCATGTCTCCAACTTCATATCTTGTTAATAATAATAAAAAACCTCATCTGGTGAAATATACAGCATATATAAATACAAAATACATCTGGTGAATGTATAGGTGATAAAAAGCTTAATTTTGTAAAAATTTAAAAATAGAATAATGTATGGTGAACTTCAGGCTTGATTATAGTTAAAAGCCCAGCGTTTTATTTTTATTTTTTTCTGGTCATTATTGGGATTTTGGTTGTACAATAAACTTAATTTACTAACTTTATTAATTTTGGACTCTTGTAGTCTTCTGTGTCTGTGCCCATCATAGATAAAAAGTCTTATAAAGTCTTCTTTACATGTTAAATGTGTCATTCGCTTGGTGGTTCATCATGTTCATCATGACGAATAGTCACATAACTGAACATTCCTCAATATTCCAGTGTGGGCGATCACATGTCAGTCCAAACCAATATGACTTTTTCATATTGGAGATATTGGGCAGAATGTTCACACTGCTCTTTTCTATGCAATTAAAGTTAAAGTGTGCCGCTCCAAAAATGACAAAAAGCACCATTAAAAACTAACACAAATTAGTCCATTAGACTTATGTATAAAGTGACTTAATTTGAGTTTATGATGACAGAATTTACAGTTTTAGGTGAACTTTATCTTTAATGTGCACATGGTTGTGATTTATGACACTGTTTTTGTAACTTTGTGCCATTTTAAGATTTCATAGCATATCAAACTTGTATCAAAAGGACAAGAAAAATTACCTTTTTTTATGAACTTTTATGCTGTAAATTGCCTTTTTCTCTCTATGCAGTGCTCACAAGAAGATATTGCCGATAAACTTGGGAAAAACATTGCAGAAACCAGAGCGGTGCACATCTCCAACCCAAAGACTGCAGAGTTTGAGGTAACACAAGGATCTGTGTAATCCTAATTTGTATTTCTCATACTTGTCCACTAGAGGGTGTTCCGTCAAAGTTTAAATTAATTATGTGGTACTTTAGGGCAGGGCTTTTCAAACATTTTGATGCCAAGTCGAAGTACCCCCTAATGTGACAATAACCTTGCGAAGGACCCCTTACTAAAATATATAAAGGTCGCTAATAGATCAGAGGATTAGCTTTTATATTGTTATTTTAATAAAGCCAAAATAAATCATGAAAATATTATCTGTAGAGATGCACCGATGTATCGGCCAAATTAAGACCATTACTTATAACCATCGACACGCTGTAAACTGTCATTATCAACCATCTGTTTTTCATATCTGTATTTGTTAATGCTTGTGATCGCATACAAATATCAAATGTGACTTCTGTTGTTTAGAACTACAAAAACAAAACTGCAAAAAAATGTTTTAGAAGTGCAAAAAAAAACTTTTTTCCCACATATCGTCATGTCGCATCTTTTTATCTTGTATTTATTTTTTTACTTTATTATTTTTTTGGCATGTCATGTGAGATCCCAATCCATGTTTAATGGAAAAAATATATATTGTTAGATCAATATAATAGCTTTTGTACCTACTTGTCCATTTTTAAAGCATAATTCCCTTTAAAGAATTTTATTTTAATATTTTTTTTAAAGCAAAACAGTGAGATATATATATATATATATATATATATATATATATATATATTTCTTATTATTATTCATTATTATTCATATTATTAATTTTTTTTAGATTTATGTATTTTAATGTAATAATAAAAATCAAAAATTGTATTGTGTAATATTTAACCAAATGAAATTAATAAAACTTAAAATATAATTTTTTTTGAAAAATTACTTTTTTTTTTAATTATTATTTGTTATGAAACTGAAATGCGTAAATCTTAAAATAATTTTTTGTGAGTATCTGTATTGGTATTTTTTGTTCAAATCAGTATCGTTTTGGCCAAAAATATATTTTATATTTTTGCATCTAATTATCTGGAAAATATTTTTCCTACTTTATTCTACGTTTACAGTGTATCATTTTTCTGCCCAATAATTGAATGAAGTTGCATTTATACACCTGAGAAACATTTCAATTAAACTCAAAAGGAAATCATGTAAAATTCATGATTGTTTTTTTCTCTTTTACATTAATGAATCATCTATAACTGGATGTTATAGATGATCTTTCTCTGAAATTTTCCACAGACTCCTAGCACCCCCTCGTGGCCCCCAGGGGGTCCCGGTCCCCAGTTTGAAAACCCCTGACTAAGAGCTTCTGTAAATAAGTTGTTTTGACCAAGGTAACTTGACTAATAATTACTGGCCTTCACTGTCCTCTAGGTGGCACGCACCTCTCTTCTACCAGGTCTCTTGAAAACACTGGCTGCTAACAGGAAGATGCCCCTTCCTCTCAAACTGTTCGAGATTTCAGACGTCGTCCTCAAGGACGAAACTAGAGGTGTGTGCATATCAAAACACAGCAGTTCTGAACCGGTTATGCTTCAGGATCCAGATTTATTTTGACACCCTACATGCATGATTACATGGTTAGTGAGATTTTAATGATTAGAATATCAGCCCTATCAGAGCAGACCTGAAACCCATTTTGGGGTCAGAACCCACTAGTTGGGTATCACTGAATAAACATGATGTTGATACACAATCTCTGTGAATTAATTTCTCTCTCACTCAAAAATACACAGATGTAGGGGCACGTAATAACAGGCGTCTTTGCGCCGTGTACTACAACAAGAGTCCAGGGTTTGAAGTAATTCATGGTCTTCTGGACCGGGCCATGCAACTGCTGGATGTCAAACCAGGCCGTAACCAAGGATACCACATCCAGGCGGCCGAGGGTGAGTCATAAATGTTAAAAGTCAACATGTCCTTCCTCTGATACCTTGAGTGAGAATTGTTTGTGCACCTATTATTGGGTTTACTAGATTTAAAAGGATTTGTTTTAGTGGTTAATATTTAACGATTGAATGCGAGCAGTAGGTCAGGAAATACGGAACTGTAGCAGTTCCTTTTTTAATTCGGAAAATTCAGCCCCATGTTTTCCTAACCTATATTTCTACAAGATGCGCAGAAGATATAGACTATTTGGAGCAGTTTTAGTCTCGTCAGTAACAATTTCAGTCTGTTTAGAGAACTGTCCTTCATCAGTAGTTCCTTTAACATGTGGGATCCCTCAGGGCTCCATCTTGGGACCCTTTTTATTCTCCCTCTACATGCTTCCGTTAGGAAAGATCTTTGATAAGCATGGCATACACTACCATCTGTATGCTGATGACTCTCTACTTTACTTTCCTGTTAAACATGGGAAGCACCCCTCTTTAAAGTCTCTGCATAAATGCATGGCCGATGTGAAGTGTTGGCTGGCAAACAGCTTTCTTCAATTAAACGAGGATAAGTCAGAGTTTATTCTTATCGGTCAAAGGCGATATGAGGGCAATTTGTCACTGCTTCCAGGGAAAAAAATGTCCCTATGTAAAAAAACCTGGGTGTTATTTTTGACTCTGAGCTCAAGTTTGATCGACAAATAAATGCTGCTGTTAAAAAAAAAATTATCCATCTAAGATCTGTAGCAAAGTTGAAGTCCATCCTTTCTTTTGATGATTTGGAGAAGGTTATACATGCCTTTGTGTCTTCTCGATTGGACTATTGTAATGCTTTGTATCTGGGTATGAGTCAGGCCTCTCTCTCTCTCTCTCTCTCTCTCTCTCTCTCTCTCTCTCTCTCTCTCTCTCGCCTGCAGCTGGTCCAGCTGCTAGGCTTTTAACTGGAACAAGGAAAAGAGAGCATATTACCGCAGTATTGATTTCCCTACATTGGTTACCGATCCAATACAGAATCAAGTACAAAGTGTTGCTGTATGTATTTAAGGCTATTCATGGTCTTGCACCAGAGTACATCTCTGCTTTAATAAGCTTGCATCAACCTTCAAGGTCTCTCCGCTCTGGTGATCAGCTGTGTCTGTCAGTTCCTCGATCTCGCCTAAAAACTCAAGGTGATAGAGCTTTTGCGGTGGCAGCCCCTAGACTTTGGGATGAGCTTCCATTGGTCATAAAATCATCTCCGTCTCTATTCTCTTTCCAGGTGGCCTTTAAAATGTATTTATTTTCCCTAGCTTTTAATTAATTGCATTATAAATTGTACAAGGTCAATTTTATCTTATCCTGTTTTTATTGGTTTTAAATGCTTGTTGCATTCTTAAGCTGTATGTATGTGATTTTATATATTTTTTGTAACTCCATGTACAGCACTTTGGTACCCAGTGGGGTTTTTGAGGTGAGTTCAGTTGAGTAATATCATTGCTGAGACTAAAACTGCTCTAAAGTGTCTCTTTAAGCATCTTTCATCCATGAAGTTTTTATTTTAATATTTGTGATTTAAAAAGTGTGATAAAAAGATACAAAAGATTCATATATACAGTGTATGTGTGTGTGTGTGTGTGTGTGTGTGTGTGTGTGTGTGTGTGTGTATATATATATATATATATATATATATATATATATATATATATATATATTAGGGCTGTCGATTTAATGCGTTAATTCAGTGCGATTAATTTTACAAAAAATAACTTGTTAAACAATTTACGCAATTAATGGCAATGCCCATGGACCATAACAAGGAAGATTCCTGAGTAAATAAAGCTTGTAGTACCACCTGTATACTCCAGAGGGCAGTAAGTGAGTTAATGAATAATTATGCAAAAAAATAAAAAACACTCAAAAAAAATATTTTAAGATTTATACATTTCTAATTTGTAAAAAAATTAAATTAAGTAATATTTAATACAATTAAATAAAATAAATAAAACATAATATTTAACTTTATAACACTTTTTTTAAACATTACACAATTTAATTTGTGGGATTTTGTTATGAAATTAAAAGGCATGCAGTAAATCTTAAAAAATAGGCATGTGTGAAATTTAACTGATTTAAAGTCACCATGAAATCAAAATTGAGTCGGTTTCATTTCACATTCCTGGTCCTATTGTGAACGATTCGCCGGCACATATTTTTTATCTTGCATTAAAATGTTATAACAAATAACTGTTTAGGCTACAGTAATGTTAACCCCGTAATTCAAGGCCGGTTAATATAAAAGTTATAAAGTTTACGTCAAAAATTTTCCTCATTCTTTGACTTCCACAAGTCACATTACAGAAGTAAAATGAGGTTTGAGCGCTGTTTCTTGTTCACTTTAAAAGAGTAAAAGTCTTTTTGAATAATTGTATTCTTTCTATCCTTCTCACAGACTCCACCTTCTTCCCGGGTCGCTGCGCCGAGATCTTTTCACATGGTAAAAGCATCGGACACCTCGGGGTCCTTCACCCTGATGTCATCAGTCGTTTTGAGCTGACCATGCCCTGCTCCGCCATCGATGTCGACATTGAACCCTTCCTGTGATGTCATAATAAAGTCTAAGCTCCTCCCTCAAAAGCTGTATCCACTCCTTATTGACCACATGCATATTTGGGTTCGGCGAGGTCACAACAACATGGAAATAGTCAAGTGTTTTATTAAAGCTTGACTTGTCCTCTGCGAGTACATGTTCTTCATATATTAAACATTATGGCCGTATGTTTGCGTCCCGCACATGGATACATTTTACAATGTAGAAGTGAATAAATATTATTAAATAAATCTGAAATTGTCTACATCTGTTATACATCAACTTTTCTAACATCCAATGGGTGCATGCTCATCCCGTCTCCTCACAGAAAAGGAATCAGAGGCTTCAGTCAAATATTAGTCAACTAAAATTTTACATTTGAAGAAAATGTGAGTGGTGAAGGTGTGTTTGGCAGCTTGTCCTGTCTTTAGAAGAGGGTTAAAGGTTGAGTGTGGGAAAGGACTCTAACTGTGTTTGTGTGTTAGCATGTTCACTGGCTTTGTTAAACAACGCTGCTGCTTTGGTGCTATAAGAGCAAGTGTGCATATGTTCATCGCTAGTATTGTGTCTTTTAGAAGTAGACCTCAATAAGTCACTTGAGCGCAATTATGCTTAATATTCTGCCCACGTGCGTGCTGTGTGGTCACCTTAAGACCCAAGCAATGATAGGCCAATTGATGCAAAAAACAATTGGCCTCATTTAATATTTTTAGGAAGCCAAAAGTTATGCATATTATTATTATTATTATTATCCATTTTTGGTTTAGGGGTGGTTTTTTTTATAAGAGGAAGTTCTGAATTCACAACACAACACTATGTGAAAAATAATTTTGTTTTTGTAATGGCAAACGGCTGAAAATCATTTGGAATAATGAATCTCTGATTTACCTGATGGGCTCCATTGTGTGAATATAGAAGAGGTTGATCACTAAACCAGGTGTTGCATTTTTTGCTACACTGAAAGTTGATATTTTGGGGGGAATGTAAACATGTTGGGAATTAAGACAAATATTATAGGTCAAACGGCCTACTTGCTTGGAAAATTGCTACATTTGTGCCAAAAGTGTTAGCAATTGTGTCAACTAGCTTTTTTCCTTTTTGTGTGACCTTACCAAGCTCGGACAGTTAATACGCATTTTTTTCCCCCCGCCAAAGTGGCTGTTATGATACAGTTTATAGTGTCAACTTTTGTTATGTGTAGTTTTTCCCCACACTGAAATAAAGAACAAAACGATTCGTTGGCTCAACAACCATTACCTCAGAAACGTACATATTTATAAAAAAATGTTATTTAATTTGCATTAATGTGTACAACACAAAATATCAATTATAAGGTGAACTTGAAGTGATAAAGTAAAAGAATAATCGTGAGTTCCTTGAACTTCTTTGGCTTAAAAATCCATAAAATTATTAATATAAAAATATATTATTTTATTTTAAGCATTACTAACTCAAATGATCAGATATAGGACTGAGGTTGTAGGGAGTACCCATAATAAATAAATCATTTAGGCATGTTTGTTTGGTCAAAAGGAACTTATTGGGGCATTTAATAAGTTGTTATTAAGAAATCAGAGAGTTTATAGCTATTTTTAGTATTATTGATGTTGTTTTACTGTTGTGAAGTTGTTTCACGTAAAGTCAATTTGAAGTTGGATCCTGTTCAATCCATTACGTGTGTGTGTGTGTGTGTGTGTGTGTGTGTATGTGTGTGTGTGTGGGTTAATGTGTCAAGTCTTTTAAGCCAATTAGCTTAAGTAGAAACAATCATACAAGTGGTCATTTGAAACAATGTGCTATTAGTTGTTAAATCTTATTTGTTTGACATACCTTTTTAAGTAAAAAGCTGAAAGAACTGAAATGTTTGTGTATATCTAACAAAGGTTGTCTAGCTATACTGAAATAAAATGACCAAACAAATTAAGTTGAATTTACTTAAGCGTGATGCAAAAATGCTACATATATATTTGAAGTGGCCTAAATCCAACACATATTCTTCTGTGCATGTTTAAAGAATATTATATGTTATTAAACTGCATTAAGCAAACATTTCAATTCTGCTATGCTGTGTCTCTGAGGGGTAAACGATTTAAGCATAAACCAATCGGCAAAATTGCCCAAATCTTGCATTACATTTAAACACTTTTACTGGCATTTTTACCAGTTTTCTTCTGTTGTCAGAATTTTTGAAAGAGCTGATTTTTGGTAGTTATTAGTATATTGGCGTGCATGTAAACACTATCACGCAACGCAAAGTCGTTTGTGCTTGCAAGTTTATTTTAGGCTGTTATACCTATTAAACCAAAGGGCCTGTTTACGGGTTAATCAAGCCGAAATCTGTGTGTGGGTTGAGATGGCAGATGTGAAAACATTTCTGGTTGAAAATGTTATCGGACAAGTCAGTGCAAGAGGGGTTGGCTTCACCTGATTTCATACACACTGCCAGACTATCATTATTTAAAGAACAACTTTTGATCTAATGGCTTATGCTTAAATGTTCGATATTAGTTTAGTAGGCTAATAATAATATATATGGATATACAGTGTATGATTTGATGAGTTGGACTGGACAGTGAACGTAAAAGCGGCCAACAAAAGTGTAGCATGTTGAGAGTTGGATGTCTAGAGCTGGAGTCTAGACAAAGGGAGGTGACTGGTGCCTTTGAATGATAAAATCAACCCGATCTCATGGAAATTCATACATATTTTATGAGTTGGCTATTTCATACAATTTCGGCACGTGCAAATGCCCGGATGTCTAATGCGGAAGTATAGACCACAGTGGTGGTGTAGTGGGCTAAAGCACATAACTGTTAATCAGAAGGTTGCTGGTTCGTTCCCCACAGCCACCACCATTGTGTCCTTGAGCAAGGCACTTAACTCCAGGTTGCTCTGGGGGGGATTGTCCCTGTAATAAGTGCTCTGTAAGTCGCTTTGGATAAAAGTGTCTGCCAAATGCATAAATGTAAATGTAAATAAGTGCGAGTTCCGCGCACGAGGCATTAAAGACATGCTTATTAATATTATGCACTTACCCAAACCCCTTATCTAAACTTAACCAATCAGTAGAGTGTGTAAACATGATAGGAAGATGTCATTGGCTGTAGTGAAAGTTATACGATATCATACGAATTAGCCAAATTTCGGAAAGTCGTACGAATCCTGACGATTTCGCTGTGAGAGTGTGTTGCATGAAATATTAAATCATTTTTGGTCACTGCATAATTCCCATATAATGGGTCTTTAATTTGTGTGTGTGAAAGGACTGTCTGTGTGTGCGCTGACTTTGTGGCTATATGAGAGGCGTGCTTGTGGTTTTTGTAGTGTTTGTAGATATTGAGGATTCATAAAGGACTGTTAAACCCTTTCAAACCTTCAACAAACCAACATAGTAAAACTTCAAAACAAACAGATGGAGAAATAGAGAGGACATTTCTTTTCTCGGGGCTGATTTTTATTGTTTATTCATTCCCTTCACAGTGTCTGCAACGGGCTCATAAACACGTCATGAATCTCGAGCAGCTCAAAGAACAAAATCTGCTTTTTAGTAGTTTGTAATAAATATCAAGTTTAGAGCCACATGGTGAAATACAAAACACTTAACAGAGATGGTCATTGTAGCACTTGAGAATAGAGATACTGCAGTATGTCAGTCAAAATTATAACATCATAAAGGCATCGTTTGTGATGATGTTGAAAGTCCAAATTGTAAAACTCAGTCCCAGACACAAACTCAGTCTCAGCTCAATCTAAAATAGTCTTTCAGGTTCAGTCTGTGGCTTTCATGCAATTCAAGTCAAGCTTAGTCCACAGCATTTTTTGGCATAATGTTGATTACCACAAAAATGTATTTACAATCTTTTTTTAAAAATAAGAAAAATAAGAAAGCAAGCAAAACCTGGGTTAATGCGAGTCACTTAAAATAGAAGTGAATGGGGTCAATCTGTAAATGCTAAAATCCTCTTAGTTAAAAAGTATAGCCAGAAGACGTAAACATGTATGTATGTTAACATGATTCTTAGTGTAGAGTCACTTACCTTTTCTGTTTATAGTTATATCCAGTTTCACAACTTTGTTGCCATGGTTATGCAACAGTGTAAACACTGGACCCCGATAAAATGTACAGTAACAATTAACCCCTGTGCATCAATAATAAAAGTTACTCAGAAGTCCTTAGAGGACAAAACTGTCATAATAATATTATATATTAATATTATTTTCCACTTTCAGTTAGTTTATTTTTTTAACCATCTTCAGTCCTGATCATAACTACCAAATATTCATTCATTTTCAGGATTGTAACCCTTTAAATGCCAGTTTGTTTATATAATGCCACTGTTTTTTATGAAAAAACAAAACAAAACAATTATTATTATCCATATACTAAATGCTAAGGGGAATTTATTTATTTATTTGGATTATCATAGTCTGGGATATGTCAATGATTAGCAACAATACTGATTTTGATACATTATACTTTTTTGTGCAGTGTCAGATTTAAAAAAAACAAAACTCACACTCAGGACCGTAGAGGACAAAAATGTAGGCGTCAAAAAAACTGCTATAAAAATATTAGATATTAATATTATTTTCCACTTTCAATTAGTTATTTTTTTAACCATCTTCAGTCCTGATCATAACTACCAAATAGTCATTCATTTTCAGGATCGTAACCCTTTAAATGCCAGTTTGTTTATATAATGCCACTGTTGTTTTTTTAAACACACACACACAAATTTCTCAATACACACGTACACAACACACTCACACAATTTTAGCTGCATAATGTATTCAATTGGCCTGCAGTGCTCTATAATACAACAAACAGAAAATAGGAGAAAAGCTTGTATTTGCTCCATAGGCTAAACATGAGAAAAATGGCGCCATCTGGTGGAAAATATTAAACATTTAAATGTTGAAGCCAGGGCTCATAGAATTCATAGAATTCATGATTTTATGTTTTAATGGCCCTGGGATCAAATATTGCAGTTTTAATTACTTCAATGGGGACATTTTTGTCCTGAAGGTCCTGAGTGTAACTATTTTGTGTAAACAGTGTATTATAGATGTTTTATAGGAACTGAGGTTGAAATATCAAAATTCCCCCAAAAATACACACCTTTGGCAAAAGTTATGCCATTGGAATTAACACAGCAAAAATTATTTTAAAAACAACACAAAACAACAAATGAAAGACAAAACTGTCCCGAAGGTCGCACAAAATTTAAACAACTTTATAGCTCTAAAATTACACAAGTTTTAGCAGAAGTATTAATGTTAGTGCTTTTATAAAATTATAACCTTTCAAAACGCTCTGTCATTCTGGTGTAGGTAAACCTTGTGAAATCAATACATTTTCAAGCATTTTTCTAATTTTCTAACAGCATTCCCAAAATTACATTTTCAAACTGATTTTAATTTTGTGTATTGCAGCGCTAGGTTTTACAAATTCTGTTTAGTGCTACAATTTAAAGCTAAACAGGTTTATGAGGTGGAATTCCCTTCAAACGATGAGACAGTGCAAGTAACATGTCTGTAAACAGATTTCTGTCTCAGTGAAATTACACAGAAATCCCATTTCCCAAATCCCACAGTCCCATCATTACAAACACTCGGTTCACTATGATACTATTGACCAGTCCGATGGCTGTGTATGTGCAGAACTTGTATGGCACTTCGATCTCTTTCCTCCTGCAAGCTTTGACATCACTCGCAGACACTCCGTAAACCCAGCAGAACACCCGCAGGCTCGCCCATCGCACTGTCTGTCGGGTCAATACCAGAAATCCCACCCCAATCAGGAACCGTGCAACACCAAGACCAAAGGCCACATGGGTCAGAGGTGGCAGGGTCACTGGAAGAGGTCCGGACAGGTCAAAGGTCAGGCCCAATCTCTCATTCACCCAGTAACCGACTGAGCAGCCTGCCCCGACTCCCAAAATAATGGTGGTGTCCCCCCGTGTGGTGCTGTAATGGTCTAACTCTGGGTAATTGTAACACAGGAAGAGGGGCACAACCAACGCCACTACAGGGGAGAATGGACTGTGAAGCTGCAGGAAGTCAAAGGTTCCCCAGTAAGGGTATGATACAGCCATGATGAAGGCTGAAATTAAAGCTCCGCAGATCACATCCTGACAGGAGGAAACATAAATGAGATATTCAGTGTTGTTTCCTGTCATTTGCATTAAACATAATTTAATATTCCATTACAGTGCTTCAATAGCTTAATTATTTTGTGTAGAATAACTGCATCATAATGAAATATGTTCATTTAATCAAATGCCAATTTAATCATAATTTTTTTTTTTTTTTTTTTTTTTTTTTATGTTTTCTGAAGAAAATGTTAGTGGTGCTTTCCCATGTAAAACTAGCCACTATGTTGCTAGAGTGTACTAGTTGTTGCCAAGGTGTTGCTATGCAGTTTCTAGGGTGTTCTGGGTGGTTGCCAGGGTGATGCTATGTGCTAGGTTACTATGCAGTTGCCATGCAGTTAAGTTGTTGCTAAGTGGTTGCTAGGGTGTTCCGATTGGTTGCCAGGATATTTCTAGGGTGTTATGCGGTTGCTAGGGTGTTTTGGGGTGGTTGCTAGAGTGTTCTGGGTGTTTGCCAGGTTGTTTTGCTATGCAGTTGTTATGCAGTTACCAGGGTGGTTTGTGGTGGTTGCCAGGGTGTTGTTATGCAGTTCATATGCAGTTAAGTGGTTGCTACGAGGATGCTACGGTATTCTAGGTGGTTACCAGGGTGTTATACAGTTAAAATG
Source organism: Moxostoma hubbsi (assembly GCA_032164185.1). Taxonomy (NCBI): domain Eukaryota; kingdom Metazoa; phylum Chordata; class Actinopteri; order Cypriniformes; family Catostomidae; genus Moxostoma; species Moxostoma hubbsi. The sequence continues at coordinate 33,955,928 of JAVLUX010000030.1, read as the reverse complement.
CAGTTAAATGGTTGCTACATGATTGCTAGGGTGTTCTGGGTGGTTGCCAGGGTGTTGTTATGCAGTTGATATGCATTTATGCTGTTGCTAAGTGGTTGCTATGGTGTTCTGGTGGCTGCCAGGTTGTTTTGCTATGCGGTTGCTTTGTGGTCACTAGGGTGGTTTGCGGCGGTTGCCAGGGTGTCGTTATGCAATTGATTTGAAGTTAAGTGGTTGATAATGTATTCTGTGTGGTTGCCCGGGTGTTGCCATGCAGTTGTTATGCGGTTGCAAGGGTGTTGCTGTGTGGTTGCCAAGTGGTTTCTAGGGTGTTCTGTCTGGTTGCCAGGATGTTGCTATGCTGTTGTTAAATGTTTGTTAGGGTGTTCTGGATGGTTGCTATGCGGTTGTTATGCGGTTGAAATGGTGTTGCTGTTCAGTTGCTAAGTGGTTGCTAAGATGTTCCGGATGGTTGCCAGGGTTTTGCTCTGTGGTTGCCGAGTGGTTGCAAGGTTCTTCTGGGTTGTTGCCATGGTGTTGCTATGCAGTTTCTAGGGTGTTCTAGATAGTTACCAGGGTGTTGCTTTGTGGGTACTCAGTAGTTGCTAGGGTGTTCTGTGTGGTTGCCAGGGTGTTGGCATGCTGTTTCTTTTCAGTAGTGGTTGCTAAACGGTTGCTAGGGTGTTGCTATGTTGTTGCTAGGGTATCCTGGGTAGTTGTTAGGTGGTTACTTACTGCCCCAAGTCAAAAAAGCCTAGCACCAATCTCTATGATATTCTAGTCTGTTGGATGTTTTCACCCAATTTATCATCTGCTAGGTTAATGTCCATCATTAAGTTTGCTGACGATACGATGGTGGTAAGTTTGATCACTGACAATGATGAAACAGCCTACAGAGAGGAGGTGCAGACTCTGACGCGCTGGTGTCAGGAGCACAACCTCTCCCTCAACGTCAGTAAACCCAAGGAGCTTGTGGTGGACTTCAGGAAGAAAGACAGAGAACACAGCCCCATCACCATTAATGGAGCACCGGTGGAGAGAGTCAGCAGTTTCAAGTTCCTCGGTGTCCACATTACTGAGGAACTCACATGGTCCGTCCACACTGAGGCCGTTGTGAAGAAGGCTCACCAGCGCCTCTTCTTCCTGAGACGGCTGAGGAAATTTGGAATGAACCACCACATCCTCACATGGTTCTACACCAGCACCGTAGAGAGCATCCTGACTGGCTGCATCACCGCCTGGTACGGCAATAGCACCGCCCACAACCGCAAAGACCTGCAAAGGGTGGTGCGAACTGCCGGACACATCATCGGAGGTGAGCTTCCCTCCCTCCAGGATATATATAACAGGCGGTGTGTGAAAAAAGCTCGGAGGATTATCAGAGACTCCAGCCACCCGAGTCATGGTCTGCTCTCACTGCTACCATCAGGCAGGCGGTATCGCAGCATGACAGCTTCTTCCCCCAAGCAATCAGACTTTTGAACACTTGATCTCTCACGATCAATAATCAGCACTGCACTTTATTAATCTATTATCTCACACTGGACTGTCAAATATATTCTCCACAATACAACTACTGTATATATATTTTTATATACCCTTATCTAGTGTATGTGTATTCTATATTGTGTGTATTGTTTACTGTACATTGTATATCAGTACTATGTTGTGTAATTATGTGTACATTTGTTATGTAAATTGTGTTGTGTAAATATGGTTTATGTCTCGACACTGTCATGACTGCTATGTTGCTCGGAACTGCACACAAGACTTTCACCCACTGTTGCACTTGTGTGTATGTAGTGTGACAATAAAGTGATTTGATGTGGTCAGTCTTAAAGTTCAGGGAAGCAAATGTCATGCATTATTTTAGGTTATAAATGAACAATGTGGGATATGTTATGGATCAAAGTTTATATACTTATGGTTTGAGGTTTGTTCAAATTAGTAATGTACAATACGTTTGCCTTATCAGGTGCCACTAAAACTGCTGCATTAAAGGAACTAGAGGTAAAATATATGGAGACCAGCCAGGCTACATGAATTATACAGCAGTATAAATGTTTTATATCAAATGCAAAAGTGCATGTTGCTTTTAAAGCATTTCACTCTCTCTTTTTGACCTGTCTACACACACATTTCACAGACACACTCATCCAGACTTACCAGAGCAGAGTGCATGCCGGTATAAAGACGACTCAGACATACCAGTGTAGACAGAACCACGGCCACAATCAATCCCAATTCAAAGTAGAACTAATGCAGACACAAAGAAAAACACCTTTAAAGGAACAGTTCACCCAAACATTTTGCTATCATTTCCTCACCCTCATGTCATTCCAAAGTTGAATGACTTTCTGTCTTATGTTGAAAGCAAACGGAGGCCAAATTTAAAGACGCATCGCAACAGTTTTCACATCAATGAGGATCGGTCATAGATCCAATGATGTTTAATGCCATCTAATAAACCTGTCAAAACTGATGCAATGTGTCTCAAAGTCATATTTGAATGCAAATGAGATGTGACAGCTATGATGGAAAGGATTTTCAGTGAATAACAACTAAAATTGTGGTCCATTCCTCACATAAAGTTATCGTATGTCTTCAGAACACATGGAATATTGTGCACAAGTTGCATGGACTACTTTTATGATCCTTTATGCTGCTTTTGTATCTGTTTTGGTACTCGACAGCCCTAATTCCTTGGACGAAATTCACCAGGACTTTCTGCAAAATCACTCTTTTTTTGTTCCGCGACCCGACTTCGGATAAGCGGTTGAAGATGGATGGATGGATAGAAAAGATAAAACTCATACGGCTTTGAAACAACATAAAAGTGCCTAAACTATTCCTATAAAATCACTGTTATGTAGAAATCCACTGTCTTTCATATATCAGAACATCCTTTCATCCATCTTCCCTCATTGTCACATCCCATTTCTCTCCATGAGGAAGCCTCGATGTCATAGTCTCCATCCACTCTGTCTGGCAGCTTGACATATAGCTGTTCTTCAAACAATATGTCTTTCTTTCCTGTCTCCTCCCTGGTATCCTCCTCTTTTCCCCCTGACATGTTATCTTCCCACAGGTTTTATTCATGACTCTGTTAATCACTGACTACATTGGAAGAGTCTTTACGTATTCATGAAGGTGCCCCGCCCCCTCTTTTCTGTCTTGTCCTTTTCGTCTCCCTTTCTCTGTCCATCTCTCCCTATCCTCTCCTCCCTCTCTTTCTTTGGGTCAACTGGAGGTCTTTCGAATGAAGTAAATAAAGGATGTTTCCTGAATGAGCTCAATGATTCTGGCACAAAGCTCATGTATAATTGAGTATAATGTTGTTGTTTTTTTTCACTGTTTAAAAACCTAACACACACATGGGCTGTCTGGCAATCCTTTGGGTAATATCTCAGACTTCAAAACAGTTCCAATCCTTACCGAGAACAGAATGAATTTTGTGGGGCTGATTGAAACTGAAACTGCCTGTATAATCTATCAACAGGAATAGACTATCCAGGAAAGCAATCCAACTTTATAATCCACTTATAAAGTTTTACAATGCTTATTATATCAGTACTACTGTGTGACCTGTACTAAAACATCAGAACAAATTAGCTATGAAGGAGCACAGATTGAAGTTCATTTAAGTTTTTGATTGACCCAATATCTGGGGACCGCACCAAATGCCATATATCTCTGTCATGAATCCAAGTGTTGGCTGATATGTGTTTCCATGTAACACAAAAGGAGACATTTTGAAGAATCATTACACAGCAATTTTCCAGCTACTAACATAGTTACTATGTTTGTCAAGAACCAAAAAGGACAAAAAAGTAAATTATATCATACACTCCAAAAATGATTGGATTTGGCCAAATTTCATAACAAAATTTCATCTAATTGAACTGTGTGCTTTTTAACAAAATTAAAGTTTTGTTTTAACGTTTTGTTAAAGATTATTTAAATTTGATGGAATTTTTTATGAAATTGAAATGTGTGAATCTTTAAAAAAAAATATATATTTTTTAGTGTATGTCTATTATGGTATATTAAAAGTCTTTTGAATTTATTTGGAAGCTTTGAAGTCAAACAACATTCCAGTTCAATTGTGTGGAATTAAGACTGCGGCCACGTCCACACTAATCCATTTATGTTTTCTAACATCATTGTTTTCCAAAATATGCAGTACTTCGATTAAAACGCTTTGATTTTGGTGGAAGAAAGCACAGTTCTAGAGTGGATGAGAGACGTAAACGTAGTGAAAAGAATGCTTTTTCAAATGAAAGTTTAAACAGAGAATTAACTTATTGAGGGTCATATATTTAGAGTTCATTATATTGCCACATAGAAGATGTGTGGGCGGACCTTGGGGTGACGGATGGAGACAGATAGCCCCGCCTCAGCAAGTGAGGCAATAACCCACTTTCAAAACTTTTTTGAATATTGTGTGTGTGTGTGTGTGTGTGTTTGTGTGTGTGTGTGTCTGACCTTCACTCTCTCCTGAGCACTGAGTAGTAGTGTAAAGGAGATGGCTGTTGCTGCCATGGCATGCGTGGACGGCATTCCGTACTCTGCATCCACGCGCGTCTCCAGTTTGACCACAGGAGGAGCTGAAGGACGAGGTAGCTTTAAAATATCCTTCATTACCTGCCCAATATACATCACCACCTGCAGAGAGAAAATAGTCTAATTAAAAAATGTGATTCATTGAATGTTCGAACGAATGAATAAATTCCCTACAAGTTACATTTGCTTGTTATAAATAGCTGAATTGATCCATAACATAAACCCATCAAATCAAATGCAATCTGAGGTTCTGTTGCTGTTGAATGTAAGCAAGTATGATATAGCATTAAAAGGAATATTTCAGGTTCAATACAAGTTAAGCTCAATCGACAGCATTTGTGGTATAATGTTAATAACCACAAAAATTAACCACAAAAATCAGGGTTAAAGTGAAGCACTTACAATGGAAGTGAATGAGGGCCAATCGGCTAAACGTTAAAATACTCACAGTTTCAAAAGTATAGCCACAAGACATAAACAATATGTGTGTTAACATCACTTACTAACCTTTTCTGTGTAAAGTTATTTCCAATTTTACAACTTCGTTGCTATGACGACATAACGCGGTAAACACTAAAACCGCAAAACGATGATTTAAACAAATTTACAGCTCAAATAATGCACAAAATCTAATTTATGTAAGTGATTTTATACATTTATAAGATTAACATATCTGCCTTTAACCCCTCCAAAAATCGGGCCCATTCACTTCCATTGTAAGTGCCTCACTGTGACACCCATTTTTGCTTTTTTTGAAGAAAAGGAGGTAAGGGGGGCCTGGGTAGAATCCTTTATTTTTGGTCACACATTATACACACAGTTTTTTGCATATATACAGTGAAATGTATTAGTTTTCACATATCCCAACTAAGCTGGGGTCAGAGTGCAGGTGCTCGATTGAGCTTAAATTGTATTGAACCCGGATCATATCATTAAGTTGACTAAGAGCTAAAATAGATACACACAGAGGAGGAAAATGAGTTTAAAGGAGAGAGTCATGCTAGTTTTATAGCAACCCAATTCCTACACGATAAATAATGTTTATCTTAAAAACAATAAATCATTGTTTGCATAAAAATAGTCATTTAAATAAATACTTAGTTAAATTTGACCTAATTGTCCAATGCTTTAGCGATCATCAAGGCACGTGCACATGTGTGTGAGAGTCTCTCAGCCACTCACAGCCCAGACGTTGACGAGGCGTCTGCACAGGAACGGGTCGAGGTTCCAGTGGATGCAGGGCAGGAAGGTGATGTAGAAGACTTCATGTCCCAGAGTGGCTGACGACACAAACAGAAAATAGAAAAGCCAGTTCTTCACCTCATAATGAGGCCCAGGATGCACCTGTACACAGAGATGTCCATGAATAAACTGCTTTACTGTACCAAAACATTTAAAAACTTCTTTAAAAGTCTTTTGAAAGTTAAGTGTATTATGAAAAGAGATATGCTTACTTAAAAACACTCACTACAGGGATTATGTTTAGTGAAGACAAACACAGGACAGCTACTGTTGTTGTAAATGCTATTTCCTTCCAATGTGAAACGATAACAGCAAAAATAGTGTTCTCAAACTTGAAAGCTGTGTATTGACATCCGAAAAAAAAAACCCATTTGTTTTCTTTTCACTGTTTACAGAGAATAACACGGTCACAGAAACAGGTGCAATATTACATTGCACCCATTTAATCGATATGTTTCAGGGAATAGGTATATTTCATAAAGATATTGCTTGCAGCACCTTTAAAGGGACAGTTCACCCAAAAAATGAAAATTCTCTCATCATTTACTCTCTCTCATGCCATCCCAGATGTGTACGACTTTCTTTCTTCTGCAGAACACAATTGAAGATTTTAAGAAGTATATCTCAGCTCTGTGGGTCCATACAATGCTAGCGAATGGGGGCCAGAACTTTAAATCTTCAAAAAGCATATAAAGGCAGCATAAAAGTAATCCATATCCATTGTTTACATCCATATCTACACAAGCAGGTGTAAAGGTGAGAACAGATACGTTTTTGAGTCGTTTTTTAAATTATTATTACTATAAATCTCCACTATCACTTTCACTTCCACATTCTTCTTCTTTTTTTTTTTGACAATTTGCATTCTTTGTGCCTATGGCCACCTACTAGTCAGGCTAGCCGAAGGTGGAAATTTCTAGTTAAAAAGATCTTAAATATTTATATGTTTTTTTGTTGTTGTTGTTGTTGTTTTTTTTATCCACACCTATTATATAGCTTCAGAAGATATTGAATCTTACTTTCTGCCTTTATGTGCTTTTTGAAGATTCAAAGTTCTGGTCACCATTCACTTGCATTGTGAGGACCAACAGAGCTGAAACATTCTTCTAAAAATCTTAATTTTTGCTTGGCAGAAGAAAGAAATTCATACACATCTGGGATGGCATGAGAGTGAGTAAATGATGAGAGAATTTTCATTTTTGGGTGTACTATCCCTTTAAGAGAAAAGTTTTGTTACAACTATTTGAATGCAGATAATCTAATATGATAAGCATTATATAAGGATGTTTGCTAATGTTATCATTTAAAGTTGTTATAAATTGTCATTGGGATTTGAATGAAGAAGTGATCTGACAGCATATAAGGTCATTGTATTAGACACAAACTTAATTTTGAAAACAGGTTTTTATGTATCTAAGTGATGAGACGTCAAACTTTGCTTCTTGAACGTTTGACTTTCGTCTCAACCAACCAGAGAAACGAGAAAATCCTGTCATTGTGCTCTTTGTGCTTCTGCATTGAAAATTACTTTTCGGTTAAGTTACTTGAATGAAGGATCTCTTTTAAATCAGCTTTACTTACTCCGACTTTGTTGTCATATTGTGAACTGGTGCATTTATATTTGAAGTTACTGTCCTGTGCGCGTGACATCCCGTTCCCCATATGCTGCGCTTTGCGCCGGTGAATCTTGACCAAACCGTCCTCATCGGAACCATTCGCGTTTACGAGTCCGTTTTGAGTAACATACGAGCATGTCTCTCTCGGAATCAGGCCACAACATCGCTGGAAAGCGGCCACCAGCTCGGGGCTGTTCAGGTACGCGATGACCCCCCACATGGCCGCGCGCAGTTTGAGCTCTGGAGCCGCGCGCTTCCGCACCCAGCCCAACCCACGCGCACAGGTGTGTATACAGCTACAGGTGACAAGAGCGTGAACGCGTGTGTTTTTTGTTTTTTTTGCACGGACCGGGTGCTGACGTATGGGCTTTTCTCTGTTTTTGATTGGCTGACACATTCACCTAGGGAACAGGACCTGCTTATTGTTTAACAGCAGAGTCTGTCCCAAGTCTACCATAATCCTCATGTTGTGTTGAGAATGATTTAATTTATGATTTATGTGTGAATAATTAATACTAATGATTTCAAACTGAACCTACCATTTTCTCATAAGAATATTTTAACATATTCCTCAGACCAATATGCTCCTCAAACCCATTTGATAGCTGTTATTGTTAATAACCTGTTATTATTGAAAGTTCAACTCCAAATATAACTTATCCAATAATCTATAGTAGGGGAAGATGCCCCTCTTAAGAACAATGTTAGTTTGCTACATTTTTACATATACGTATGTTTTATCATGCACAGGACGATGATGCATCAAGGCTATTCCCAGGGGAAATAAAAATAATCATTTTGTAATTTCATTGTCATAGCACAACATTGAAAATCATGAAAAGGGGCAGTCTTACTTCTACCCGGGGGAAGAAGCCCCCATGACATCCCAGATGTGTATGACTTTCTTTCTTCTGCTGAACACAAACAATTTTTTTTTAGTAAACTATCTCAGCTCTGTTGGTCCATACAATGCAAGTAAATGGTGACCAGAACTTTGAAGGTCCAAAAAAAGCACATAAAGGCAGCATAAAAGTAATTCATATGAATCCGGTGGTTTAATCCATGTCTTCAGAAGTGATATGATAGGTGTGGGTGCGAAACAGATCAATGTGTAAGTCTTTTAAGTCTCCTCCCCGCCCAATAGGTGGCGATATCCACAAAGAATGCAAATCTTGAAAATTAAAGAACAATTAAGAGAGAAGAGTGCTTAGGAGGGCTGTTTGAAAGTGGAGAATTTATAGTAAAAAATGACTTCAATATTGATCTGTTTCTCACATCACTTCAGATGACGTGGATTTACCCACTGGAGTCGTATCGATTACTTTTATGCTGCATTTAAGTGCTTTTTGGAGCTTCAAAGTTCTGGTCACCATTCACTTACATTGTATGGACCTACAGAGCGGAGATATTTTTCAAAAAATCCTAATTTGTGTTCTGCAGAAGAAGAAAAGTCATGCACATCTAGGATGTCACGAGGGTGAGTAAATGATGAGAGAATTTTCGTTTTTAGGTGAACTGTCCCTTTAAGAGAGGAGCGCAGGCATTCAATAAAAGTGGTAAAATTAGATTTTCAAGAGAAAAAAGTAAGTTGCTTTTGAGGTCAACAAACCCCAGCAGTAACTACACTAAATTAACAACAAATTAAAATAGCCAACTGATACAGTGTTTAATGTTTAGGCTATAATTAGAGCTCATGAGATTAAAAAGAGTTTATCATTTATAACACGAAAGACATATTTATTAAGAGGCTTGAGCACTATGTGAATGAACTTGAAATCGTCACCTCCTACGTTTGTGGGAAACTAGTTTCTATGACGACGACGGTGAGAGACGTGGGTTAAAACGTCCAACAGATAGATGACTCACATTGGAAAAAAAATTTAAATCGTCGATTTTGACCTCTTTACAGTCGGACATATTATTATGGAGGGAAATATAAATGTATTTGACATGTTTGGGCAGCACAAAAAGAGTTAAATCCAATGACGTAAACAGCATCAGCAGCATCCGTAACTGAGCGGCGCGTGCCGTTCGACCCGTACGCGTGTCTGACGCTTTGATTTAGCCGCGAAGGCGATGACGCGGGCCGCGGTGGGATTCCCGCGTCCCCGGTCGCATCTTTCCTGGCTACACAACGGCAGAGACGGAGCCTGGACTCGGTCGTAAGCACTCGCTGCCTGTTTTTGTAGAGACCTGACACAAACGTGTCCGTGACTCCGTGGGCTCCGAGTTAAAGGGAGCACGGGCTTTTCACTGAGAGGATAACGAGAAGAAAAGGCGGCTCGTCATCCCGCCGCGTGACTGGGGCGCGCTCATTGTGTTGGCGTTGAGGATGACATGGCAGCGGCGGATGTAGCAGCTAACGGGCCGGAGCCGCCCTCTCTCCCGTCGGCGTTTCCGTACGAGGAGTACGAGTGTAAAATTTGCTACAACTATTTCGACCTCGACCGTCGGGCGCCCAAAATCTTGGAGTGCCTGCACACCTTCTGCGAGGAGTGCCTGCACGCGCTGCACTTGCGCGAGGAGCGGCCGTGGCGCATCAGCTGCCCCGTGTGCCGCCACCGGACGCCCGTGCCGGACTATCGGATACAGAACCTGCCCAACAACACCAAGGTCACGGAGGACTTCCCTCTTTACATAGACTCGGATCCTTTGCCTCAAGATGCGCTGCCGCCCCACCCGCCGCCGCTGCACCCGGCGCTCGTAGCGCTCAGGCGCGAGGAGGACGCGTCCGGGGCGTCCACCGCGGGTCATGCGACACAGTCCACAACGACGTTGTCCACCGCGACCACGCTGTCCCAGGACTCGGTTTCGCGCTACGATAGCTGCCACAACTGCAGGCGGCTCGCGCTGACCACCGGATGCGTGTGCGTCATCTTCTCGTTCCTGTCCATGCTCGTGCTGCTCTTCATGGGCCTCATATTCGTGCACAGCCACGGCGGGCCGCCCTCGCCCGCGGGACCCCTCTGCCTGTCAGTGGCGAGCATCCTCGCCATGGTCTCCGTGGTGGTTACGTGGCTTCTCTGCTGGCTCAAATACAGACCGGAGAACGAGACTGGACGCTCTTCGGCCACTACTAACGCGAGCAGGAGAAACGCGTGACAGATTCGTATTGTTCACCTGTGGTAGCTTTCGACCGATATGGGGGTTTTCAAAACCAATATCTAGTGGTGAATTTAAATGCAGGGAAAGGCACTACACAATGGGGCCCCAAAAGTCTGAGACACCTGGAGAGAGAAAAATGCTTCTATTTTGCCTTCTTTTATCATTTAACACAAAAGTTTTCATTAAAAATAATAATAATGAGCATAAAAGTGTGCAAGGTTAAATATTCACTTTCAGCTTTTTCTTACACTCCAAAAAATAAAATTGAATTGTGTAATGTCAAAAAAAAAAAAAAAAAAAAAAATTGAAATATATAGTTTTTTTTAATTATTATTTATTTTCATAAAGATTACTCCGTTCAATTTGATGGAAGTTTGGTTTACGAAAATTAAAATGCATAAATCTTAAAATTGTTATTATGAGTGTAGTACATCCCCCTTTAATGACAGCATGCACTTGAGCATAGACTGCACAAGTTTGGGCTGATAATCTGTCCTATTTGAGAATGTTCCAAAGAGCATCTTTTATGCTTCAATGGAAGCAATGAAATCTGTTTTGTATAAGGATTTAACATGGTTAATGTCACAAATTGAATAAGTGACCTGGAAAAATAAGGCAGAATATTATATTATGTCCTCCTCGTTTCATGATATCACTTTTCTTTAACACTTTCTCTAAAACATTGTTTATTTCCATAATAATAATAATTATATATATATATATATATATATATATATATATATATATATATCTTCAATATGATCTGAGACATTTGGACCCCACTTTGCATAATATAATTTCATGATAGCAAATGAGAAATTAGCAAATCTGAATTCTTATTAACTCACTGATGTAACCTGAAAAAGGAAATTGTTTTTAACGAATTGACATTTCATGGGACACAGAGTATAAACACTTTTGTTAAAGAAATATTCCGGGTTCAAAACAAGTTAAGCTCAAACGACAGCATCTGTGACATAATGTTGATTACCACACAAATGAATACGCCTCATCCCTCCTTTTCTTTAAAAAAGCAAAAAATGGAGGTCACAGTGATCGAGGCACTTACAATGGAAGTCAATGGGGCCAATTTTCAGAGGGTTTAAAGGCAGATATGTGACGCTTATAATTTTATAAAAGCACTGACATTAATTCTTCTTATAAAACTCTTGTATTATTTGATCTGTAATTGTTTAAATCATAATTTTACGGTAATAATTTTATGGTTACGAAGTTCTGTCGTCATGCCAACAAAGTTGTAAAATTGGACATAACTTTACAAAGAAAAGGTTAGAAGCTGATTTATCACACTAAAATCATGTCAACGCACATATTGTTTACGTCATGTGGCTATATTTGAAACAGTGAGCCCTTTAACATTAACAGATTGGCCCCCCATTCACTTCCATTGCAAGTGTCTCACTGTAACCCAGATTTTTGTGGTTATCAACATTAAATGCTGTCGATTGATCTTAACTTGCATTGAACCTGAAATATTCCTTAAAATTGACCATTTTCGGCTGATTCGATAATCTCAAAATGGCCAAATATATATAGGCCGATTAACCGAACTGGCCAATACATCGGTATATATTACTACTGTGTGACTGTATGATAAAAAGACAGATGGTGCGTTCTGTTCTCCCCACTGGGTGATATTATACTCTCACTGTATCATATGCTATTCAGACTTTGAAGAAGGCGGCCCCTTTGTTCTTATGGAGCAATAGCTTTATATATGAAATTGTGACTTTTACGGCACTTCCTTTGTTCTCCACGCCACCTATGCATCTATCACGGTGAAACCGTGTCATTTGACAACTGATAATCTCTATTTGCAATCCATCATGCAGTCTTCTTTGTGTGCTTTTAATGTGCAGTGTAACCACAAGACATTGATCAGATTTTTGTACCACACAAACCTGTGATGCGCAGTACCAGATGTACCTAGCTTAGAGGAAACAACCTGCATGATATTAAGCAAAAGCTAGATGCTGAATTATGTTTGACCCGCTTGGTAGAGACGTTAAAGACCTTCCTTGCTCACTCCTTAAACAGCCAGTCAGATCAGTACCGCTGGTTTGCTGTTTCTTCATTAAGCAATGACTAATCTGCAACTTATTGAGGAAATATGACATGCTGATTTGGATTTTCATGTTAATGAAAGTGGAGAGAGATTTGTTAGGGAAGAATTGCATAGACACGATGCAAAGAGGAATCTGATAGCAGACAAAGAGCTAGAGTTTTGCCTTGTCCTTGCTGTGACAGGATGCAGCGGTAGAGAAATCAATGAAAAAGACTCACACACTGGGAACGCAGCCAAGAAGTGCTTTCGAGTGCTTATTGACCCACTTATGAAATGTTGAATCTCTCCCACAGGTCATTTGTCTTGGATGTCAAAAGCATATGCCTAAATGTGGCTTGTTAACTTGAGTTTGAGAGTGCGGACACACATTCTAAGTAGCCAGCTGTGTCTATATACTAATTTGTCAGTATATTAAATATACTGTAGTGTTGATTTTTTTTTTTTTTTTTGGACTTAATGGCTTTTTTAGGGTGGTTAATGACACTTGATGGCCTATGTATGTGTATTTCCTTAAATTAGGGTGAAGGCCCATTATCTTTAGAATGATAATCAAACTTGATCCTTTTCTCATAAAGGAATAGTTATTGTTATTTACTCACCCACATATTGTTCCAAAACCCTATGTTGTTAAAGCTCACCTTAGAACTGCCCCCCCCCCCCCCCCCCCCCATTATGGTTTAGAATGACATGAGAGTGAGTAAATAATGACTTAGTAATAATTCTTTAAATGAGCTCGTATGTGCCTTTAATTTGTATTTATTCATTTATTTATAGACAGAACTGAACATTTCAATAGAAATGCTCTATTACATTACATTTAATATAAGGTAGCTTACTATTGGATGGCGCTGATGTTGTAGGGTAGGCCAATGGGACTTATCAACTCAAGTCTGCCCTCTGTCGGTGGACAATTGTAGTGATGAAGTCATTTGCGTGTGGTTTTGTGTGGTTATATTACTTACATTTGTAAGAAAGCTTTACACACTGAATGTCAGTGTAGTAGGGTATTTGAATCGGAGCAAGCTTTTGTCCCTGGGTGTTAAAGGGATTGTTCACCCCAAAATGAAAATCCTCTCCTCATTTACTCCCTCGTGCTTTTCCATATGTGTATGACTTTGAATTCTAGAAACATTTCTCAGCTCTGTAGGTCCATACAATGCAATTCAACAGGGTCCAAAACGTCGAAGCTCCAGAAAGCAGCATACAAGTAATCCATAAGACTCCAGTGGTTAAATCTATATCTTCAGAGGCAACATGAAAGGCGTGGGTGAGAAACTACCTAACGTATAGGTGAGATTAATATTTAAGTCGTTTTTACTATAAATTCCCCTCCCTGCCCAGTAGGTGGCGAAATGCACAAAGAATGCGAGTCGCCAAAACAAAAGAAGAGCCCTTTGGAGTGGAGATTTATGGTAGAAAAGGCCTTAAACATTGATCTGTTTATCACCCACACTTATCATAACGCTTCTGAAGACATGGATTAAACCACTGGAGTTGTATGGGTTACTTTTATGCTGCCTTTATGTGCTTTTTGCTTCAAAGCTTCGGAGCCTGTTGAATTGCATTGTATTGACCAAGAGAGCAAAACATCTTTGTGTTCTGGAGAAGAAAGAAAGCCATACACATCTGGGATGGCATGAGGCTGAGTAAATGATGAGAGGATATTCAGTTTTGGGTGAACTAAGTGTAAACAGCTTTTTAGATTCTGTTAGTAGTCAGATACAATGTGCTGTAAAATCAGAAAATAGTGCAATAGCGTTATGTAGTTACCAGCTTCACAGCTCATCCTGCCGTTGTATTGGACGATGTGTATGCCACAGTTTTACTTCTTTTACTGCCCTTGTTGATGACCTGACATGAAGAAACGATTAAATGGCATCTCGCTATTATCCTCTGTCCTGGTCCGGATGCTTCATAGATCTGAGCCTGAAAAAGGAGAACCGAGGATTGGCGTGAACCCAAAACATCAAATAAAGACCAAGCCTTAAAGAACAATGAACAATCATTCAGATCACACACAATCAAAATCTTCTATTGTGTTCATCCTCGTGGTACCGCTATTGCTGTGACTGCTATTGCTGGGACCATCAAGCCTGATGTACACACATCATGTCTATTTTTCCCACTCACACACTGGTCCAGTGACTGCATGGCACTCGAACCCAGTGTTACTGCCTGGGATAACTATACTTCCATAAATGCACTCCAGCCCTCTTAGTAACACTACATCGGGTCATGGGCTTTGTACACAGCCCTTATATTCTCTGCTGTAATATGTTTATTAGAGATTAGGAAATGTGTGTTTTTACTATTATGGCTAAATTAATTGTCGTGAAACCTGTTTGAACTGTATTTGCACATTGAAATTGTTTTATTTACATTGAAGAACACACCTTTTGTTTGGCTAATAAATGAGAAAAATGAACATCTATTCCAGGTTCTTTATTAAAGACAGTCAGGATGTACACAAAATAAACGTGAATACTTATGTTGCTATGCACTGTAAATATTTTATAACATGCAAGCATGGCCAAAGAACATAGAAACGTGTAGGACTGTCTTGTCGCTGATAAACTGCTAAATGTATTCACACTAAGTCTCTAGTGCCCTCAAGTTGCAGATAAGCACTCCCAAATTGTCATGATTGACACAATGCTAAAATTGTTAAGTTAACAATTACTATTGAAAGCCAGATTTGAATACATGTGGTAAATGTACTCGGCTGTTGGCATGTAATGATCCTGATTTACATTGTGATTGTTATGTGATTGTTATGTAGCATAACTATTAATTATAAAATGGGTTTTACATTGTTTCAAGTACCTTGCTAGATGTCTCAGTTGGGCATCTCCAACTATACTCTTCCAACTATGCATCATTCTCTATAGGCTGTAACTCAGGGATGCTTGTGACCCTAAATGCGGGACAGATGATTTTGTCCTAAAGTTGTCTTTTGAGAGGATTTGCGTTTGCTCTAAGTGAACCCAATCCAATTGAGGTTAAAAAGGTGGTGACCTCTCTCAGAGTGGACAAGATAGATCACAAGACAAGTGACACAAACACACTCTTAGAAGTCCATAAATGGTCAAATGGTGCATTTTAGTCTTTTTTTCACAGAGAAAATACCATTCAAATATTTTTGACATTTTTTTTATTTGCTCTGCCTAGCATGTAACCAACTTACATCACCATGTTCACATTGCTTTGTAACTTATGCAAGTATTTCAAACGTTATAATAACTTTAACATATATTTTGGTACAACCGAGGCAGATTTGTTGGACTCTATTTACTTGGACAATATTGATACTGGATCCTAAATAACAGACCTGTAATTACGCTCTCATAAGGGCGCAGCTCTGTCCCGAAATCTGTACCCCAATAATGGATTCGACACGCAGATCCGGTGTTTCAAAACGACCGAAACATGCATCATACCCGCTTCCCCCTTTTCACCCACCCGCTTGCCGTCCTATTGATTCTGAAGATTGAAATATCCCTCTACACGAACGAAACAGAAAGTAGACTGTTAAAAACAAGCAACACTTTATTGTTAATAGATTATATTGTAGATGTAAAAGACCCCGAAGCTTTTCGCCCATATTAACACAAGAGACTTTTAAAATGAACAACAACAAATTAGTAATAATTTATGTGATGTGGTTTAAATATGCATTTTCTTTCATTTTATGTGATGACTAATGCAGCCCCCATTGATACCACACACTCTTCTTAATAAAGGATTTTTAATGTTTCTGTGCTGCAGGTTCAACAATAACTTTTCTTATCAAGAACTAAGAATAAAAAAGTTCTTAATGGAAATCAAAGGTGTAGGTAAAATCATTTTGGTTCTCACTGGAAACTAATTTTAGAGTGAAACTTAAGATGCGTCTTTAGGTTTTTTTCTTCTATAACTGTCAAAGTAGAAATACATATGTTGATTTGCAATATACGTTTAAACAGCAAATATAAAGCCTGCAACAAAACACAAAACCTGCTCCTATAAATGTTAATGTTTTAAACTTACAAAATAATCAATAAAATAAGCCAGGGACAAGCACTCAACGATATAATGCAATTAATACAATAATTAGATACGCAACAAATATACGCGCGCGCGCGCACACTCACAAACACACACACACACACACACACACACACACTCGCGTGCGTTGTTAACTTCTCATGCCCATTTTAAACTGTTGGGTCAGTGTCTCAAGGGTCCTGCCTCTTTAAGATTTAACTTTTTAAGTAAGAGAGAATAATCAAGTGTTTTGCACGTGAATGGACCCCCATTGTCTCCGCGCGCAGGCAGAAAGAAAACATTTGAGGCTTCTTTTTTGTCCAACAAAAGAGCCACATGTCATTGAAGTCTGTGTGCGTGTGTGTGTGTGTGTGTGTGAGTGTGTGGATCAGAGCCAGAAATGGGGGGGTTTTAATCACGAAGTCAATCATCTTTTAAATGAATAGCCTATAGTTTTATTTACTTTTTGTTTCTATTCTATTTAATAGCTTTATTTTATGTTTGAGGTCCGATCTTTGTGCCACTTGACATGGAATGCTATTGCTGCATGGTTCGTATGTTGCATGCGCTGAATAAAGTAGACTATATTTTATTATAGTGGATTGGTTTTGTTTTTTGGGCTATCTTTGCAGACCACATCATCTCTGTACAGTAAAACAATTGTGTTTTTGCTGGTTCTGCGTGGACTACTAAATAACATGATATTGCAAACAGCCTGTTGTTGCATGAATCCTAATCGTTTCGCATAGGCAATATGATTATACAACAGCAGTGAGTGAATACAGTTTTAAGAAGTATCTTCAATATGCACTTCGGCATGCCCCAAAAGCAAAAGCTTGCTGCTTCGACCAATCAGCTCACGGTTACGGGGTCCTTGGAACCAATCCGAACGCCCTGTTCGAGTAATAGGCAAAAACTATCCGCAAAACTCATAAATGTCTCCGTAGTTTGAGATCTCGCGCTCATCATTGACGCCCGTTAAAAACAATAACACGGCGATGATAATTCCGGTGCATAATTAAAACAATGAACACAAAAGCAGAGACTAAATCGGACTAAAAGGCTTTTCATTTATTCCACGACTGATTTCTTCTTTTTCCTCGAGGGATAAAAACTCTATCGTCGGAGCTTATTTTTATTTTTATTTATTTTTTTAATCGTGGGATATTTTAATGTATTTTTAAAGCCCTGCTGGTCTATCAGAAGTGTCCTCTTGTTCACTTGCCCGACGTAAATTGAATTAACGGGCCGCTGGAGCAATGACCGCCTTGGCAGGGACCGTTCCCAGGATGATGCGTCCATTTATCTCTCAAAACTATTGCAATGGATTTCCGATGGAGGGTAAAACATGTTTAAAATACACATTAAATAGCCTATAACAGATTTATTACGTTTAATTAATGCCACTGTTAGCTATAAACAGTTGGTGGAATTTGTGTCTATGAGAGATATTTAGGCATCTGCAGCTTAACTTAAAAAATAAAATACAAAATAGTTTCCTGCGTTAAAGTTTGTCAAATCTCTGCATGTTTTTAATATACCAAGTATTAAACTTTTTTTCTGAAATACAAACATTTTGTGTAAAAAGTGCAAAACTGTTTTGGTTGTAGCTACATTGGATCCATTTCTAAAAGTGTAATAGGCGATTTAATGAGTGAGGCACAAGTCAACATTTGAATCAGCCCATTGATTTGTGCCTAAAAACCACATAAAAACAGACTTGAGCTGGAAAAGGTATATTGGATAATTGGATAAACACAAGAGAAATATCAGAGGATTAAATGCACATGTCTCCATACGTGAACTGTCTTACACATTCAATAGAAGCCCACTTCAGTTGTTTGGGACAACTATGCAGCATAGTTTATTTTCCCCCCATTTGTTTGCTTTAGAGCCTTCCGTGTGTTTAGTCTACATGTTTTTGCAACTTCTACGTTGATCACTATCTCTCCACTGTATTTACATGTGTTTCCCAGTTTCCACTCAGATGGGCCAGGGTCGAGTTAACCAGCTCGGAGGAGTTTTCATCAATGGTCGGCCTCTACCGAACCACATACGACACAGGATAGTGGAGATGTCCCATCACGGGATCCGGCCCTGTGTTATATCCCGCCAGCTCAGAGTCTCTCACGGATGCGTATCCAAAATCCTGTGTCGGTACCAGGAGACTGGATCCATCCGTCCCGGAGTCATTGGCGGGAGTAAATCAAAGGTGAGGCCCTCTGGGGAGGCATGCACGTGCTGATTCATTACTGCTGGGATTCTGGATATTTCCAAGGGATTTTGTGTGCAAACAATTAACTCAAAGCCAACAGGTCGACGTCAGACCGAAAGCACGGCCTGTCAGATGCCATTAAAACTCTGAATTTGAAATAAGAGTCTTTGAATTATCATGGAAACTTGTTGGCTTCAATATTTTGTATTTTATTGTTATTTTTCCTATATTTTATTTGAACAGACTACATCTCCAGACGTGGAGAAGCGCATTGAGGTATATAAACGGGATAACCCAGGAATATTCAGTTGGGAAATCCGGGATAAATTGCTCAAAGAGGGGTTTTGTGACCAGAACAACGTACCATCAGGTATGGTGTAAATTAAGAGGTAGCATATCATGATATTTTCGCAATTAAATCAAAATCAGTACTGATTTTCCCATATGCATGGAAATTATACATACATACCCTATAAAAAAGATAAAAACGTGATTTCAAGACAGTTGGCTATTTTATGAGTGGATGTTGGATATGCTGGCTTATCTTTAAATTAGCATTTTTTTTCAATGCAGTCATTTGTCTAGAAACTTGCCAAAAATAGCTGTAATGTAATATTTCAGCTTCCTGCTTAAACTTATAACGTTTGCACATTTGGTTCAATTCTGTTCAGTGAGTTTAATAAGCCGGATCATGAGAGGCAGATATGGTGCAAAAGGCGACGAAGATGAGGAGGACGAAGAGGACATCGAAAAGCAAGAACACGTTCACAGGAGCGGACACAGCATCGAAGGGATTCTAGCAGACAGATGTGAGTGTATCTTTAAATCTTTAGCCTTTGCATTAGTCTCATATTAATACATGATGGTGGCTTTGATCTGGAAGATGTTTCTCCAACGGACTGAATTTAAATGCTAAATGCTTTATAAGTGTTTTATAAATGACTTGAACTGTTTAGGGCCTATGCATAGTGGTGATAATGGGAGACTTGGGGTCAGTTCTCACAATGGAAACCTGCCTTTAAATATGCTGTTATGCTTTTATTGGCTTTTCAACAAACAGTGAAACTGTTAGAAAGCCCAAAATAATCCATGAAACAGCCACAGTGTAAAAGGTAACATAAATAACAAAACATTGTTTAAACCAGTTCTGTAAAATGACAACATTTACAACATGTGTGACAGTTTGGCCCCCTATTACTGGTATTGATTAGCAAGTAAGACAAAAGAAAGAATTAAATTATTTAAATGAAAGAATGTAGAGTCCGCTGAAAATTTAAGACAGAACTGGAGTTTTTTCCTAATACATTTCAATTTGTTAATGTAGCCTACTAGGTTTTAAGTTGAGTTCGTTTTTCCACTTGACAATCCACGAGTCGAGATAAATAATATGGCAGCACAGCCTGATCTCACAGTGAAATCGGAAACAGTAGACAGAATCGGAATACGTTGACAGAAATTTCGAAGCACTGCCCCCAGTGGCCAAAGCAGTAAGTGCTGTAGGGCGTATTGACACGTGTGAGGAAATATGAAACCCCCGAATCATGCTCGTCATTGATTCAAACATGGTTACTGCCCGGCTTTGAACCCGTCTCCGACGCAGATAATGCAACATCCTGCCAATCGTGCCAGGTGGAAAGGAAAACACATTGAAACCACTGCAAACATGTCTTATTAGAGTGCTGCATGTCAGCTTGTTGGCATACAGTCACTGAACATAGGGTACTGAAACTATCGGAAACATCATGCCGACTTCACATGTGATCATGTTGGGCAGCATGCAGGTACGATGGGAGCGAAAGACAAAAGCAAATGAGTTAATCAAACATTAGTGCAACTGCACTTGCGCGTACAGTCGGCCACCTGAGGATGAACTTGAGTGGGTTCATTGAATCCCACACTTCTGCCAGAAGCACAAGGATACAATGTGTGTGCTCCCCATGCGGCCTCGCGCTGACAAAAGGCAAAATGCGACTTTTTAAGGAGAAAAAGGGACACAAGAGAGTAGACAAAAACAAATAAATGAATAAAAAATATTATTGAATTTATATCACTGAAAGTGACGCAGCCTCTCCCATTATAAATAATACATCTGTCTACACTAGTGGTGCGGTAGCAATAGAGTATTATTCTTTTTATGAACTTACAACACAATAATAAAATGGAGTGGACTTTTTATCTGACCTGCTATTCGTCTGAGGTAACAGCACTTCAATGTTCTGGGTGAATTCAAAACTGCATTTTTTGCAACTTTGAAAGGCACTACCTCGGGAGGGGATGCCACTCGAGTTTACGTTTACATTTATGCATTTGGCAGACGCTTATTACAGGGACAATCCCCCCAGAGCAACCTGGAGTTAAGTGCCTTGCTCAAGGACACAATGGTGGTGGCTGTGGGGATCGAACCAGCAACCTTCTGATTACTAGTTATGTGCTTTAACCCACTACACCACCACCACTCTTAAAGGCACCTTATTGTGAGATTATGACGAGATTTAAAATGTTTAAAATTTCTCCCTTTTTTCTGGATGGCCAAAAGGGCACCTTTAGATTTGTGATTGAAAGGGGCTTGCGCCCCTGCTGCCCCCGTTCTGTGCACGTCAGTGGTCTGAGGACTGATAAGTGCAGTTGTCATCTAACAAGTAGGCAAGACCTGAAAATCCCTAAAACAGTAAAAAAAAAAAAAAAAAAAAAAAAAGAAAAGATCTGCACGATTCTGAATAGACTTTGATTCATTGCTAACATCATGCAGCAAAATGATTCTCTCTCCAAAAGACAATAACTTTGAATGCATGCTTTTTTAAATCTCGTTATTCATTTGAATCACACAGTGAGGACACAGTAAGACATCACAATATCTTTTTCTGTGACAGCATAATCTCCTGTCAAGCTGCTTTGAAACTGTGCGTTGTGAAAAGCGCTATACAAATTAATATGACTTGACTTGAGTGATATTTTTAATTAGGGTGAATTTCCCTTAACAAAAATTAACCATGTTGTAACTACAGTAACCATAGTTTAACCATGTCATCTGTAGTAAAACTATAGCAACACAAAATTAACCATGGATAATTGGCTAAGGGTTAAACAAATATGGTGACAACATTAAATAGAAAATTTAAAGTTAATATGCAGTAATAAAAATAATTAAATTAGAAAACACCATATTTTATAAATGAATTGAAATAACGTGACAAACAGCAACAATGCACTAAATATTTCGCTTAAAAAAGAAGGCATCGTCCTTTTAAAGTAATAGTTTAACCTAAAAATAAAATCCCCTCATCATTTACTCACCCTCATGCCATCCCAGATGTGTATGACTTTCTTTCTTCAGCAGAACACAAACGAAGATTTTTAAAAGAATATCTCAGCTCTGTAGGTCCATTCAAAGCAAGTGAATGGTGACCAAAACTTTGAATCTCCAAAAACCACATAAAGGCAGCATAAAAGTTCACCAGAAGACTACAGTGATTTAATCCATGTCTGCTGAAGCGTTCCAGTCAATTTTGGGTGAGAACAGACTCAAATCTTCAACTCAACCTTTTTCACGGCAAATCTTGACAACAGGTCTCCTTGGCGATCATGATTTCAAGTTCAATTACAGTTCCTAGCGCATCTAGCGCTCCACGCCACAATGGTTGAAAGGTGCCATATGTTGTTCTTGGCAGGCTACTCAACCTTACAGGCTCCATATGGTTAGGAATAGAGTGGGGTGGGGATAGGGTATCTGCTACTTGCTAGGAACAAACCGAGGCACCAATGGGCGCTCTGCGCATGCGTCAAACACTAGGAAGTGTAATCAAGCTTGAAATCATGATGGCTAAATGTACAGTGGAAAAAGGACTTACATTTTGGTCTGATCTAACCCAAAACTGATTAGATTTCTTTAGAAGACATGGATTTAACCACTGGAGTCTTATGGATTACTTTTATTCTGACTTTTTGTGTTATTTGGAGCTTCAAAATTTTGTCACCATACATTTGTATTGAATGGACCTTTACAGAGTTGAGATCTTCATTTGTGTTCTGCAGAAGAAAGAAAGTCATACACATCTGGGATGGCATGAGAGTGTGTAAATGATGAGAGAATTGTTATTTTTAGGCAAACTATTCCTTTAAGGCTGTATCAGTGAATCATTGATGTGCACTAGTTCATTTACATGAACCATGTCACTAAAGCGAATCGGAGTTTCCAGCCAAACATATAAGGTATTTGTTTATTTTAATCGGTCCATTTACATGAACTGTCCGAACTTAAATTATTTGGTATTCCCAGTGCTATACATGAACGTGAGAGGACAGTTTAGACAAGCATGTTTGATTACTCCCTCGGCTCCAATACTGTGTTGTGCAAGACAACATGACAATTGTAGCGTTCTGAGATGCCACACCTCTTCTCATTGCGTAAATGAGTAGCTCTAGCTCGTTACTGAAAAAGCTACACTTTTGTGAAAATAGTTGAGCTACTGAAAAAGTTAGTTTGTGTCACAATGTTTAGTTAACTACTCCCCAACACTGATGATTATTATTATGAAATAACTGCCGTTTCCTGGCCATTACTTTGCCAAGAGGCCTAAGAGATGATAAAAACAAAATATGCTTATGTAAAAAAGAGCCTATTTTTGTCTTGTTGCTGCCTACTGACGTGACTCTGAATGTTTTGATGTTCTATAATGACATTTAATGAGCTTACAGCTCATCCCTGCGTGACTAATGAAGGTGAACGTAATTTGACTGCCTCGATGCCATGCTAACACCACTTCAGCTCCCTAAATAATACAAATCATGGTTCCGTGTCACATTTAATGATGATGGGAGTTTATTAAAGGCTATTTCCGTCAATAGGGACCAGTGTTCTCCGTGGCTGTTCCTTCATGGCCCGGAGCGGCGGTCACAATGGGGGCGAGCCTCTCGTCATGTGCGCTGCCACAATGGCCGTCCGTCACGCTCTGCCCGTCTTGCGATTCAAGAAAGACAAGTCCCCAAGCCGATTAAATCAAGCTCTTTATTTGAACTCCACTTTCATCTGGCCAGTGAGTCAAACACGCCTCTCTTTCTCCTTCGCTCCCCCTTGCCCTGTTCTACCTCTCCTCCTCTTAGCCCACGGCACATTTTCGGTTAATATCTGTGGGCCGTTGTCCATCTCTTCCATTCCCACTACCCCCTCTTCGGGAAACACAGACAGGCAAGTTGTGTTCGGTATTTACACCCTTTTTTGAATTAGCAACAGCTTGATTCCTGACCCCTTTCCTTCATACTCTCTCCAGATATCATCTTAAAGACTCAAAGATGTTGGCCTGTGTGAGAGGAATCTGTGGCTCATGAAATTTTATTGTTTGCTACGCTCCAAAATATGCTCACATTGTATAAAAACATTGTATATGTGCGTGTTTTGTGCACGGTAGGGCGTATTGAATGGTGAAGAAGCTAGTTGCACATTTTACCAAGAAATACATTAAGACGCTTCTACAATGCAAACATATGCACATGCCTCCAACATATGCAAACACATGAATGGATGCACACACACAAACACATGCATACACAAATAGGCAATGGGATGTGCCAACTGGCCAAGTGTGGGATGATTTGTGTGGCACCATGGAGTGTGCAGTCAGTGGGTCTTAATTTGCTCTGAGAGCCAACGCAAACACACAAACACATGCCTGCAAACATGCAAATGCACAACCAGGAAGAATAAGTCGAGGAGTAGGATGTGTAGTATGCATAACACGAAGTATGCATTGTTTCCTCTGAAAGCAAGAAAAGGGTTTGAAAGATAGAGAGGAGGACAGTGAGATAGACAACATGGGAAAACCCCAAAACAAAACTCCACAGTGTCCATTGTCAGGGTCAGCAGACTTCAGCAGACAGTCACAGTAATCTGTGTCTGCTTGCGTGCAGGCCCTGAAGGCAAAATTAAAATGTGCATGTCAGTGATAGAGAGACAGTCCGAGTTCAGGAGGGCTATTGCAATAATTTGTCGCAGTGGATCCCAAAGTTGTTACGGTGGCGTACCCCTCCAAAACATTCAACATCCTTTTGCGTACCCCCTCTCTAATGCATTGATGACATTCACACAAGGTATTTTGAAAATATGAATTCGAGCACCGAGGGGAAGCATCTGTGTGATTGCGCCGTTAGCTCAAGGTGCTTTTTGTCACATTTGACAAGGTTGAGCTAATTTGCTAAAAAATAAATAAATAAACTGAACAAATGATAAAACAGGGCTCTAGGGTGTGAGCAAAAGTGAGTGAAAATGACTGGTGCAAGTGACACTTGACAATTGGCTTCAAATTTTATGAACTTAATCATATCGTCCTATGCATCTTGCCCTATATACAAATTATGCTTCAAACTGAGATATAATAATAAACTAAAATCGTTGTCGACTGATGAAACAGCAAGGTAACAGCAGGTAAAACATCAAAGATTTAATTTTACTTGCTATCACTCAGCTATGTTACCTCGCAGTGTGCTGGTCTGGCGGAAAAACATACTTGCGTGATGCACGACACGAGTACATTCATTTATTTTAACGGCAAAATATAGGGTTATTTCATTGCATGCTACTGTATTTATCTCACCTTTATGACAAGGCCATTTTGGTGTTTCTACACTAGAGGGCGCACAAAATAATTTTTTGCCAGTGACATACAGTACATGAACACAGTTTGAATGTTATTTTAAACTGGGATGAAATTAAAAGAACGGTAAATCTCCTCACGTACCCTCGGGGGTACCCGTACCCCAGTTTGGGAAACACTGATTTATTGGATAGTTCATTAAAAGAACATCTTACTTACTTATTTAGCATACTTAATGCAGACCAGCTCACCCAATTACAATAGATTGCAAATTCCGGTTAAATTCAGCCTGATCTCATGATCATTTCTTGACCATAGCAACATTTTTGCAAAATGAAATTACGTGCTTCATTACACGTTTCGCTGCAGTTTCCCAGCTAAATGTCCAGTGGGGGGCACCAAAAGCGAGTGAAATGGTGTCATAATCAGACAAGGTTTTTATGGTGAATATTAGATGGAGTTTTTAATGAGTAAAATGTACCTCCCTAACCTAAAACTTTAACCAATAGTGTCCTAACAGTAAATGAGATGTGAACAAAACAGACATCCTTACTCTAAACCAACTCCTAAACCTAACCGATGGTGTCCTATAAGCAAATGAGACATGAATAGCAAATTTTCACGCCATTTTTTGTTGCTTCTATGACACTTTCTTCTCACATGTCAGCTTGCGTGTTTAACTGGACTTGAACCTTGGTCTTCAGAGACCAAAGTCCAACACTGGTCATCAGGTGAGCTAATCACATTGGAATACGTGTGTAAATGTATGTGGGTCTGTAATACAAGCATTACAATGTATTGTTTTTCAAATGATGCGTTAGAGCAAAAGTGTTTCGATATCATAACATATCAGTGCGTGAGTAATAGAGTGTTCATAAAGTCAAATTCAGCCGCAGTAGTAGTGATTTGTGTAAAAGTGTATAAAATGCACAATTTGTTGTAGCGCCTCTAGTGTTAAAGCTGCAGCGAAACATAGAACGCAACATGTAAAGTCAGTTTGCGAAAATAAAGTTATAGTAATGTTCATTCTATGACACTAGGTTGGTAAAATTCATACTTTGAACTATTAAAAGGTTAGTCATCGGAATAAACTTCTTGAAGGTGGTAAATTAGCAGTTGCCAACAAACACTTGTTTGAACATGTTTGTTTGTGTTTTCTAGAGGTGGACCGATATATCGGTTTTACCGATTAATCGGTGCTGATATCTGCTTTTTTTCTTTTCTTCATTTTTTTAATTCCTCTTGAATAATTCTCATATAGAGCATTGTAACTGAGCCAAGTCTGTCATTTAATAAAGTATTTTGGGCTTGTTTATAGTTAAAAGTCCCGCGTTATGCACAGAGCATTGTGTGGTCAATGGTGTTTGACATTCAGTGAACAAAGTTCCCACTGGCGAATGATTTGAGTGGCAGGTGGCCACTTCCTGTTTTAACTCGTTTTCCCTTCAGGATAAAAACGGGTGTTCTGAGTGTTTATTAGCATGTGCGTACTTAATGTACTCCATATATAGGCTTATTGTGGTTTAAAACATTTAATTGTGACAATTTACAAGTCATATCTTCTCCGATTAAAATTATTACAATTAAATGTTCAAATATGCACATGAAAAGATACCAGACAGAGGTAGATTTATGTAACAGTAATCTTAACTCATGTCACTCGCACAGAAAACACGGTTCCTTCAACGGTTTCAAAACACAAATGCAAGCAATCAATGCAAATGTGAATTAATGAGAAATAACGACTCTTACCTTTGATATATACAGTATGTAACTGTATGAAGATGTTATGGTGTGTTTTGCTCATAAGTAATATAAAATTCTTGAGCTTCGATGATTATTGAACTCCACCATACAACTGCGAATGTCTTCTAAATATACTACATTAGCTATCTCCCAATTAGACAAACCACATTAAAAATCACAAAAATAAAATTGCTAAATATCATTATTTTAAATGTAATGACAGTATACACATATTGTAACGATGAACATTTCAGGGTTTGTCGGCCAGGCCAATTAACTGGCTGATATTTGGACATTTTGCGATTATTGGCATTGGCCGATAATCGTGTTTGCTTTGCCGATTAATAGAAGTGTTAACTTTCCCTTGTATCGGTTCCAAAATCTACCATTGTCAATGGACAGTCAAGTTTGTTTCACTTTAGAAAGATTTGTTTACATGTGAATTACTCTGATTAAATGATATTATGTTTATCTGCATTTATATAAGCCATCCTGCTCTCTAGATATCGGTATCAGTCATTGAAAAACCCATATCGGTCGACCACTAATATTCAGCTAAAATGTGAACGTAGCCTATGCTATTATTGTCACTCTTTTAATGCAGGTCTATGGGTTTTTTTCACCTATTTTTTCATCCATCATGCATCAGTCTTAGAAATGTACTAGCAATCATGTCTTTAGCACAAACAGTTTTAAAAAAATCCCAAACCTTAAGTATGAGGAATAATAATCGTGATGCTTGGCTTAAAAAGAGGCTAAACAAACGAAGCACACATTTGGGGCTGAGAGCTGAAACGTGTGTTTTTGAGGGCAGCTGCGAGGGTCACAGTTGCTCTTTAGCAAGTCAAGTCCTCCCTCTGTTTCTCTCTTTTCCTAAACGCTGGGGGGCAGATGGGCCCACGAGCTGTCACTCATCCTTTCTGTCTCTGGCATCTGTTAGTTCTCTATGTACTGCTTAATGTAGTCGGGCAGTCACTCAGCCAACCCCGGCGCTGAAAAGGACCCGCCTTGCTCTCCTCTCGCAGAAACGCGGCATTTGTTCCCAAGCTTTCTTTTGTTCCATTCTTTGTCTTTCTTTTTTGCTGTTTTTGATGGTGAGGGGGCATGTCATTGGCTCAATTAGCCCTCTTCATTACCTGCCCCCAAGAGAATTAGAACACACACACACACACACACACACACACACACACACACACACACACACACACACACACACAATCACACACACAAAACATACACAAACTTAAAGCACTACACATTCACGCACACACATGATTTTATCTTGGACCTCTGCCGTTTGCCCTCAACTAAATCGAAGTGCCTGCTGGATATGCGCTTGCCATTTCACAGTATTAATGAAACTTCTTAGGTGCATTTTGTGTACATGAACCCTTGAGGTAAATGTGGTCGGGTGATATTTTGGGTTGGAATATTGAATTTAAGAGGAGATGGAAAGAAACAGCGGATATTGATGCTTTTAGTGACCGCACCGTTTACATAGCAGAGAGTTAAAATATCTAGCAAGACCTTAAAACGCATACTCATGCACATATTCCACTAAATATCTTTTGAAATATCTGTGCTGTAGTCGTAAGCTCTGACTAGATAATTGAGCGGTTTCATTTCTATGGCGTTTAGTGCCATGTGTGTTTAGAAGGTCTGTGGTCTATATTTCTGATGTATATGCCCAAATCAAACCTGTGTTTATCTCCAACAATCTCTGTCCATTAAACTTGCATTGCTTCTTATTCAATAAGCATAATTAAATATTAGTCATCATTTAATCACCCTCATGTCTTTCCACCCGGCAATATTTTTTATTTAATTTTTTTGTTTAAATGGTAAATGGTCTGCACTTATATAGCGCCTTTTTAACCTTAGCGGTATTCAAAGCTCTTTACACTGTGACTCATTCACACATTCACACACCAATGGCGACAGAGCTGCCATGCAAGGTGCTACCCTGCCATTGGGAGAAACTTGGGGTTCAGTGTCTTGCCCAAGGACACTTCGGCATGTGGAGTTCTGTGGGCCGGGAATCGAACCGCCAACCCGCTCTTCAACCTGAGCCACAGCCGCCCTAATTGAACACTAGAGGCTCCACAACTACAAAAACTGCAGATTATCAGTTAATAAACACTTACTTTTCACCCTGTTCCTCACACAATGCTATCTGATGACATCAGAACATTTTCACTATAGTGCATAATGATGCTTTTTAACGTTTGCATTACATAACCAACTACAGGGCCGTTTCTGAGCATGTGGGGGCCATAAGCGAAATCCTACTTGGAAGCTCTAAACAAATAATTAACCCCATTTCTCACAGAAGCATTTAAGTACCATACAGTATGACATGTACATTACCTGTTTAAATGAACATTAACAACAGTGACTGGTGAGAAAACTCTAGTTATGTGACAGGCTCTTGCATTAGCCGTTTTGTATGTAATGGCGAATTACATGCAATTAAATGTACATGCAAAATGTCTATTTACAAGGCATTTGTTTACCTGAATCCCCAGCTACCTTTGATGCCCCTAAATGTTTTAATATGGCTCCAAAAATAATGCAGACTAATTTGGGTGACTGAATCATCTCCAGCGTTGCAACTACCATCAGCTAGCTACAGTAGCTAAATAGCTGAAATGAAGATAGCTAGACTGTCTATTGTCTAGACTGTAGTTATAAAACTAGCAGAAATGTCTGAAAACATGTACCTTTGATAAACAAGACACAACTGCAAAATGTTAGTTAATTATCCCGATTGTTGCAATTTAATGGATGGCAGAAAACAAACACCATCTAGCTAGTTAGCTGGCTTAAATGTATTTCTTACCATGATCTGGCAGCGTTTGTCCTCCTCTTTCTTTTTTCCGCTCCTGACAAAAATTTATTTGAGCATGTGCATGCTGGTCACATCTACTGTAGCTACAACTCTCTCATAGCAGTTATACTCTCCCTTCCCTCTCGGGCCACAAGGGGGCCCCCATAGCTGTATACTTTAGCCATAACATCTGCCTGTTAAGTCATACTCACAGTTATTAATATGTTTATGTGAAAGTCCTATTGCTCAGTTGGGAAGGAGGAAGCGGGAGCCGGGTTTACATCCAAGCTTAAGACATTTATTTACACTTTTCAGTGCGCACACGCACCCACACAGCATTTCTTTTCAGCCTGCTGTCACCCACACACAAATTCGCCTTGTGCGTCTCTCTCCCCTTCTGCCGCGGTGTCCTCCCCTCAATTACTCCCATGCATCTTTCTGGAACCCTAGACAGGTGTGGAGCACATCTGGAACTCATTCTCCACTCATCTTCCACGGCCTCACTCTGCCAAGTGTCGCTCGGGCCCGCCCCGATCACCACAGTTAAAAAAAAACAACCTTACTTTGCCAGGCCCCCTGGAAGGCCCTGAGCGCTCACTTACAGTATGTCACTTATAGCTAGAAATGGCCGTGACCAACTACATTTACAAGCTTGTGCAGACATGATTAATTTGCACTGTCGTCAAACTTATAGAGCGTTGCAATTACATTTTTCATTTCACATATGCATTTATGACGCTATCGTTTATGTTTACGTTTAAGGTTTAGGGTAGTGAGGTAGGTTTTGTTCATTTCAAACTTGAGCATTAACCTTAAACACTATGGACATTTCACCTCAGAACTGTGACAATACTTTTAAGGAACTACGTCAGAACATTTAGCAAAAATGTCACCACAGTTACATCATTTTCATGGGATCAGACAGCATAGATCACTCATTATCCTACTATTATTATTTGCATCTGGCAGATTAGGATTTGAACAGATCTTTAAAGTAGCCTATCTGTGTCCACATCTGAAGTTTCAGCATTCCTTCATAGATTTTGAAGAGATTGAGCACTTGAACCACCCCAGCCCACCCCTTTCCCTTTCTGCACTGCCACCCACCCACCTTTGCCCTTTTTTATGCCCCTTACACCCCCTCCAGGACAGTTGACGGCCTCCACTGAGGGCCCAGGCCTTCATGACGGATTCCACAGATGGAGCGTGCAAATCAGTCCAACAAAGAGCAAGGGAGAGAGAGCGAGAGAGGGAGAGAGGGAGAGAGAGCGAGAGAGAGAAAGATAAACAGAGATACAAATAACTCAATGTCTGTAGATAGGATTACAATTAAATAAATAAGAATCTCCCATTTTTTTGGATTTCCAATGGCAGGAATATATAGTGACCAACGTTTCATTTTGGAATGTATTGTCAAATTATTCCAAGCTGATGATCTGTTTTCCACATGGAACTGTGCCCCCTCAACCAAATCCCTGTGAAATTGTTGGAATTTCCCATAGATCTCATTGAGTCTTCATGGGTACAACAGCTTATTTCAGTTTAAGCAAGAAAAACTGCAATTACCCACTTTTTTTATATATATATTTAACTTTATACAATGCAATAGCCTATACTTTAATTTATACATTTCGTCAGGATCCTGTCACTTTGTCAGTCATGTTTATGGTGGTGTCAGGATCCTGACACTCATGTTCTGTGTTTGTTTGGAGCGTGGTTTCGGGGTCCTGACTCAGCCTAGTTCTGGGTCGGGCTCTGGAAACTCTTGCTCCATGTCTCATCTTTTGTGAGCTTGGCTTCAGGTTCTGTCCTCTTGCCATTGTGTGAGAGCACATGGCTGTGTTTGGTCCTTCATCACCATTATACAGGGTTGGGAGGGTTACCTTTGAAATGTATTCCACTACAGAGTACATGCTGTAAAATGTAATTTGTAACATATTCCGTTAGATTACTCAAGGTAAGTAATGTAATCTAAATACTTTGGATTACTTCTTCAGCACTGGTAGATTTTTCTTCACTTGTTTTGACTATTAAAACTCTGTCAGTACAGAAAGACAAAATACACATGTTAAAAACACATTCTCTGGAAAAAATGAAATATCTTATGCAGTGTTGTTTCTAAAACAAGATAAACATAATTGATCTTGTTTTAAGGATTTTTTGATATTTTTACAGGAAAACAATACAAAAATTATAATCAAGAATATGATTTTGATCCTAATATCAAAGGTCTTACTAGAAAAAAATAAATTATGATCCAATGTGAATTTTCTTGATATAAAATATGATTGTGTCTGGAAACATGTGCATGTAAAATGGCTAGAATTAGCATTTTAGCTTAGCGTAAAGCTAACAATTTACACAAGGTTTATTTCTATTACTTCTGCTCTTCAAACGTACTTCTCTGTCTGCTCGTATGAATGTAACACATCATAAGAAAGTGTTTCACCGCTGTTCAAACGCACTTTGGATCTCATCATTTATATGTATAAATGTTTTCCATCTGAAAGGACTCAATATTACATTAAACAAATGACAATAAAATGCAAAGTAATCTCTTCAGTAATCAAAATACTTTTTGAATGTAACTGTATTCTAATTACCAATGATTTAAATTGTAACTGTAGTGGAATACAGTTACTTATATTTAGTATTTTAAATATGTAATCCCATGAGATGTATTCCATTACTCCCCAGACCTGACCATGTGCACTCGTGTATGTTTTAGTCTCGTGTGTTAGCACATGGCTTTGTATTTGTCAGCCATGTGCTTCCCTGACTCCGCCTCCTCGCTACTCTCATCACTCTCCTTGTTATGTTAATTGTCTTCACTTGTTCATCATGTGCCCTACCTGTATATGTTGTGCTCCCTTTCCTCTTGTGTCTGTCAGTTTTGTTTCTCATGTTGTTCAGTTGGTGTTTGTTTGTTTGTTTGTTTGTTTATTTGTTTGTGCAGTCTCTCAGTCCAATTTGTAGTCTTGTCTTTCAGTTTGTTGTATTTCAGATTTTGTTATTGTTTTTTGCTTTTCAGTTTATCATCTTTTCTCCCTTGTGAGTTCATTTTTTATGGGATTAAAATCCCGTCAAAAGTGTTGTGTCACGGATCCAAAAACACTAAGCGTGAATCAAAAAAATAAACTCAGATAAAAAATTTGAAAATGCGCAAAAAAATAAATAAAAGTGACTACATTGGTACAAACATGTATCAAACATCCACAAAAACAGCCTTGTTTTTTTTTTTTTTTTTTTTTTAGATATGTAGCCAATAACCTACAAACAAGGACGTCATAAATAATGCCTAAACTACAACTCTGCTAACTAAATTCAGCTGACTCGATACGTGTTAACGGACTATGATAATGGCCTACTCGGACAACACACGGTTTCCTAGAGCTGCCAGAAAATACTCAAAACAGACACAATCAGCGTATCGATCAACCGCAAATAATATAATATTGAGCAGCAGCCGTCGGAGTTGCATTGGAGTGACGGCATCTCCATGGATCTAGTGGACCAATAGGGATGCAAAACGCCCACTGGTTTACATGAAACTCTACACACAAGTTTTGGAAAACCAAGCGCAGAACTTGGAAACAAAAGCAAAGAAAAATACAACGCAAGCGTACAAAAAATTAAATATGAGAAAAATTGTCAGAGCACAAAAAGCAGTAATATAACCAAGGAAAACCTGATTTTGTTTGCAATACTGATGATTTTGTTACCATTTTTCTTTCTTTTTTTTCTTTTCTTTTTTTTAATATCTTTTTGATTCATGCTTGTTATTTTTTGATCTGCTTATTTTTTTTATTTGCACTTACGTTTTTTTTATTTATTATTTTGATTCACGCTTATTGTTTTTGGATCAGTGACCGCAGTATTTTTGATGGGATTTTGATCCCATAGTTTTTGGCTGTTTGTATTTTATTTAATAAAATCTTTATTTTTACTTATTCCTGCTTATGCACCATGACAAATTTGACCTTTTTCTTCTTTTTTTTTTTAGTTAATTTTGGTAGGACATTTAGAAAATGCTTAAAATGTGGCTTAGTACTCAAATTAAAAGGGATGTTCCAGGTTCAATACAAAATCAACAGCATTTGTGTCAATGTTAATTACCACAAACATTTATTTAGATCATTGCTTGTTTTTTAAATAAATGAGGGTTGAGCCAAAATAATTGTTTGTGGTAATCAACATGATGTCACAAATGTTGCAGATTGAGCTTAACTTAACCCTGATGTGTCCTGGTCTTTTGTTGCATTCTTCATTAGATTAATTTAATAATTACTTTAATAAGTTCTCTCCTTCCTTTTCTGTTCCAATGTATTTCTCTTTCAGCCTGTTTTTCTTTCACCAATTTGCTCTTGTGAGTTTTATATTACCTCCTGCAGTCAGACTCAGGGGGTTTGCGCGCGTGTGCGTGCGTGTGTGCGTGCATGTGTGTGTGTGTTTTATTCTTTGAAAGCACTGTATATTTTGACAGAGTCTAAACTGTTGCACTGTTGTATTTTCAGTAACTGAGGTAGATAAAATATTGCAAAATAACTATGACACAAATAAAAAAAATATGAGCCTGATTCTCGAGCCTTTCCAAAAAAAGATGGGAGGAAGCTGTTATTGTAAACTTATAATGAAAACCTCACAAAAACCTTCTTACAAATGAGAAATAGGATCACTCAAAAACTACTAAGTAACTGGTGACATTTTGCACAATTATATTACATGAATCCTTACACGAATCGCGGCAATTCCGAGATGAAATGTCCACTATGTGGCACTAAAAGCAAAAAAAAAAAAAAAAAAATCAGATCAGGTTTTGAAGGTTAATGCTCTATAGCTTGTTTGCAGTCATGTGATTCTGATGACGTGTTAAATTCAGATGGAGGGCAGGAAGTGAAAAGCCGAATGGATGAGATGGAGAAAAGTCCGTACTGTACTAGTTTAGATACGATTTCGAGAGAAAGATATAAACAGAAAATAACAACATATGTTGGACGTGATCCTTATGTTATGAAGAGGAGCGATTTTTCAACTGAATTGAAATACTTGCCTGCCATCGAGGCATTAGATATAAGCAACTACCTTGTGCTCCAGACATCATTCTACTCCAGAAAACAAATGAAAGCATACGAAAGTAAAATGGTAAATGGTCTGCACTTATATAGCACTTTTTTTAACCTTAACGGTATTCAAAGCGCTTTACACTGCGACTCATTCACCCATTCACACACACATTCCTACACCAATGACGGCAGAGCTGCCATGCAAGGCACTAGCCTGCCATTGGGAGCAACTTGGGGTACAGTGTCTTACCCAAGGACACTTCGGTATGTGGAGTCATGTGGGCCGGGAATCGAACCACCAACCCTGCAATTAGCGGCCAACACGCTCAACCACTTGAGCCAAAGCCGCCCCAAAAGTATGGAGGCATACAACTTTTTTGTTAGTGGTTGGGTCAACAACCTAGGTACCAAGGTGCTCCACAATGACTATCGTTTGGTTTTTGTCCGGTTGAGTAGCATCTCTTTTTTGTCCTGTGGATTAACCTAGCAACAAACATCAAACGCTGCTGCTAAATCAACTGACCTCCATACCCTAAACCTTAAATCTAAACCTAACCGATATTGTCATGAAAAGCAAATATGAGATGAAAAACACAATTACTGAGTTTGGTGGTGCTTCTATGACACTTTTGGCTCACATGTTGACTCGTGTGCTCTTCAGGATTCGTACTCC
Source organism: Moxostoma hubbsi (assembly GCA_032164185.1). Lineage (NCBI taxonomy): Eukaryota > Metazoa > Chordata > Actinopteri > Cypriniformes > Catostomidae > Moxostoma > Moxostoma hubbsi. Next base: position 33,920,203 of record JAVLUX010000030.1, on the reverse strand, counting down.
AATCCTTTGCATCACAAGTGCAACGTTCTATCAGTCGAGCTACTGCACAATTTGATCACAAGCTTGTAAATGTAGTTAATGCAAACTCAAAATTAAAATGTATTGACTTATAAGTCATGTGCTATAGTAAAAGTGTTCAGATGTCAGTGGATTGCATTGTGTGAGGAGCAGAGCGAAAAGTAAGTTTTTAAGATTTGATAATTTGCCGTTTTTCATGTGATTTGTCTGGAAGGGAATAAAAGTCGTAGTTCCTCTAGTGTTCATTTCATCAGGAAATGCCTAATTCTTAAAAACGAATCCTAGCCCTAACCCGAAGAGATCCAAAACTTTTGACATTTTTAGAATAAAATAATAATAATATTAATAATGTTTATATGTGACAAACCTTTTCTTTTAAGGATGTCCCCAAAAGAAGGTTTTGTCAGATTTAGCTAATGAATCTGGACATTTTTCAGAAAATTTTTCTTTAAAGTATAGCTAGGTTAGAAACGTGCGCACACACACCAATGCAGAGCTCTTTTATGATATGGCTGTTTGCGTTTGTATTTCAGCGATTCAATCTGACGAAGGTTCGGATGTGGAATCAGAACCCGACTTGCCCCTGAAAAGAAAACAACGGCGCACTCGAACCACCTTCACCACCGAACAGCTGGAGGAGCTGGAAAGAGCTTTTGAACGCACACATTACCCTGATATATACACCAGAGAAGAGCTCGCACAAAGAGCCAAACTCACAGAGGCACGAGTTCAGGTAGTGTTACGACTTTCTACTATAATATAATTAAATATAATTGCGATTAAATGTTGCTTGAAAAAATGGCTACATTTTATTGGCCATCAATGGGGAAAGATGCTTTCTGCCTGCATAGTGGAGTACATCTACCAGTAGGGGCAACAGCCCACACTAGCCAGCCAAACACTGACCACCTGCACCATACCTGCATCATCTCCAATGTTTTCTCTTTTCTAAGGTGTGGTTCAGTAATAGACGAGCTCGATGGAGAAAGCAAGCAGGAGCCAATCAGCTCATGGCGTACAATCACCTGATCCCAGGTGGATTTTCACACCCAGCGATATCCAATCTCTCCCCGTATCAACTGTCAGAAAGCCCATACCCACCCACTGGCCTCTCTCCAGGTAAACAGAGACTTGGCAATTCAATTAAGTATTGCAGTAGTTTGGGATCCGAAAGTAAAAATCCCATTTTTTTTTTCCAAAGACAAATTGATTTTTAACATTAACTTCTAACCTTTGAAGACAGACCTACCGTGAGCTCCGAGGTTGTTAATCTGTGGTATGTGTTTCTGTTTAAAAATCACGTTTAATAGCGGAATTCCTGATCCTACAGTACCCGTACAGCAGTGAAAGATCCACCAATCAGAGAACAGCGGTCAATGGCCCACTTCAATGACGCACTCTGAATGACACAAACAAGTCGGTCTCCCTGCGCTGATATATTTGTGTATTTCAGAATATTTCGCAATAAACAATCTATATTGGTTCTATACTTAGAAATTATTCGTTTTATATATTTCCATAGTTTTATATTCGATCAAGTCAATGCTTCATGGGATTGTTTTTAGTTAGTTTGGGCCCTCGAGATAGTAAGTACACAGACTTGTACCTTTGACTTTGTCAGATTTTCAAATACTTTTCTGTAATGTTGCGATTTACCTCGGAAATTGATGGTTTAGTTAATGCCTTACAACTCTTAAATGGGTGTTTTTTGAAAAGTCAATGGAAGAAATGAATGGGAAAATATACTTCTGGTACCCAGACACTGAATAAGTGGGCAGGGCACTGTTGCGCTCTATAAACGTACTGTATTTCAACATATTGAATAGGTGATGAATATTAATGTATTATTAGGGTGACCAGATTCCTGTTTGTGGAAAACAGAACAGCCCCTGCCCATCAGAAATGGAATTGATGTATCCTTACTTAGGCGCAGATCAATGCGAAGTAGAGGGTGCATCCGCATCTATAACTGCTTCCCCTTGTCCTTTTCGCTGTCAGCAATTTTTCCTAGTGTGCGCTTGTCTTTCAAGAGTTTATCGTAAAAAGCTGAGAAATCCAGTCCAAAATTACGACGTACAAAAAGCACTGCCTTCATGACTGTTACACTCGATATTTATCCGGCGTCCATGCTGCATTCATTAACAAGAACACAGATGCTGATATCCCAGGCAGGCATAAGACAAACTCCACAACCTTGGTTAAGACTCAGAAGTTGATGGTCTTGCTCTCCAGCTCACAAAAAACGTCAGTCCATCTCTCAGACATGGCCGTCTTGTTCGTGTCCCACTCATTGATGCGACGGGTGACAGTGTTTTTCGTGCAAGCTCACTCATCAAAGAGCGTGGATTCTGGAGTAAAAGTGTTCTAGGCTACTCGGAATGTCTTTCCACTATGGGATATCACTCAGTAGGGCCCACTCAAGTTTTTCTGTGTTCTGCAATGGCCGGCTCCAATTTTGGTGGTAATCCACCAATGCTGAACAAAATAAATCATCTGCTCTCATTTCACCAGATTCACTCAGGGCATTCAACTGCTTTTTAATGTCAGAGGGTATGAATGATTCCTCCAGCCTGGGCTGCAAGACTTTTGTCAGGTCATGAATGTGCAAAGCCACTTCTGTGGCTGATATGTGGACTCACGCTACTATCTCCAGTGCATGGTTAAAAGTGTCTGTTTACTTGAGTGCGAAGCCAATCCAAAGTTTAGTGCAAGGATCAATGAAACTTGGGAATTTTTCTTGAGAAAGAAAGGTTGCATGCAGACCATTGAAAATGTGAGTATTCTTTCAAGAGCTGGACCAAGAGACAAGAAACGTGTGAAAAACAAGATTTTTTTCAGAATAAGTCAGGACGCTAGAAAACGTGCTTGAATGCGGGATTGTCTCAGGAAAAATGGGACATCTGTTCACACTATGTATTTTATAATCATTTTTGATGACCTTATTTGTTCTCAGATTCAAATACTCTACACAGACCTCAGCCCCTCCCACCGCCCTCAACCCAACAGAGTTCTGGAGGGGCGTGGCAAGAAGGTGGGGCTTCCTACTGTCTCTCCAGTCGGCATGGTTTCACAGGATATTCTGAGACTTTTGGATCTCATAACGGTCACACTAGCACTACCCTCAATAATGGACTATCTTCTCAGGTAATAAAGGCACAAGTATAACCATAACAAGTTATGTAAAAATTACATTACATTAGATCCAGTTACTTTTCGCGTAAAGGATATCATGAAGGAGATTGAAAGAAACATGAAGTAGCTATTAATAAAGCACATTTTAAAAGGAGCAAATGAAATTCAAGGAATTGTGCTGAAATTGGAAAATCAGACATTCATCCACCTAGAAATTTAGTCCTAAATCCAAAAGGACATCGTCATGCCAACGAATTTGTAAAATTGGCTAAAACTTTACACAGAAAATGTAAGTGATTTATCACACTAAAATCATGTTGTAAAGGATTTCAATGGAAAGGATGTGTCGAGAACCGGCTTGACAATATAAATAAGGTTTTAATAATAAACTTAAAACAAAGGACAAACACACACATGACGGACATGTCCGTAAATGATCTCTCTCTCCGGCACTACCGTCTGCCATTGGCCTTTATCTCTCTTGGATGCTTGATTAGCCTGATACGGGACCGGGTGTGTATCATCACGACCCGGCCCCACCCTCCGCCCTGTCACATTCCTCCTTCGTTCTTTCAGGCTGGGGATCCCCCGGCCTGACGTACATCTCCACCCCCCTTTCCTTGGGGAGGGGCGCGCCTTCCGCGCCGTCTGCCAGCAGGTCATCCCCGTCTAACCTGAACGAGGGAGGGGACAAGGGGAGGGGAAATAAAAATAATTAAAATGTGGGGGGGTACTTCCTGTAACAGTGTAGTACCCCCCCAAAAAACACTACAATTTATAAGAGAGGGAAAAGGCCAACTCAGAGCGGTAGTGAGAGAGAGATGGGAAAAAAAAACAAAAAAAAAACGTACTTGCCAGTTCTCCGATACGCCATTGATTGTTCCTCGGCCACTCCTCCACCCTCTAATGGACGACAGCCGTGCCTCTCTAGGCAGATCGGAGGCAGTCCTATAGCCCCTGGAGGACGGAACGCCCTGCCGCGTTCTCAAGGAGCCAAAAGGGTCTCCCCCACCCCTGGCAGCGGTTCTCCCGCTCCAGGCGGTCGGTCTTCGAGCCTTTTCTCCCCTCGCAGTCGGTGGCCGTTCCTCCGCTTCCAGGTGGCTATGCTCCTCGTCCCCCGGCAGGTGGCCGCGGCTGCTCCGTTGGGGTGGACGGTAGTAGCGAGAACTCTACTACAGCATATCCCTCCTCCTTCCCGGATTTCGGCACCAGTGGAAAGGATTTCAATGGAAAGGAGGAGGCGAGAACCGGCTTGACAATGCAAATTATATTTTAATAATAAACTTTAAACAAAAGGACAAACACACACATGACGGACATGTCATAAATTATCTCTCTCTCCTCGCATCACCGTCTGCCATCGGCCTTTATCCCTCTCGGAGGCTTGATTAGCCTGACACGGGACCGTGTGTGTATCATCACGACCCGGCCCCGCCCTCCGCCCTGCCACACATGTTTACACACACACATATATTGTTTGTCTTGTAGCTACAGTTTCGTTGAAAAAGTTTTTTTTTTATCCCCTTTTCTCCCAATTTGGAATTCCCAATTCCCACTACTTAGTAGGTCCTCATGGTAGCATGGTTACTCACCGTAATCTGGGTGGTGGAGGACAAGTCTCAGTTGCCTCCGCTTCAGAGACAGTCAATCTGTGCATCTTATCACGTGGCTCATTGTGCATGTCACCGCAGAGACTCACACCATGTGGAGGCTCATGCTACTCTCCGCGATCCACGCACAACTTACCATGCGCCACAATGAGAGCCAGAACCACTAATGCGACCACGAGGTTACCCCATGTGACTCTACCTTCCCTAGCAATCAGGCCAATTTGGTTGCTTAGGAGATCTGGCTGGAGTCACTCAGCACACCCTGTATTTTAACTCACGACTCAAGGGGGTGGTAGTCAGCATCAATACTCGCTGAGCTACCCAGGCCCCCGCAAAAAGTACAGTATTTTAACATTAAAAAATTGGCCCCCATTCACTCCCATTGGCAGTTTGAAAAGAATATTGCTGAGAAAAAGAGTTTAAATGAATGTATTTATAGCTACACACCTAAATAATAGCGCATGCGGTTTTAAGGCTAAGACTTTTGAATGTAACTCTATGGCCCCCTGGAGTACTAAGGTTTGTTACCAACACAGTGATGTGAAAACACGTTGAGCATGTTAAACCGATCCGCGTGTTGGCCAAGCACTCATGTATGAGTTTGCATACCTGCATCAAGTATGTGTCTGGCATTTGGCTTCAATTGTAAGTATATTACTGATAAAATGCATTTAATTTACAAACTGATGAATTTTAAATTGTTTTGTCGCAATTGACAGCAGGTCACAGATGTTGTATTTAACTATATTGCGGAAACACAGCTTAATAATAATAGTGACAAATAATAGATTGTTTTTTGGCTAAGCCCCTAAGTAGTTCAAATATCCAGTTCAAAGGAACTCCAGTTGAAGGTTTAGTTGATGATACCACCTGTTGGCCCACCACTGAGTGTCAGTTTAATGGGGTCTTCAGGCTTCTGTAGAAACGATCACACACTTCAAGACAATGCATTATGTAGATACATTCCACCATCTCAGGTCATCCACAGGCCATTTTTCACTCGGTTATCTTTCACTTTTATCTGGATTATTAAACACAAACCAACATGAACACCCCTTGGTGTGATGGATAGGTTGGCTGACCCCCATGTGTTTCTCATTTGTTAAAGAGGCACACCAATGCCTCAATGGGGGGCATTTGTCAAGTACACTGAGAAGCCGCTCTAAATTACTGGTTTGATGGATGTGAATATACAGTATATGTTTGCATTTGTGTTACACGTTCTCATTGTCATCATCCACTTTAGAAATTGCGTCAAGATTCAAAGCATTCCATCGCACCTATTGAGATGAATGTTTCAGCTTGTGTCTTTTGGAGTGTCTTTGCATTTTTATTGGTGCTTGCTGAGGCAACCATCACTATTGCTCATGCTTGGAGTTATTAAAAAAATACAAAAAAATTAAATATTTAATAAAAATAAAAATAAATAAAAATACATATTTTTCTGCCACAAATATTGCTAAAAATAAAATAATATTTATAGTAGGAAATATTATAATAAAATTTTAAATAAATTAAAAATAATAATAAAATGAACATGAATAATTAAAAATATTAATATAATAATTTATACTTAATTTTTTTGTGTGGTGGGGCCAGTGAAAAGCCTGCTGAGGCACATGCTTGAGTTATGAAAATTAATAATAATAATAATAATAATTCAGCACATAAAATATATGTTAAAGATATTCTAATGTATTATAATAAAAGTATTAAAATATGAATATAATTATTAATTAAACATAATAATATATATATAAAATAATCAATTAATAAATGTAATAAAAAAACTAAACTTAAAATGTAAATAAATATAATAATATAATATGTAATATAAATAATAAAAAAAAGTAATAATTCAAAATATTGAAGGATGAATATAATCATTTTTACCCATAATTTTTGGTGGTGGCACGAGCAAGGAAAGTAAAAACAACTGGGCCAACAGAAAAAAATCCTTACTGTTGAGCCCTGCAGAGTGCCTGTAAAGTTAAATGTAAAATAGTTGTTTTTTCCTCTGTTATCACTGGTAAGTGTGCTGTCCTCAAAGGCTCCTTCAAAGAGAGAAAACACTCAGAGAAAAGCTTCTAGAGCCACAGAAACAGAATTCCATCATGGATTCAACACGGCACTCCCTGCTCTAAATAGGAAATGGTTTAAGCGAGACCATGTGCGTGACCGTGTGTGTGTTGTATTGCTTTGACTGTATTTACGGATGTAATGAGATCCTGTTGCTTGGAGACATGCTTTTCTCCTTTCTGTCTCTATATAAAGGTGCATATTTGGTGCTGCAACTGGACCATGTGTTTATTTTGGCAATAATTATGTTGGTAGATTAAATTATGGTTTAGAAACTTCCCCCAGAGCTGCATGCAACATTTCTGTAATGCAACACAGTGTTTTCTCAGTTAAAAAAAGCAATGAGTAAACACACACCTTCGAGCACACAGACACACACACACACACTCACACGTGGCTGCCCCCTGGCTTAGTTCTTACAAAGAATCAGATTAAACAATCCCCAAATTCAATTATCTCTCGCCTGATCAGGTCACAGAGATATACCCAGGTACTCCCATCTGGATGCAAGTGTGTGTGTTATGTAAAGGTTAAGTATATAGTTTCTGCACTACTAGCATCACTTATTGCAAATGCAAAAATAATGTCCTGTTTTCAAAGAGGTCTCTGTGACAAGGAGGGTGTGGCCGTGGACGGCGCTGAATCAAAATCAGTAGGAGCGCAAGATAAAGGGGAGCTGAAGGCTCCAGTTCTAGAGAGAGAGATGCACGCGGCCGTGCTGCATGTGTGTCTGCGTTCGTTTATGTTTTGTGTTGATTTAAGTTCATATATATCATTAAATTAAACCTTTATGTTGACTGTTCAGCTGGGTTCCACATACTCCTTGCTCGTCCTTATACAGTTACAGTGGTGCCGAAAACCAGGAGGGAGGAGGGATGCACTGTTGCGGAGTCCTTGCTGCCGCCATCCGCCAGGGGAGGAGCGAGTTGCCCTCTGCCAGAAGGCAGAGGAGCGGCTGAGGACCGGGCAACAGCATCCGGGAGACGGCGAGAAAGTTCTTCTCTCTCTCTCCTCTCTCTCTGTATCTCCACTCACCCTTTCCCTCTCCCGATTCCTAACCTCGTCTCCCCCCCCAGGTTCACAGGAGGCGGGGTGGACCACCGGCTGACAGAAAGGCCGGAATGGCAACATCTCCCCTCCAGAGATGGGGGGGGGTGAGTTAGTCAGACTGGTGGCGCCCCAGCCTGAATCGGGTGGGGGAGGAGTGTGATGAGGAGGAGGGCGTGGCCGGGCCACGTGCACGGCAGGCGCTGAATCATCTGATCAGCAGGAGAGCGAGATAAAGGGGAGCCGGAGGCACCAGTTCAAGAGAGAGAGACGCACGAGGCCGCAGTGCATGTGTGTCTGTGTTCGTTTATGTTTTATGTTGTTTAAGTTCATGATATGTTCATGTTATGTTTTAAGTACATTTTCAGCATTAAACTTTTATGTTGAATGTTCAGCCGGTTCCCGCCTCCTCCTTGCCAATCCTTATACTGTTACAGTCTCCTGAACATTTCCCCTGTATCTCACAGGTAGTGACACCCCAAATGCACATCAATGGCTTAGCCAATGTTGCGATGTTGGGTTGTTGGGGATTGACAAACAGACCAATATTTAGATGGCACCAGAGAAATTGGAAATTTTAGGCCGGTTACGTGCAGTTTTGAAAGGAAATAACTGTCTGTTGGAAAAATAAAAAAGGGGATACACTTATGGGAACTTTACTGATGTCAGCATGCAATGACCCAGATGAGAAGCACACACTTCTGAATCTCAGTTAATTCAGGTATATATACTAAAATACCAAAATAATGGTGAATTCTGCCTTAAAAGTCATGTTTATGCATAAAATTAAATGAAAGTATAATTTGGAGAAATGCACTATTATTCATGTTTTCTTTTAAAAAAAAAAGTGCTTTATTATCGTGCAGTAATACATTGACAGTGATTTATGCATGTTGTCATGAAATCCGAACACAACTGGTCAAAAGAGATGCATATTATGATCAGATACATATAATTCGATGTCTCGCCTGTACACTTGTGATTAGATCACCCAAAACGCGTCTTAATAAATGGTTTAAACAGGGCCTAAATAGGCCTAAATAGACCTGTTTTATTCAAATCAAAATTATTCTTTAAATGTAAGTAAATCAACCTTTAGGTTAAACCAACAAATGTGAGTTTAAGTCGAAATAGATACTTAAAAGAATATTCTGGGTTCAGTACAAGTTAAAATCAGTCAGCAGCATTTGCGGCATTATGCCGATTACCACAAAAATATTATTCAACTTGTCCCTTTCTCGCTCTCTGTCTGTAGGTTATGGGACTAATAACCCCAGCTCCACCTCAGACGCAGGCTGAGTATTCAATGTCCTCTCTCAGTGGTGCTCTGGAGTCGGGTGGTTCCCCAAGCACCACCTGTTCCCAACGCATGGAGCATCTGTCTAGTCTACCTGCTCTCTCCAACATGCCCAGTCCACAGTCCTACGGGCCACCTTCATTCTACAACATGGAACACAGCACTCCCTACCAGTACAGCCAGTATGGACAAAGTAAGGTCATTATTACTATTACCCTATTTCCACTTACATTTCTTGTACTTTTATGCATTGGGTAGACACTTTTATCCATTGTAGCTATACATCGGTATATGCGTTCCCTGGGAATCAATCCTGTTACCATGCTCTACCAGTTATTTGCAGGAGCTACAGGATTCACCCCATAATAAATGCATTTACTACCCTCATGTCATTTCAAACCCATATGAGTTTCTTTCTTTATAAAGTAATAATTGAAAGAATGCACCATTGGCTGAAATGAATGAAATGGCAGTATGTGACTCACTTTAACACTCAATAAAGCACCCAAAAATGTCATAAAAGTATATGCAGCTTGTGCGTCACATGCCAAGTCTACTGAAGGCATATGATCACTTTGTATGATGAACAGACCATAATTTAAGCTGTTATTCAAACTCAAATTATTTTTTTAAGTTATTCACTCTCAATAATAAAGTCACCCTGATTACATGAAAACTACATCACCGTTTTGAACATTTGATATTAAATGGTTCATAACACATATGACAGCAGCTCAGAGGTAAAGACAAAAATAGCTAATGCCAAAAGTGTTACACTGTGAGCATCTATGATTCTGGTTGAGATCCACAAGATACGTTGCAATGGTTATCACCTTTACAAGTTTACGAGTGACTCCTGAAATCTGTACACTCACACAGTATGATATTTAGCACATTTACTGTAAATGTGGATGTCACTCCCAAAACTTGACCAATGGAATTGAACCTGAACAAATAAGCAAAAACATAAGGATAAAATGCTTCACATCAGAGTTTTTTATATTCCTGTATTTGATTTGCAGAGGACTGAAACCGCTATACCTGGGTTTGTGTGAGTGTGTGTGAATGTCATGGTTGGATGCTAATCTCCTGTGGCAGTATCATGATTAGAGACAGCTGGGCTTGTCTAACTCACTATTCCAGCTCACAGTTGCCTCTTACAGTTACAGTCTGATGAAATGACTGCCGCACAGATACTTCAGCTCTTTAATGACTCATTCTCATAGAGCCGGGTCAATGTTTGCTAACCTGATTGCTGTATCAAATAGATGGCACATGCTTTCTTTCAGAGTAAGAGTTCAGCATTTGAAACATCTCATGCAAACATTAAGACCAAATATGATCAATATTATCAATAACATTATATATTACTAATTAAAAAAAAAATATTTCCATATTTTTGGCCTATAGTCCACAACAATTCATCTGAGATAGAATTATTATAAGGCCTTTTCTAAGGACACGTCAATGGACACATGTGTCAGACACTTTTGTTGCATTGCATCATAAACAGCATATTTAAATCGTTGTGTCAAGTTTAATATAGTCTGAAAAACATGTCTCGAAATCCCTGCATTCAGAATTGAGCTCCAGCTGTTTGTCCAGCTGTTTTTGAATGCAAGAATGCATCCTCATCAGTGATATACAGGGCTGGACTGGTAATCTGGCATACCGGGCATATTCCCGGTGGGCCGATGCACTTTGGGGCCGATCAGGGGGTGACTGGCCATCGGGAGAACCGAGCGGGCAGGTGGGTCACTGCGAAACGGGCCAAATGGACCGCAATAAGCTCAAATTAGCCACCACGTTATGCAAAACGGACCACAAAACGGCAGTGCGATATGCAGAAATGGAGAGTGAATATATATATATATATATGTAACTGGATAGCTGACAAAACATTAAACTGCCAGCAGGAAGTGAAGCCACCGGAAGTGATTGAACGGCCATCTTGGTATGCCAAACTACCATAGAGCTTCAATGACTGACAAAACCACCCCCGTTTTATGGTCTCTTGACTTACAAATACGACAGTTGAATTTCGCCTTCTTGTGACAATCGTGTTTAATTTTTTATTTCCTCATTATGGATATAATTTGTTAAGAAGGAGAATATATACCCAGATCACAATGCCTGATCATTCACCTGCACGGGTGTTCAGTCTGTCAGCATAGGACAGTCCCCAAAGGAAGCAGCAAAACTGTCCACAAGTTGTAATATTTGCTTGTTTTGGGGTGGCAACATGTCCGTTTGCCTCGGAGCATCCTTAAAGTAAAACCGGGATTTTTAATTCGTCTTAAATGCCCAGGATTTGCCCGTTTTCATACTGAAGCACTCGTTGTAATCATACATGGATACATGTCATAATTTATGTGTTAGTTTGCCATTTAAACCTAGCATATCAGTTTAATTTGAACCAGCTTTGCTTTGCGTGTCTCCCTCACTCTCTGCGTGCCTGCTTCGCGTGTGATACAGGGAGAGAGAGCGCGTGCTCTTATTCAAGTGACCTTGAGAAAAAGACACTTTTTAATGAAAACACAAGTCAAGTAACTCTGAATAAACACTTGGATGTTTGCAATAAATAAGTATGAAAATGTCTGTTTGCATCTTACCTCAGTTTCAGTGAACTTGTTTACATTCAGCTGATCTGTTCAGTGATGAAGTTTGATAGAGGTGGATACTGTTTGATATAAATACACATAAACCACTCGAGCTTTCAAGAAACGGGAAAAATTCCCAACTTTAAATAATTGCATGTGTAGGACATTTGTGTTGTAGGAACGTACATGCAGATTTCAGATATAAAATCAGTGATTGAATGATTAATATTTACTCGCTGAAATTAGATTATTGCCTATTAAGTCAATGGGGACATTGGAATGCAGTGTTATGGCGTTATAAGAAATCTAGTTTTATATATATATATATATATGGTCCTCATCTTGTGCTGTCTCTATTGTCAAGAATGCCTGAGCGTGGTTTGTTCTCTGTCTAGCTGTGTGTTGCCTATTTACTGCCCCCTGCTGAAAATAGGTGGTACTTCAAGCTTGAATTGCTCCTATAGTATAGCAAAATTATTTATGGCGGGCTGGGGACATGATTAATTGTGTTAATTTTTTTATATAATGAATCGCTCCGAATTAATGTGTTAAATCAATAGACCTAGTTTAAAAACGTTATAAAACAAATGGTTCTGACTCTCAATTCTGATTGGATGAGCTGCGCTCAAAGCATAAATGCACATCTGTGATCACACATTCTATTAGCACAGTTGCCTAGCAACCACAAACAGCCTACAGTTATGCTTATGAACTATATAGAGCACAACAGTCTGGTTCCGGAAGTAAAAATCCTATTAACATTGTTTCATAGGGGAATTGATTATTGATGATAACTTATAACAATTTAAAGACAGACTCCAGTAATCTGCACATATACACCTAGTGTGAGCTTTGAGGATGCTAATCTATTATATACTCTACTGAATTCATCCGAGCGCATTATTTTAAGTAAAAAAATGTTAATTAACACAATTTTTTGTGAAGAATTACACTACCTGTGATCCTAAAGAGAAATTATCCACCAACCAGAGAATTGCAGCAAACAAACCACGACAAAGAACCCCAGCGGCAACCTCCGACTTACACTTCGAGTCGGTTCCCATACACTCTAAAACTACTTGCATATTTGTGTATATCTAAATTTTTCTAACAAACTTCGAAAGGGACTGGAGTCCATTCCCCCATGAAAGACCTTAAGTACACAGTCTTTGTCTTTTCAAATACTTTTTTTGCTTCAAATCTGGTTCATGGCTTACAACTCTACTTTCTGAAATCTCTATGAAAAAAAATACATGGGAAAAAAATACTTCCAGAACCAGGATGGCAGGAAACGTGGAGTGATGGAGTGGTGGTGGTGTAGTGGGCTAAAGCACATAGCTGTTAAGCAGAAGGTTATCGGTTCGATCCCCACAGCCACCACCATTGTGTCCTTGAGTAAGGCACTTAACTCCAGGTTGCTCCGGGGGAATCCCATTAATAAGTGCACTGTAAGTCCCTTTGGATAAAAGCATCTGCCAAATGCATAAATGATGATGTAAAAAGTAAATATTAATCACTGTGCTCTTTAAAATCTTTCATTTTAAATAAAATCCTCTCTTTACTGTTTTTTTTAACAGATTCCTTTCATTATCTGAGGCCTGAAATTGCATGAACGGGTCGTACAGCTCAGATGTCCAGTGGAATAACAGTCTAATTTGGAAGGGAACTCAAGTCACGGAAGACAAATAAGACAGAAATAAGAACCGTTTTGATTTTGTAATTTAAAATAAAACCTTACGCCAGCTGAAGAGGACAGACACACACACACACACACACACACACACACACACACACACACACAGATTGCAGATCACAAAGGCTTTTTCCCATCTAGATCATTCCCTTGAACTCTTCTTCAAAAGCCTTTCCAAAAGAATAATCCTCAATTCCAGGGAACACAACAAGTCAAGTTGAATCAAAACAATGACATTTGGACTAAACAGAGCCATGTTTAAGTGCAATATATGATATCTACAAATATGTGGCTACATTCAGACGAGACTTTTGTAGCCACTGAGGTCTTTGTGTTTGATACTGCATGATAATGTCGGTCTTTGGTTCCAGCGGATAGGCAAAAACGCAAGCGTGGAGACGAAAGCACTGGGCTGGATATGTACAGTGTTGCACTCTGACTACATTGTAAATAAGAAATAAATGTTTTTAAAAAATGAAAATGAACTTCAGAGCATTATGTGTCTGTCTCAGAGCATTCCCTCTGCATTGGAATGAAGTTTTTAGTTTTTCTTAAATGAGGGATCACCGGAAATATATGGGAACATAATTGCTCTTCACGTGTGTTTGAAACCATTTTGAAATCTTTAACAATGTCAAGAATGTTTTATTAATTTATTTTGTTCGTGGGTGTGTATTTGTATCCTACAGACATTTTGCCCAATTAAATCACCTGTGTGTCTATTTGTGAGTGTGTGTGTGTGTGTGTGTGTATAGTGAGGGTTTCTCTCTTCTTTTCTGTCTTTCTCACTCACCCTTTTCTTTCTCTTAGAAGTTTTTTTAACCATCAGATTTCTCCTGTAAATGTCACCCATCAAACAGAGTCCTCTCCTTCACCCTGCTCCATCCAGTCCTCCATCATCTGAGGGGTCAAAGTTTAAAGTTCACAATTCCAGCACATGTTTCTGACAGAGAGAGAGAGAGAGAGAGAGAGAGAGAGAGAGAGAGAGAGAGAGAGAGAGAGAGAGAGAGAGAAGACAGTTCAGACAGAAGAAAATAAAACTACAGTCTGATCTGTTTCTCATCTGATCCTCAAACACATGTCTTGACTTGATTACACTCACATATCGGAAGGGGTAAGGGTCACTTGATATGCTCAACATCTCACAATGCATCTGTTTGGGAACTTTGATTCTAGGGGCCCAAAGATCCAGGGGGGCCCTCAACAAATTCAAAACTGTATTATTTTAATAGGTAAGGGGTTAACAGCAATATATAGTCAGGGGGCCCAGAATTCCTTGCTACGGCCCTGTTTGTATGCCATGGTACTCTGAACTCCAACGTACAGTAGAACTCAATTCTCATCTCAATGCTGCCCCCTATTGGTGAGGGAATCAATTCAGCTACTGGTTTAATCAATCAATAACAAATTACATTGAATATTCAGGGGTTCAATACTCAATAAAGCAAAAATCTGGGATACAATGAGGCACTTAAGTGGATAGAAGCAATGAAGTTGTAAAATTGGCTATAACTTTATACATAAAAGGTTAGTAAGTAACTAAGTCAAGACTAAAATCATGTTTACATAATTTTAGTACTTAATGTTCAAACACTGGCCCCCATTCACAAGTATACAAAAATCAATTCTTGTGGAAATCAACATTATGCCTCAAATGCTGTTGATTGAGCTTAACTTGTATATGGCAGAGCGGAGGGCGAGGCTGGGTCATGATGTTGCTCACCCGGCTCCTAATCGGGCTAATCAAGCCTCAGAGAGGGATAAAGGCTGACCGAGGGTGGCAGTGCGAGAGAGAGAGAGATTTACGGACAGTTGTCCAATGCCTTTGTGTGTTTATCATTTAGTTTAAGTTTCTTATTAAAATATGATTTGTATTCTCAAGCCTGTTCTCACCTCCTCCTTTCTTTTAATCTCTTTACACTGGTGCCAAAACCCGGAGGGAGCAGCCGCGGCCATCCGCCGGAGGACGGAGGAGCCCGGGCGCTTGGAAGCGGAGGGACGGTCGCCATCCGCAAGGGGAGGAGGGGCTCCCAACCAACCGCCTGGAGCGGTTACCACTGCCAGGGCGGGGGAGACCCCTACCGTCCACCAAAAATGCGGCGGGGCGTTCTGTCCGCAAGGGGCCGGAGGACTGCCTCCGATCCACCTGGGGAGGCACGGCTGTTAGAGGTTGGATTGAGTGGCCGAGGACCGAGCTACGGCGTATCAGGGAACCGGCAAGTAAGTGTTTTTACTTTTCTTCTCTCTCTCCTCTCTCTTTCCCACTGCTGCTACACTTATCCCTCTTGAGGGCTAATAAACCTGATTAGGAGCCGAGTGTGCGGAATCATGACTCAGCGCCGCCCTCTGCCCTGCCACATTGTGTTAACCCCGGTACATTCCTTTGACATCCTTTGACAATATTTATACCATGATCAGTGGAAACGTGTCAATTCTTCACACTCCACTCTGCCCCTGCTGGTGACCAGTTGCACCTGCAGGCCACAGATTTCAGGTGCTCCACAGTAACATGCAATGCAGAGTGATATTACATTGCTTCAAATTCCAAAGATAATAAGTATATAAAAGTTACCTTTCATTTAAGTGCCTCAATTGCTTAACTCAGTGATAAAAGTTCAAAACACTGATCACCTGTAAATAACAATTCTGTATTCAAGGTATGTTAGGAGTTCAAGGGTATGTTCAATAGTATGTTAATGATTCTAGAATTGTTGTTGTTTGGGAGAACAACTCCTTAAAGAGATTCAGTAAGACATTTGGTTGCATAATGGTGTTGAGGAAGAGGGCTGGTCCAGTGTCAGAATAAATACCATTTACCTCCTGTTTCTCATCACTCCTGCTTCACTAGAGACTCGCACATCATCTATGAACTACAGATTCTGGGAAACAGACACCATGGTATGTCTTGTTCAAGATGTAGCTTCTAATTGTTATTTTTGTTACTTGTGTGATATTAATAGAATTGGTGTTTGTGGGGTGTGAGTCTTAGGTTCTTGTCACATAGACTTGATGGTAGTAATGAATTTCTGTGATAATGAAATGTGCCAGTATAGAACAATGTAACAGCACATGGTTGGTACATGTTACATGTTACCAGAATTGAACTACAGATAGAAAGTAATCATTAACTCATTTTGTTTTTCTGTGTGTGTACATGTTGTGTTTTAACCCTCTAGAAAATATCAGTGTCTCTGAGTGGACTTCTGCTTATTCTGCTTCCTCTTTTGACACAAAGTGTGCAGGGAGAGACGGTGGACCTTAAAACCCTTGCCCGCATTATACAATTCTTTGAGCAGAAGTAAGTCTGTCTAGTGTGTTTTTAATGAAGTTAACTTTTAAGTAAAAGAAAAATCATTGGTTAACCAGTCATTGATTAATACAAGGGAGTGTGTCATTAGACAAAGGGAGAGTTTATCAATCACTTACACATTGTCTTGTTGTTCCAAACCCATATGACTATTTTATGACTATTTTATGACTAAGGAATATACTGGGTTCAATACAAGTTATACTCGATCGACAACATTAGTAACAATGTTGATTACCATAAAAATTAGTTTCGACTCATCCCTCCTTTTCTTTAAAAAAAGCAAATATCTAGGTTACAGTGACGCACTTACAATGAAAGTCAATGGGGGCCAACTGCTATTTTTACCCAACCCTAGTCCAGTCAACTATTGCACTATTGTCTTCTGTAGCTATATATTTTTGTTTCCTTTTTACAAAAAATGTATGATTTCCAGCTATAAGAGAGTCGATAAAGATGGACATGCTCGCCAGTATGCCACGGCCATCAACGTGCTGAAGAAACAATGTCAAGTTGGCTTCAGTCCTTCACAGATCAACTTCCTGACTAAAGAGATTGCAGGAAACGTGAAAAATGCCATTGCTGACGAGACAAATGCACTATACCAAGGTACAGAGCTCATCGCTGCAGGAACAAGAAAGGTTGTAATCAGTAAAAAGAAGCAATACAATATGCATTCAGAGTCTCTACTTCTGAATCCTGCTGACAACTCACCGATGACAAACCTCTTGAATAAAAAAAAAGACGACAGTTGCACCATTTTCTACACCTTTGACTCTCCCTGTAGTAACACATGTCTTAATGACTCAAGCAGTCACAACATTTTAAAAGGTCTTGACAACTGGAAAAAACACAGAGGAATTAAAGCTTTTGTCTTCAAGAATTTCTGGAAGTTTGACAAAAAAGTTGATCTTAAGAAAAAGTTTAAGGAGATTGTTGCTCGTGTCCCCCTATATCGATGTGTGAGTGAGAATGTGTGTCATGACTGCAAAGGGGAAGGTAACACTCCCATAGACGAGCGCTGTTTGCCTACGGAGTAAAAGTAACATGAGTAACAGTTTAATTTACCTCATACAAATTAACCTATAGAAAATGCCATTTCTCTTTGAAATTGAATATGCTTACATTATCATTTAAAAAAATAAAACAAATTAATGCTTGAACAAATAAAATAATAATCACTCCACAAACTTGTGTTTGGATTTCATTTCAAGACACACACACACACACACACACAAAATGTCGTGGCTTCAGCTAATGTGTTTTACGTCTCACAATTGCTTTTATCACACTATCGGTTAGGTTAAGATTACACATTTAGGGTAGGGACATCAGTTTTGTTCATTTCAAAATAGAAAAAAATAATAATCTTACATTTGCTTTTTATGAAAACTATTTGCTAGGTTTCTGTTATAAGTTTTAGGGTAGGTAGGTAGGTGTAACAGAGACAGGCAGGACAGGCTGAACACAGGAACGGACGAGGATGATGATGTGAGAACCCAAATGCAGTTTTATTTACAAAGTGCTGGTATCCAAAAACAAACAAACAACTTGACAGCATGAAAACTGACACAACGTTACACCAACACATTTCTTGACAAAAGACAAATGGCAAACATGAGGGCTTAAATACATGGACATGTGTAACCACATGACATATACAACCAATGATTAGACTAAACACTACAAAACAGGAACCAATAATGAAACGGAAATGTAAGCGTAGGGGGAAGACTAGCAGCTGTACATCATCGCACCATTAGCTGGGTAACTTCCAGCCAATCACATGTAAGTCGTTGCTTTATAAGTCAAAATCGATCACATTGCTGTTTCAATGAGTTAACACGGCAACCTCCACCACCCCACCACCACCGGTTGAGTCCCGTCCTGCACAGGGGTAGGCTCCTCGCCCCTGCCTCCTATCTACGGCAGGATATGACGGTTCTGAGTACAACTTCTTTGGACCACCAGATGGGGCTTACGCCAAAGAGAGACATTACCTTTCTGTTTTTCATCTATCAAATAAATGTAATCTTAAATGTCAATCAAGTCTGTAAGTCTTCCTGATAGAACTGATAATAAGATATGCAGGGTCACATGACAAGGAAACCACATGACATGAAACGGAAGCATGACTAATTTCAAAATAAAAGGCATGAAAACAAAACAGGAACAAAACACATTTAAACGTGACAGTAGGTAGATATTATTCATTTAAAACTCCTTAAAGCATTAACTTTAAAATCATCTTTTTGGGAGAACATTAAACTCGCTATTAGCGCCCCTTAGTGGACATTTCACCTTGAAACTGCAGCGATACGTGTAATGAACCACATAATTTCATTTTTCTTAAAGATACCGGTAGCCTTAATGTAAGGTGGAATTTATTCAAATCAAATGGGATGAGTAAAATCCAGGGATTCACCGATATGAAATTTCTAGGCTGATGCCAATAGCGATAATTCACAGGTCATTGTGGCCACTGCCAATGATGGAAAAGTTACTTTTTGACCAACTCTTAACTGCTGCTATATGGTTTGGCGATTGTGGCTTGAACCAGAAGTGTGTCTATATTACAGATGTATGCTGATATTAATGAGAAATGACTTCATCCTTGCATACATTTTATTACAAGATTATTCATGGTAATCCTGATGAATCGCTAACAGAGAGAAAATAATGAACTTCAAACAGATTTAGGTATTATAAAGCATTTAACCAAAATGAGAAGATAAATGAACAACATGATCAAAACACACAATACAAGCACACATCTATGTATACAATACATGTTATAACATTTATGTAAAGTCTCAGCATTTCATGAAATAACTAAATATTCCTATCCTGAGAAAAATGTTGCCTAAATGATGTTTTAATGTACTCACTTGATTCCCCAATCGGTATTACAATTTCCCAATTGCTATATATCCCACTATCAAAAGACACTTCTCTGACCATTTAAAATTAGGAAGAACTATACAAATACATCTTCATATTTACAATTAAAGCTTCGTATTATGGGTACTTTCAACTGGCTATGTTTTGACGTCCTTCAGGGAGGATCAAGCTTTAATTAGGAGGGTCAGACGGTCTGGTTCTGGAAGTAAAAATTGCATTCATTTTTCCCATAGACTTACTCATTTTCAATGGTAACATTTAAACCTTTAAAGATGTTGTGAGAAATATAAATTGTACATGCTGTTTTTAGTTTGACATCTAACTCGTGTATGTATCTGTGCTAACCACAGAAGATGTCCATGATGCTTTTAGTCTCTCTTATCTATAAGCATCGCTTCAAAATAACTTTATTGACCCCCTGGAGCCGTATGGATTACTTCTATGATGGACGGATGTCCTTTTTTGGGCTTCAAAATCTAAGGTACCATTCACTCCCATTATAAAGCTTGGAAGAGCAGGATATTTTGTAAAATATCTCCGATTGAGTTTGGCTGAAAGAAGAAAGTCATATATACCTAGGATGGCTTG
Organism: Moxostoma hubbsi; assembly: GCA_032164185.1. NCBI lineage: Eukaryota > Metazoa > Chordata > Actinopteri > Cypriniformes > Catostomidae > Moxostoma > Moxostoma hubbsi. The sequence continues at coordinate 33,899,931 of JAVLUX010000030.1, read as the reverse complement.
AGGGTGAGAAAATGATGGGATAATTCTCATTTCTGGCTGAACTAACCCTTTAATTGAAGTGTGTGTTATAAACTGATGGCAGAAGAGCTTTATCTGAGCCTTTCCCACATCCCACCACTGGAGAAGACTTTCATACTCTTTCTTCTCTTCCCCCCCAAATAACTTCAAATTCTCATTAAAATCAAAGTCTTGGGTTAACTTTGTATTAAAACGCAAATAAAAACAATGGTTTTGTTTGTGACATAGTTACATGTGCTGTGATGAGGTGATGATCAGAGAATGCACAAGGCATAACACATGCACTTGTGACTATTACGCAGCGTATTGCTCATATAAAACCGATCCAGGTGTGCAGCACTGACTCTCCCTGCTGCCACTTTCAGCCAAGTGTATTGTCTTAAACCTGCCCTGTCTGTGTAATTACTTCTTTTAGAGTTTTATCAGATAAAAGATGAGATTCTTCACTATTTCTATCAAGTGTAAAATTAAAATCTCCAACAACAACCAGAAAAACATCTTGTGTGAAGGAAGCAAGCTCATCTTTAAGAGTTTTAAAAAGTCTAATTCTTTCATTTCCAGTATTTGGAGCATAAATATAAAAAAATGCAAACTCCATGTCTTTTACAGATAAAACCTTAACATTTAATCTAGGAGAGAAAAGTATTGCCACCCCAATCTACTTCATTATTCACATCACTGTGAGTTTCCTGTAAAAACATTTGATATGGTGATTTTAGAGGCCGGTGCAGATAGAGGTGTGACTGCCACATAAGTCTCCTTCACCCACATATCACTCTCAATCAACCTGCTGACTAGATTCTCGGATTTTAGGAAGATCACCACTGCTTTGTTCATTCTCGAGGCCGAGTTGATGTTATCATGGCCCACCTGCTCTCCCACAGCGAGGAGAACATCCTCGATAAACGAGCTCACCTCAGGCACACACCTGATGCCATTCCGGAGGGACCAACAAACGCTCCCACAGCCACGCTCCACTCGCTCGCCACCCACGCGCATGCGCACAGAGAGAGGAAGAACGAGTCTGCTCACTGTGACACGGGTGAGGTCGAGACAGATGGTGCGTTCACGTGCTATGGTAATTATGGTAAATACCAAAAGCCGACGTGGAAAATGCACATGAACACCCCCTCATGTGGTATTTTCCACTGGGCAACTCGTAGAATATTTTGATGCCCGAGTTGCCGAGATGAGATAACCTTTGACCTTTTCAAAATGGCGGAGAGCATCGCGAGAGTGTTGAATGGTAAACATTGTACAAAACCAAACCTTTTTTGCTACTGTTAGCTAGGGGTGGAACGGTACATTCGTATTGAATAGAAACGGCGCGGTCCGGTGCACGAATTTACACGGAGAATACACGTTATAAAAATAAATAAAACTCTAAATAGCGATAAATTACGCTCTATTCGCGTTTGGTGTGAACGCAGCACAATGAACAGGCTGCGATGTCAAGATTGCAATTGTGTGTGTAGGGTTGCCACCCGTCCCTTAAAATACGGAATCGTCCCGTATTCGAGAATAAAATAGCGCGTCCCGTTTTGGGGTTTGTCCCGTATTTTCGGAGTTGTCTTCAATGCAGCATCTCATGCAAATCATCATCCCACCGGCATTCTGTGAAGACTCGTCCTATTCTGCCCCTGATTGGGTAATACTCGCTGCCATCGTTGGATTGATTGGTTTGTTTCAGGTTCACGACCAATCAGAGTCAGAGGAGGGCGGGTCTCTTGGCAGAGAGTCGACTTGAAAGAATGGCGGAGGCTGCTCCAGATACCCCCCCGCGTCCAGCGCTGAAACGAAAGCGGATGCAAAAGTACCGACGAGAGTGAGAGGAATCAAATACTTGGCTGGAAAGTGTCAGCGGAAATGAGTATCAAGCCAATTGCACAATTTGTCGGCGAGTGTTCTCTGTTGAAATAATGTTAATGAATCATGTTATGGTATGATTTGTTGGTAACACTTTACAATAAGGTTCATTTATTAAACATTAGTTAATGTATTAACTAACATGAACTAACAATGTGTAAGTAATACATTTGTTACAGTATTTATTAATCTTTGTTAATGTTAGTTAATAGAAATAAAGCTGTTTATTGTTTGTTCATGTTAGTTCACAGTGCATTAACTAATATTAACAAGATTTTAATAAAGTATTATTAAATGTGGAAATTAACATGAACAAAGATGAACAATTGCTGTATAAGTGCAGTTCATTATTAGTTAATGTTAATTAATGTAATTAACTAATGAACCTTATTGTAAAGTGTTACCGATTTGTTTATTACGGTTAAGGCGTACAGTCAGACACATTAGCATTATTTTAATAACAGATAAGAGAGATATATTTAATAATAAAAATATAGTGCCTATGTGAAGCAAATAAACAACTTAACTAATTTAAATGATTGCATTCTTCAATAGGCTACTGTAGAATTAACAATAGACTATATAAAATAGATTAACTTACCAATAATAATAAAAAAAATTGTGCTTTACATTAATTTAGAAATGTTTGTAGATCGGTTATTTATTATGTGGTTTCAGTGTTTGGATGGTGTTACTGTCTGCAAACAATGACAATAATTTTATCCAAAATCTGTGTTCACAGCACCTTATACAATTACTAAGTTCAATAGCCCAATAATTTATAATGCCCATGTATCAATCTTAATATTTTTATGAAAACATGTTTTAAGTTACGATTTACCACCACTGGCATGTCATCGGACCTGTAGTCATCGTGGCCCCGAGGGGTGTCTTTCCCCCCCCCCCCAGGCGTCCCTTATTTTTCTGTATTGAAGGTGGCAACCCTAGTGTGTATCTCCATCTTTTTACCACATTACGACAACAAAAGCACTTGAACGCAACACAATGGTAAATACCAGTTCACAAGTGGAAAATATCATATTTACCATAGCACGTGAACGCACCAAGAGACACACTTTCTCCTTCACTGTGAGAAATTTACAGAGTTGAGAGAGAAATACCTCCACAAACTCTCAAACCTCGTGCCACAGTTTCCCAGTTCAGCAGAAACAGATCAGATGCTGGTGTTACTGGGGGAGGACCATCATGCATCGGTTGCAGCAAGTCAGAAACCAATCACTGCCTTAATGTACTTCAGTCACAGTACTTTGATTCTCTTATGTTCATAATGTCCTGTTAAATGCCTATTTTATTTTATATTGTATAGTGTATATTGTTATTATAGTTTTTATTTTATTCATTACCTGGCACCTTATTTTAATTCTATCTTTATTGTTATTTGTTACCATTTTACTATTATTATTTGTCTTGTCATTGTCTGTTTTGTGTATTAATGCTTTGGCAATACTGTATGTAAACACAATCATGCCAATAAAGTACTTTAAAATTGAAAATTGAGAGAGAGACGGGAGGTGTTACGAGTGAAACGAGAAAGAGACGGGTGGTGTTGAGAGAGAGAGAGAGACGGGTGGTGTTGAGAGAGAGAGAGACGGGTGGTGTTGAGAGAGAGAGACGGGAGGTGTTACGAGTGAAACGAGAAAGAGACGGGTGGTGTTGAGAGAGAGAGAGAGAGAGAGAGAGAGAGAGAGAGAGAGAGAGAGAGAGAGTGAGAGACGGGTGGTGTTGAGAGAGAGAGAGAGTGAGACGGGTGGTGTTACGAGTGAAACGAAAGTCAACCGCTGTTCCGGATTGAGGAAACAGCAGCACAAACAGAGATTGCTGATTATTTCTTGGGGCGAGCAGGACAAATGTGAGCAGCTAATATCACTTTCCTTAGATTGTTCTGATGTGTATTGTTATTTTTGTTCTTTTTTATGGTTCTGAAAATGATATACGTACAGTGCTTGTTTTATAGCAGCCTACCCTATTCTGCCAACAAATCTGCAAAGCATGTAAAAGGTGTTACCTATGCATTTTAGGGTTATTTAATATAATGGCAATACCTGCATATTATATGGAACACAAATTCTTCTTTCTTAACAGAGCTACCATGTTCCAATGGCAGAACATTGTACTGTATTATTGACCTGTATATGGTTATTATACTAACGAGGCTATTGGCTGTTTCCTGCTTTGCTCTGAACCTTGAGTTGTTGTTTGCATCATCTTATCTGCATGTTTTCATGTCTGTGGGTTTATTTACATCATAGAATCACCAGCATGAGTGAGAAGGGGTCCAATGTAGCCCCTGGTACAGATGAATCCCATTCAAAGATGTTTCCTTCCAGACAAGTTACTAAAGTAACTGCACAAACCACACAAACTGAGCCTGCCTCACTAATGAGTAAAACTCAAATGTTAGAGGAGCCACATCACAATATTACTGCCTCCAAGAGGTGAGAAGACCTACCTGTTACCTACCAGCCTTCTTGTTCATTATTGACCAAGATACATGATTTACAACTAAAATATATAAATAAAAAACATTGTTATCTCAAGTTTAACCCAGTCAGTGCGATCAGCTTCTCCTGTATCCAGCTGTGTATCCATGAAGAGCAAGTTTTCTATGGGAGATCCACCAAACCTTCAAGATGAGCACTCAAACACTCCACAGAGGTGACACAACTTTGCAACAATTGTCTTTCCTGTCCACTTTTACAAAATAACAGTTGCCATGACTTTTTTTAAATCCATTAATGGACTTTGGAAACATTATTGCAGTAGTGTAGTAGTGCAGTGTGTTAAAGACTGAAATGGAAAATTGCCATAAGTTTCATATGAAATGGTGCATAATTTATTTTCCCCTTGATAATTTTACATCAGAAGTTTCTGAGGGGGTACATAGAAAATCTAGCGAGACAATGTCCTCCCTATAGGAATTAAAAAACTGCTGACAGGACCATTTTCCTTTGCCAATCTTTGCATTGATACAGTGAAAACAGATCAGTTTAGGACGTGGTCTTAAAGTGAGTTATTACGTTCAGAGCTCCTCTAAACACATACTTATTTGGGGTGTAATGGTGCTCTGTAAAAAAAAACCTGAAATGTACAGTTCACCACCCATGGTTCGGTAAGCATTGGTACCGCGGTTCATCTTAAGCTTATTGTTGCATCTGTAGCACAAGGTTTTGCGAAGAAAATAAAGCATCAACTAGACATGCACAGTTACAACTTACACTAATGCACCTGAATGGATCTGTAGATAGATATGCTTTCTTTGCCTGTGTTCAAGTGTGCCAGCTTGATGACATCACTCTTCTGCAAGCGTTGTGTGTAGTTGAAAACTACAAGCCGATAATATACAAGTTATTCAGGTCTGCCAGTGGCTTAAATTCCAGGGGCCAATCTATGCCATTGAGTTCTCACATATGATCTCGACATATGATAATTTACAGTGAAATCGCAGGGGGAAAAATAGCACGTGGCACATACAAATGAGCTGAAGCTGCACACACTCCTTTCTGTTTTTAAGTAGGCACTCACTGCTGATTCGGACAGGCATAAAACAATAACAAAAAAAGGCAAATTTCTGAATATTGAATATGTGTGCAGTAGAGTTTGAAATGTATTTTATGTTGATGCATGTAGCGGGTTAGTGCTGTAATACTGATCTAGTAATTAGAGAAAGTTTTTTTTTAGTTAAAGACCCTAATGAAAAATAACCATGGCTTTACAATAGTCTCATTATGGTAACCATGACTGCTGTCACCATGGTTTTCTTTGGAGAAATCATGGTTTTACAACAGTAATACTGTAGTTTCCATATAGTAACCATGATTATATACTATATATTGTAAACATGACAGTTAGCATGTTCATTTTACAAACCATGAGAAATTTGAACCATTACACCCCTAATGCTTAGAGTCTTGCTATCTGATAACCGCTTCATGTAAATTATTCATGGCTTCTTCTCTGTGCAATATATATATGGTCTATTAGTCCATTAAATATAATTGGCAACCCCCCAGAACCTAGAACAACAGATTTATACTTACAGCAAATATAAATAATTTTATATTCATTGTACATGTTTAATCCTTGGATTAAGATTAGAGCAAATCACTTTGCTAATTGTTAAACAGAGCTGACATTTCTACACACAGATTTGTAACACAAATCCTGTTAAATGTTGCCAACAGCTTGTTGTAACTGATTTGCACAGAGTTTTTGTTAAAACAGGTTCGTCAGAAGTTTCACTGAGATCTTTGTGAACTTTACCTTTATGAATAAAGTTCAGTCCTGCAGGAGAGGGAGGGATCTCTCTCACCAATTCCCAGTTGTTTATCCATGAAGAGTCACCAGTCTATGGATCCCCTATTGACATTCAAGAAGAAAGATCTTCCATCTGAACCAATGTAAGAATTACATTACAGATACATAGAATAATTTTGAATGCACCTTTTTTGTATTGTGAGAAGAAAGTGGGTAACTTTTAACTTGACCAGCAGGTGTCGCTGTCACCAAAGGAAAAATGTATGCTCAATATTTTACAGGTTAGACCCAACAGAACCTGAACATGAAGACATGAGCTGCCCACATTGGCAGATGGCTAATGAGGTGTTGAAATTAAATCTGAAGGAGAAATATCAGTGTTTGTATGAAGGAACTGCAAAGCAGGGTAACCCAACCTTCCTGAATGAGATCTACACAGAGCTCTACATCACAGAGAGTGAAAGTGGAGAGATCAGTAATGAACACGAGGTGAGACATATTGAGACACAATCCAGGAGGTCGGCAACAGAGGACACACCCATCAAATGCAATGACATCTTTAAACCTTTAACTGGACAAGACAAACCCATCAGAACTGTGCTGACAAAGGGAGTAGCTGGCATTGGAAAAACAGTCTCAGTGCAGAAGTTCATTCTGGACTGGGCCGAAGGGAAAGAAAACCAGAAAGTCTATCTCATATTTCCACTTCCTTTCCGAGAGCTCAACTTGATGAACGACAAAAAACTCAGTCTTTCAAATCTTCTTCATGTCTTCTTCCCAGAAACAAAAGAAATTGAAATTTCCAGTGACAAATATAAAGTGGCGTTTATCTTTGATGGTTTGGATGAGTGTCGTCTGTCTCTGGATTTTCATAGCAATGTGAGGTTGTGTGATGTAAGTGAATCTGCCTCTGTGGACGTGCTGCTCACAAACCTCATGAAGGGGAATCTGCTTCCCTCTGCTCTCATCTGGATCACCTCCAGACCAGCAGCAGCTGATCTCATCCCCTCTGAGTGTGTTGATCGAGTGACAGAGGTACGAGGCTTCAATGAGGCACAGAAGAAGGAATACTTCAGCAAGAGAATCAGTGATCAGAGTCTGGCCAATAGAATCATCACACACCTGAAGTCATCAAGGAGCCTCTACATCATGTGTCACATCCCAGTGTTCTGCTGGATTTCATCCACTGTTCTAGAGAGAATGTTGAGTGAAGCAGAGAGTGGAGAGATCCCCAAGACTCTCACTCAAATGTACACACACTTCTTGATCATTCAGACAAACATCAAACACGAGAAGGACTATGAGAAGAAAGTGACAGATGAAGACATGATCCTCAAACTGGGGAAACTGGCTTTTGAACAGCTTGTGAGAGGCCATCTGATATTCTATGAGGAAGACCTGAGAGAGTGTGGCATTGATGTGACAGAAGCATCAGTGTACTCAGGATTGTGCACTCAGATCTTCAGAGAGGAATTTGGCTTGTATCGGGGGAAAGTTTTCTGCTTTGTACATCTGACCATTCAAGAACATCTAGCAGCTCTGTATGTGCACATATCATTTAGCCTCGGAGATACCACCATACTTTATCATTGGAAAATGTCTAACATTGCTACACAGTTCAAATTGTCAACCATTTCTGATCTGCACAGAAGTGCTTTAGACAAGATGTTGCAAAGCAAAAATGGTCATTTCGATCTTTTCCTCCGTTTCCTCTTGGGACTCTCTCTTGAATCAAACCAGGCTCTTCTGCACTGTGTTATGTCCCAGACATCAGCCATCGCTTCTGAAAGTGTGACAGACACTATAGACTACATTAAGATTCGACTAAGGATGAATCTCTCCCCAGAAAAATATATCAACCTGTTCCACTGCCTTAACGAACTCAATGACTTTTCTTTAGAGGAGGAAATACAGAGTTTCCAAAAAAGCAGACGGCTTTCGAAAACCAAGCTCACTGCCTCACAGTGGTCTGCTCTGGTCTTTGTTCTGCTGTCATCTGAGAGCTGTCTGGATGTGTTTGACCTCAGGAAGTATAGTGAGAACAATGCAGATGAATGTTTGGAGAAGATGTTACCTGTTGTCAAGTCGGCAAGAACAGCTGAGTAAGCACACTATCGATTAAAAGTTTGTACACACTTGACTATTTATGGTTCTTATGGCCTTAACACCATTTTAAAATAATTCAGTTTAGTTTTGTAGACAAAAAAATTGATCCTATGTTTGAATTTCCTCCGATCAGATGTTTTACATTCAGTATCTGACCAATAGGATCAGTGTTCTTTTCTTTTCTCCAGGGTCAGGCACTGCAACCTCACTTCCAGAGGTTTTCAGGCACTAAATTCAGCTATCAGCTCAAACTCCACCAACCTGAAAGAGTTGAAATTGAGTGGGAATACATTACAGGGTTCTGGAATGCAGATTCTCTCCCATGGGTTGCGAAATTCACACTGTAAACTTGAGACACTAGAGTAAGCTTACTTCTTTTTTACAAGTTAACTTGATTTTTCAATTAAATTAATTGTCTACAAATGACAGTCTACTTTGTGACATAAAAATCCCAGTCAAGAAGATGCTGCAGTATCTACAGAAAGTTTATCTGTTCATGTCCATCTTCATTGTCTCTTTATAACACAGATTATCTGAGTGTGGTTTAAATACCAGAGACTGTACCTTATTATCAGAGGCTCTTAATTCAAATCCTTCAAATCTGAGTGTGCTTGATCTGAGCTTCAATTTGACTGGGGATGCAGGAGTGACAGCATTATCATCTCTACTGAAGAATCCGCAGTGTGCGCTGCAGAAATTAAAGTTAGTATTTGACCCTATATTTTCCAGTTATTAAATAGTTTTCTCATTTACTTATGTTGTTCAAAATCGTACCTTTTTCTTCTTCCGTGGAACACAAAAGTAGATTTTGAGCAGATTGTTAGCCTAAGTCACCACTTGGGTTGCCAACTTTTTACCAGGCCTTTTTTACGAGTCCTTTTTTCTTTCTGCGAGGCTCATATAGAGGTCCACCTAGAGCTTCTATTGATAGGTAAACAATTGAAAATCAGTGCAGATGGGCATTTGGTGTGCACAGCCCCTACTGCATAAAAAGAAAACTGCTTTAATAAAATGAAGAACCACATTTCTATCAATCTTCACTTTTAATAAACACTACTTTTTACCAAAAGAAAGACGCTACAAATCAATGGAGAAAGAAAATATTGTTCTGTCAAGCTTTTTCTTCCCAATAATTCAGTTCAAGCTTTCTCCATTTTTAAAGCTCAACAAACTCAATTTGTAGACAGTATATGACTAATGTGTTTAAAAAAATTAGGGCTAAAATCACTGATTTATTTATTTTTGTCTCAGTGCAGTACTGTTTTGAGCAAACATGCATGATGAATATTTACAGGAGAAAAAATGCTTAACATGAAAAAAGTGTATTTCTCCATGGATTACAGTGTCATTGTTTTGTATGTAAATGTAAGAAAATCACATTAATCGATTTAACTAAACCTGTAATGTACTTTTGTAATGAAAGTGCTGCAGTTTTTCTTACCTTCGTTCTTCCAGAACGACCTCTGACGTATGCAATGCAATGTCACGTCTTGAATAGGTGAGTTTACTGGTGTTTTTGAAATCAAATTAGTGTGAATCATGCACTCAAATGCTATATGTTTGACAAAATTCTCAAGTGTCTGACTGAAAACACCTCAGAAAATGTGCGCTGATTGTCTTTAATCTTTCCCCAGGCTGCTTCGGTCAAGTGTGTCATCCTTGTAACGTTTAACAGTCGATATCTCATGTAATTCACGTTTCAGATCCATTTCTCTCAGTTTGTGAAACATTCTCAGCAGTTTGGGTGTGAGATGCTAAAATATGGGACAAACAGTGTCCCGTATGGATTTAGTAGGGATTTGTTCCCTTAAATACGAGAGGATCCCATATTATATGGGACAGTTGGCAGCCCTAGTCACCATTCACCTTCATTATATAGTCTATTATATGCAATGAAAGTTAATGGTTACCGAAACTATCATTCTGCATTACATTTCCATAAAGTCATACACAATTACATCAACATAAGGGTGAGTAAATGATGAAAGAATTTTCATTTTTGAGTGAACTGTCCCTTTAAATATTAGAGACAAGCTTTGATGATGAATTGGTAATTGTATTAGACAATAGTAAATATACAGCTCCGGAAAAAATTAAGAGACTACTGCAAAACTATCAGTATCTCTGAATTAACTATTTATAGGAATGTATTTGAGTACAATTTTAATTTGTGTTTTTTCTATAAAGTATGGCAACATTTCTCCAAAATTTCCACTTGTCCCAGACAGGCATAAATGTCAAGCCCTGATTTAGAGCATTTATTTGCAGATAATGACAACTGGTCAAAATAACAAAAAAGATGCCATGTTTTCAAACCTCAAATAATGCAAAGAAAACAATTTCTTATTCATTTTTAAACAACATAAATGTTTTAACTTAGGAAGAGTTCAGAAATCAATATTTGGTGGAATAACCCTGATTTTCAATCACAGCTTTCATGCATCTTGGCATGCTCTCTACCAGTCTTTCGCATCGTTGATGGGTGACTTTATGTCACACCTGGCGCAAAAAATTCAAGCAGCTCAGCTATGTTTGATGGCTTGTGACCATCCATCTTCCTCTTGATCACATTCAAGAGGTTTTCAATGGGGATTTAGATCTGGAGACTGGGCTGGCCATGACAGGGTATGGATCCGGTGGTCCTCCATTCACACCTTGATTGACCTGACTGTGTGGCATGGACCATTGTCCTGCTGGAAAAAAAACAATCCTCAGAGTTGGGAAACATGTCAGAGCAGAAGCAAGCAAGTTTTCATCCAGGATAACCTTGTACATGGCTTGATTCATGTGTCCTTTACAAAGACGAATCTGCCCAATTCCAGCCTTGAAACACCCCTATCAACTATCCTCCACCAAATTTCACAGTGGATGCGAGACACTGTGGCTTGTAGGCCTCTCCAGGTCACCATCTAACCATTCGATGACCAGATGTTGGGCAAAGCTGAAAATTCCACTCATTAGAAAAGATGATCTTACTCCAGTTCTCTACGGTCCAATCCTTATGGTCTTTTGCAAACCTAAGCCGGTCTCTTTGCTTCTCATCGATGGAGGGCTTATTTCTAGCTTTGCATGAGTTCAACCCTACCCATAGGAGCCTGTTTCGAACCGTCCTCGCCATGCATTTTACTCTAGCAGTTTGCCATTCGTTTTGTAGGTCACTTGATGTCATCCTACAGTTGTTGAATGACATTCAAATGAGTTGGCACTCATCCCAGACAGTGGAGAGTCATTTTTTGCCCTCTACCGGTCTGTAGCTTTGTTGTCCCTATTGTCCGCTGCTTGACCTTGTTATGAAATGCTGTCTTGGACATTTTAAGGATGGAAGCATCCTGACGCTCAATGTATCCCTCTGCCAGTACAGCAACCCTTCTTTTCCTCACTGAAAACAAATCTTTTCAACTCTTTTAGCATGGTCAATTGTTCTTTTTTGATTCCAATTACTTTTGAGGTAGGGTTAGGGTTGTTTTTGTAATCCAGAGTGTCCTATTGCAAGAGAATAGTGATCTTAAGGTTTTATGGTGGGTTGTGAACCAACTTAATAAAGAATAGTGATGACCACAGCAGTGGTTTTTATACTTTTCCTAGTTAAATAAGATTTGGTTCAGGTGATCACCTAATCAGTACCTCATTAAGGTAGTAGGAGGATGTGTAATTTTGTTGGATTTCAACAGACACTGGAATGGAATGGCTGCCATACATGTTGAGATGCTGATTTAAGAAAAAATTTGGAGTGGTCTCTTAATTTTTTCTAGAGCTGTATTTATTTATTTTTTTCATTTTTTTTTCTAGACTTTTGAGCTGTAGTATTGCAGGGAGAAGCTGCAAGTCACTGGCTGATGCTTTGAGCAGAAACACTACACTTATGGAGCTGGTCTTGAATAAAAATGACCTGCAGGATTCAGGAATAAAGTTGCTCAGTGCTGGACTGGAGAATCCTAACTGCAAACTGACAACTCTGAGGTATAACACACACACCTGACTTAAACACAGTGGTATGTATAGACCGATGTTTGTGGAATCAAAAAATGATTTCTTTCACTCTAAGATTTTACTAGCAATATTAGTGTGCAATGTTGTATGTATTACTGTGTAAATAGTCAAATCCTTTTAAAACTGTGTCTATTTCGATGTAAGAAATGGATTTGAGAGTTTTGATGGATGGTGTGGATGTATTGTGTAAAAGCAATAGTTTTCAATTGCCATACCCTATTAGCAGTCAGCCAATATTAATTGAAAGTGTCCAATAATAAGTAGGGTTACAGAGATAACAAAAGGTCTATTCTAATTTCTACTGGTCATATGATCTCAACATACAGCCCCAAAAAGGTTACGGATGTAACTGGAGTCTCGAGAGTGCACATTATTTGAAACATAACTGTAAAAAGTGCAACTATTCATCTCTAAGTGTACCTTAAATGTTGGAGGCAAGATTAGTTTTTAACATTCTGGTTCTGATTTGTCTCTGTCTCCCCCTGTAGTCTGGAAGACTGTAGTATCACAGGAACTGGATGTAGATTTCTATGCGCCGCTTTGAGCTCAAATCCTTCTCATCTGACTGAACTCCGGCTGAACATGAACAAGATACAAGACTCGGGAGTGAAGTTTATCTCGGATGTACTGAAAAAACCTGAATGTAAGCTGGAGAGACTGAGGTGAGTAAACGCAGAAACAAAACCTTTTTTGTTTGTATATAAAATACTGTACAGTGTGTAGATATGCACCATATAATAGCTATGGATTTTGTGCCAAATGCATTCTCTGCAGGCTGTCATACTGTGATATCACAGAAGGAGGTGGTGTTGCCATGGCTTCAGCACTCCAGTTTAACCCCTCCCACCTCAGAGAGCTGGACCTGTCTGGGAACAAACTGGGAGAAGCGAAGAAGCGGCTCACTGCCCTGCAAGAACATTCAAATTATAGACTGGATAAACTCATGATAGACAGATAACTTCAGTACAGACTCTAATTTGATATTATAGTACAAGTTAGCCTCTAACAGGAAAACAAATTGCTGTTAAAACCATAAAGTGAATGTTTGGCTGGTTATTATGATCCAGTTAACTTTTATACATTTTTTTTAAAAAATGGCATCCAATAATCAATGTGCGCAATGCATTTTCCTCTGCCTATGTTGGGCGAGGATTTGAGTTCATCCACTGGTTGTTGATTGGATTGTGAAAATATGGGCGTTGCCTCCGTTCCACTATGCAGATCTGAATGTAAGTTTGCAGTGGACAGTCACACTTCTCCCACTGTGGTGCTCGAGTCCAAACCGATTATTGGTGAATTTGAGCAGCGATCTCAACACGTTCATGATCAAACTGACAACATAAACGGATGAGCACGTCGCAGTCTTCGCTTATGATGAGGCTGTAGACATTGTAAAATGAGTGTGTAAAAAAAAATATATATATATATTTTTTTTTAACATTTTGAATCAAAATACACTGTGTAAAGGGGGGGGGGGGGGGGGGGGGCAACTCTCACTTGTGCTGTGCATCCCAGGATAAGTACATTACTGTTTTTTTTAGCATCATGACTAGCCTGAAACGGCAACACTAACTATATTTCAATGCAAGGATTTTGTTTTGCGAAAAACGTTTTAGCACATCAAAATAAAGCTGATGGAAACGCACATTACTGCTAAAATTGAACAAGTGTCGACATCATATTTTTCCGTTTAACTCTAGCGCATAAACTCTTTGTCGATACTTCAAATGTCGAGAAAATGTAATTAACGCAAAAATAAGGTGTCACGTGACAGAATTTGCCCCAATCGTTAGCCTGTGCATCAATAAGACAGTTACATCCTTGAAAGCCTTTTTATTTTACGTGATTATGGATTGATTTTAACGGGATATCCGATGCTGCAAACACTTAGTATACATCACGACACTCCAGGATTGCCAACACACATCTCATATCATGCACCTCGACAAGTGCACGGAGAACAAATTAATGATTAATTTAATCGCGGTAGCCATCCGTTTATTTATTAAAGTTTATTTTTCACACCACTAAAAATTAGGCATGAAATTAGCCCACGATACAAAAAACATATAATTTCTATGCACAAAGATGTTTTAAATAAAAAATAAATTCACAATACTAAGAGAAAAGCATCCGTGTTTTTTTTTTTTTTTTTTTTTTTAAACAGCTCAAATTGTATTAGCTAAATTAAAGTTCAGTTTACTATTGAAAAAATGCTGGTAAAATTCCATGTATTAAATAAATCGCCAAATGAAAAAAAGCATTAAATTAAAAAATAAATAACCCAGCAAGCAATAGCCGTCATTTCAACGTCTCGGTAAAATATAGACCCGATATAGTCCGGCTATGTGTAACCCACTTCTAGCCTAAATAACATTGAATCTGGTTACATGTAATTTTTTCCAAAATAACTTGCGAGATGTAAGATTAAGATATGCTATCATGTTAGCAAAGTCAACTGTAATTACAAAGTGTTTGGCTTAATTTATTTGCCATGTTATATGTGCCGGCTGCGCGTAGACACGATTTAGCTCGTAGTAAGACGGGCTATTTCCCCGCAAGCAATAGCCGTCATTTCACCGTCTCGGTTTTACCCGATATAGTCCGTAAGTAACCCACTAGCCAAAATAATCTTGAATTTGGATACATGTGGTTTTGTCAAAATAACTTAGGAGATGTATGATTCCATCATGTAAGCAAAGTCAACAGTGATTACAAGGTGTTTAGTTTAATTTCTTTCACGTTCTATGCATAGGCTGTGCGTAGTCACGATTTAGCTCCTAGTCAGACAGTAGCACACTTTGAGTCAAAAGTCAAAAATTATTCATTTTAGTTTTAGGCCAGGTAGCGCAAAAGATGGTTGTTATCCCATGTTCGCAATGTCAATAATATGTAGGAACATGCCATTTCATGACATGGTCTTTTTTAGCCACGATTTAGCTCTGAATTGGACGGGCTTTGTGTAGTCTGCTTTTAGCCCACACTTTTGTAAACATTTGAATTAGCATTGTCTTTGCTGTCACATAACATTCATAGTCATACACATTTACATAGCTGCCAACTCTCACGCTTTCGCTGTGTGACACACGGTTTTGCCTGTTTTCACACGCACTCACGCCACACATCCAATTTCTCACGCAAAAAAAAAAAAAACGATCTTGAAAACTCCCCGCCCGTAGATGGCGCTGATGAGCGCCACTGAACCCTATGCGCTGCACCCCGAAGATAGCGAAAGAAGAAAAGATACCGCGAAAGACAACGGGAGAAACTACCTCGAGAAGTCTGATGATGACATCAGGTATGTAACAATGAAATGTCGTCCAATTGACTCACTCTCTTAAACTTTAAATCTTGAAAGAAATTATTTGTTTGTGCTTCTGCGTGTGTCTGTGAACATGAGTGAATAATCTCAGCTGTTATGACGTTTATTCATTCATGTTCACAGACACAACTGTTCACAGCACACAAGCAGCAGGTGAGCACCGTGTTAACCTCGTGGTATACAGGTGAAACTTGAAAATGTTTTATATCGTGCAAAATTCATTTATGATTATGGCTTACCTTTTCACAATATTCTAATTTTGAATTTGGGGTTTTCATATGCTGTAAGCCATAATCATCAAAATTATAACAAATAAAGGCTTGAAATGTCTCACTTTGCATGTAATGAGTCTATATATTTAGTTTCACCCTTTAAGTTGAATTACTGAAATAAATGAACTTTTGCATGATATTCTAATTTTTCAATGTTCACCTGTACTGCATGCTCAAAACATCAGCTCATAGCATTGTTTATTTACTCACATGGCATTTATCTTTGGTGGTTATGGGAATAAAGGAAACAATTAATTGTTGTTTTATAAAATAACAGGTTATTTTATTTTACTTTTTATTTGGTAATTCTTTTATATTTGTATTATCTTAAGTTGTTGTTTTCCATTTTTTTCGTCTTTATATTGTATTTGTAGGCTAATATTTTATTTGCTCATTTTTATGTTTGGATATTTTTGTAAGTTGTCTAAGTTGTTAATGTTATTTTTCTAAATAAAACCTTTATATTTAATTTGTTTGGATGAATAATCATTTAGGAGAATCTGTTATATTTGAGTGAAAAGAATCATTTAGCCTCATTTTGTTGTCTAATTGATGACTAGTCTATTCTTGGGCTATGGTTAAACTTCTATTAGATTTTCACTGACAGCCCAAAATTAGCCTTGTTTTAGCCTAGACGTCTGGGCTATGTTTTGACGGCTATTAGACGTCTATTAGACGCAAAATTGCAAAAACGAAAATATATATATTTTAGACCTAATATGTGCATTTTATTTACACAAAATTCTTTCAAGATTATACACGATCATAAATATTTGTCCAGTGCTGAGTTCACTTTCAGAAAACTAGCTTTTGATCATTTTAATATGTTTATTTATTTTTTAATGTAACCCTCTTCACCTCGGATCATATTTGTTGAGCTTCTTCAGAAAATGTCAGTTGCATTATGACGCTAAAATTAATTTGAGATGTCAATCAAGTTCAGCTGGTTGTTAAAAGTTGCTGGAGAAATATGCAGGACATGATGCAGTTTTGATGGCGACGCATTTGATTGGATGATTGTCCAAAATAGCCTATTGAACATCAGGAATGCATCATATATGTCAATCCTGATATCACACGGCATCAGTTTTTCTTTAATAGCTGCACACCGCAGATACACATCGGCTGTATATCCTGAGACTGAAAGTTTCCCCCGTTACTTCGATTCGCTTTCGGGTCGGAACTGGTTCAACCTGCAATAGGTGCAACATCAGGACCAATATTACAGTCCTGTCAGAAGGGCAACAGCTCCCTTTTGTTTGCAATTCATCTTCTGACTTTTTTTATTTGTTCAATTAAAATGAAAGTAAACTGCTAATTTCTATGAATTGTCTCCATACTCTCCCCATTTTACCAAAACATCGGAGGAAAAAATTGGGGACATCTGGGAGGCAAATTATTGATTAACACATTTATGCATGGAAACGGATTAAGGGCAGATTTATTTTGCGCTAAACCAAAACTTATGCGACAAAGTGTTTTTTTTTTTAGGCATGACGCCATCACGCACACACCATTTATCGTGTGTCCGTGTGTGTGTGTGTAGCGGAGCACGGGACGCACCACAGGATCAGCCCCAAATAAAGAGAAACACCAGCAATGCCTTTTTACATTTGCGTGTTTACTGCAAGCATAAAATGGGACAGTGTTACAATCATCTGTTCTGGATTGACAATCTGCAAATACATCATTCAGTTAGTACATTGTCCCATATTTCTAATATGCGGGCAACATACAATATCAAAGAAACAATTCACAGTTTCAGATTCTTCTTAACACACGTAACATGCTTTAAAAGTCATGAACTACATTACCCAAAATGCACCGCTGATTACTGGCGCGCATTTCACTCGGTGCAGCACAGATTAACCACTCATGTCATCAAAACGAAATTAAGTGAAACCGAGATCAACATTAACAAGCATCCTCATATCCATGAAAACCAACATAGGACATTAACTGAAACTTAAAATGTTATACCGTTCATAGAAATATGACACAATCGCACTTTTAAAGCAATACAGTTTAAGTACTATATTAAACATGAAGAACCATCTATTTAACACACAACAGGGTCACCAACAGTATTACCAACATATTTTGTTCTGATTTTATAATAACTCCTATTTAATATGCTCTAAGACCTTGTTTGAATTATCCATTAACGGAGACACATACCTCTCTTCAGAGTGATTCCCGCCAACTGAAGAGTGCAACACGCGAGGAATATACCATTAATTGAAGAAAGGGGGGTTCATACCAAATCAGTAACACAAAAAAACACAACACATTTTTCTAATGAACTCATGCAGTACAGTGCAGAAGTGCAACTATAAAGTTCAATAAGTACAAAGACTAAATGCTGGGTACTGTGTGTTAAATTAAATGTTGGTGTTGATTTAATATTCCAACCACCCCCACCTTAATTAAATGTGGATCATCCCTTGCTCAATCTCTCTCTCTGCATCTGATTGAGAAGCAACTCATGTATTTAACAAAGTTTGATGAATTATAAATTTTTCACACCATTACATATGCGGGACAGTGTGTCCGTGTGTGTGTGTGTGTGTGTGTATGCGGGACAGTGTGTGCGTGTGTGTGTGCGGGACAGTGTGAATGCGGGACAGTGTGTGCACGTGTGTGTGTGTATGCGGGACAGTGTGTATGTGTGTGTGCGTGCAGGACAGTGTGTCCGTGTGTGTGTGCGTGCAGGACAGTGTGTGTGTGTGTGTGTGTGTGTGTGTGTGTGTGCGCGTGCGGGACAGTGTGTCTGTGTGTGTGTGTATGCGGAACAGTGTGTCCGTGTGTGTGTATGCGTGCCCAGTATAGTCAAGATGTCTCCTGAAACAATCAGTACCACACATTTTTAACCATGCATTTCATTTTTATCTTCAATCTTTTGACATTTAAACTTTATTTTAATATTTATGTCTGAATGAACCGATTCTTTTAAACCGAGGTTAACAAGAGGCATTGTGAACAAATAATGAGCAAGTTTCACGGAATATACTTGCTATTGTGAAGGGTAAGGATAGAGAGAAAAAATATAAATACTATTTATACTTGTTTTTAGTAGTTTAATTGTTATTATTTTATATATTTTTTTTGTCTGTAATTTAATATTAAAAATGTCAATCCTTTTTACCGTGTCAATAAAGCTACTTGAATCTGAATAAGTAGGCTATACACAAAAAACATCAATCAAATTAAATCCAACAAGAGACCTTTACAAAAATACTAACTTCAAATGGAGGAACACAAAATTAGAAACATTCATAACGCAAAACATTACAACAAGACCTTAAATAGGTTAAATCAACAATTGAACATTATCAGACTAACTTTGGGATTAAACATCGGAAGAAAAAATAGACACATGTATGAAACGGATTAAGGGGAGATTTATTTTGCGCTAAACCAAAACATGCGACAAAGTGTTTTTTATTTTTTTAGGCATGACGCCATCACGCACACATTATTTATCGACAAAAGGCCACTAAACGGGCAGAAGACGCAATTCTTTATGCATTTTCACTTTGTCGATTACAAAATAGTGCGAAAAGTGGATGGAAACTGGGCTAATGACTCAACCAATGGCATTTGACTGGGAACTCTCAGATTGTCCACCAATGGCAGATTGGGAAAATGATCGGGAATCCCGTTTGAAAACAATCATTATTTAACATGTTTTTTGCAGTTGCATTTGGAAATAGTATTGGTGCAGATATTACGCACAGATTTGAAGTAGGCCTAGGGTTTTTTTCATACTTCAGGACGAGACACATAATAATGTCATGTAACCCAAATAATGTCTGGAACTGTTTCTGTATATGCTCGTTTTTGCTCAATCTTTCCTGGTGAAATATGTGAGAATCACTGAACTGAAAAGTGAATGAGTGAACTAGAGGTATATGGCACTATGTGTTGCAGACCCCAACTCAGACCCGGCTGACAGATTCCTTTGACCTGTGAATACAGGAGAAAATGAAGTAGTGATGGTCTTCCGCGAACGAGCTCTAAGAACCGATTCTTGGGAGTCGGCTCGCATATCAGAAGAGCCGAATCTATTTATAAATATTAAAAAAAAAATTAAGATATGAATAATCAAAAGATTTAAATGAATATAATTAACTAATTCAAAGAACGAAAAAAGAAATATAATATAGGCCTAAATGCTCAAGCGCACACATTCATTCTGACTGTCTGCTCAGACTAACAGCCTCACCTGTTGTTCCTGTCAATCAGACACACAGTGTCAACAAGATGCGTGAGGGTGGGCGGAGCCAACTTATTCTGTTCAGTTTGTATTCGTTTTGAACTGTTACATTTATATGCACTTTGTTTATATACATAAAAAAGTTATACTTTAAATTAAACGTTTAATAGCGTACTATTTCGTAAAAAAACAATGCATTTTTAGAGTATGAATTAATTTAATAATTTATTTAGAATTGTTTTAATATCAATTATAGTCAAACTATCACAAACTGATTGACTTGAAAAAATACAAAACAAATTTTTTAAAGAGCCGTTTGGGAGCCAAAAGAGCCGGCTCACTTAAAAGAGCCGGAATGCCCATCACTAAAATGAAGGGACCGGGAAGTGACGTCTGCTCTCTCGCAGCTCCTCTGTTCACGCGAGCGATATTACAGGTTTGTAAACATTCGGGATGCGCGGGAGGCGCGACAAGATGGCGGAGAGAGTAGACGCACTGTGAATAGCTCAGAGTAGGAAACCCTTACAAATCAACAGAATAGACTTTTAATTCAACAAAACCCTGATTTATAATCTGTCATCCTGTAGGGTATTTATCAAAAATATCAGAAACGTGTAAATAACCCTGTGCATCTCCTGGAGAACGATAGATCACAACATGGCTAGTACAAAAGCTAGTGCTAAATTGAAGGCTCTCCAAGCACACGACTACTGTGGTCCAGAAAGTATGGAAACTAATACTAGAGGAACCAAAAATGTTTTAATGTCTCCTTCCAAACCACCAGCAACACAGAAAAAGCCAAGATCAGACGACATCGTGGCTGCTGGAGCCCATGCTGAAGACACTTCTAACGCAGCGATCCTGGCTGCTATTGGCACTCTTCAAAACATGATGCAGGACTTCAAAACGGAGCTAAAGCAGAACACGGTGACTATAGCCAACATTGCGAAAGCAGTAGAATTTAACTCTGCCGAAATCAAAGAGTGTAAAGAACAGTACCAAAAACTGCATGTCGAGGTCAAACAACTCACAGAGAAGAACACAGAGCTAAGTAAAAGTGTTGCAGAGTTGGAGCGTTATAAAAGAAGATGGAACCTACGACTAAATGGCTTACAGGAGGGAAAAGATGAAAATACACGACAAATAATTTCTGATATCATCCTTAAGATTGTGCCACACTGGAGGGAGAAGTTGGATTTCATCCTAGATTCGGTGCACCGATTGGGGCCGAGTAACACCAACCGCCCTCGTCAGATCATCATGCAATTTACAGGACGCCATTTCAGGGACGAACTCTGGCGGATCACCAAACTTCACCCCGTCTGCAAGGATCTCAACATCCGCTTCGCAGAAGACCTTACCAAAGAAGACAGAGAGGCACGGAGGGCTGTGTGGCCGAAAGTTGAACATGCAAGGAAGGCAGGGCTGAAAGCAGTATTTCGGGGCCCCCATGCTTTCATTAATGGACAAAGAGTCTCACCATAGTCTCAAATATCCAGGGTTTTTGTATACCGAAAACAAGTGAGTTTGAATCCAAAAGTATTCTCAGGGTTTTCTACTATTATAGATTCCTAATAGAAAACTTTTATTGCTGTATTAAGTTCAGCAATCCATTGTTGTTGTGTTTTTTTTTTTTAATTTTGTTTTTTTTTTTTTTAATTTTTTTATTACTTGCTTTTACTCTATGTTCAGTTTAAAGAGTAACGTTTCTCTAATTTCTGTTAATGTAAGGGGCTTAAGAGACATGATTAAAAGAAAAAGTATTTTCTTATTTTGTAAAGGGAAGAAGTCAAATTTCATTTTTTTGCAGGAAACACATTCTAAGGTTGATGATGTTAGTTTTTGGTCTAAACAATGGGGAGATGATGCTTACTTTGGCCATGGCACTTCAAGGTCTGCTGGAGTCGCCATCCTCCTAAATAACTTCAAAGGTCATATTGTGTCCCATATGGCAGATGAGTTTGGTCACTGGCTGATTCTTATCATAAACATTGATGGTCTGAAATTCATCTTGATCAACATTTATGGCTATAACATAAACAGAGAAAACCGAAATCTACTTGAACAAATTGGCTTACACTTAGACAATCTCAAATTAACACACTCAACTGATAACATAATAATTGGAGGTGATCTAAACCTAGTACATGATGCTTTTTTTGATAAATATCCTTGCAGATACTCTGCAAGCCATCCAGATACCATGTTCACAAACTTTTGCGAAAAACATAATTTAACTGATACTTGGAGACACTTAAATCCAGGTGTATCTAAATACACCTGGTTTAGCTCAAACCATAATTTTAAATCCAGAATTGATCACTGGTTAATTGCAAATCATTTATTACTTTATAATATTAATTCTGATATTTCTGCTGCACCACTAACAGATCATAGTGTTATTTTATTACAGATCAAACCCAATGACAACAATATCAATTCACACAAATATTGGAAGTTCAATTCCAGTTTGCTCAAAAATAATGACTATTGCCAAAAAATCAAATTATTAGTTGAAGAAATTGCCAAATCTGAGGAGCTAACAACTGCTACCAAAAAGTGGGAATTCTTAAAATATAAAATACGCCAATTTACCATCTCATTCAGTAAAATAGTTAAAAAAGATAATGAAAAACAAGAAGTAAACATTATTAATCAGTTAAATATGTACTGCAATAAACCAAACCCAACTGATGACGATAGACAGAAGATATTAAACCTCCAACCTAAACTAGATGAAATTTACAGTCGTAAAGCCCAAGGGGCCTTCATTAGATCCAGAGCTAAATGGATAGAGGAGGGGGAAAAAAATTCATTATATTTTTGTGGTCTTGAAAAAAGAAGACAGGAAAAAAATAGCATCAGGTCCCTGATGGTTAATAATAATGAAGTCACAGATGATAAATTAATTTCTTCAGAATTCTTGAAATTCTATAGCCAGCTCTATAGATCTAAATTTTCTTACGTGGACTGTCAAAACTTTTTTCAGGATATAGCTAACCATATTCCCAAAGTAGAGGATGGCCTCAAACAAACATGTGATAGTCAAATAACAATTACAGAACTTGATGCAGTAATTGGTCGCCTCTCTCTTAACAAAGCCCCCGGATCCGATGGTCTCACAGGAGACTTTTACAGACATTTTTGGGTAGATTTAAGAGACCTGCTGCTGCAAGTTGTTACTGAAATATTTGAAACATGTGTGCTTCCACCAACAATGAGACATGGTGTTATCGTCTCAATTCCAAAACCTGGAAAAGATCCCAGAATTATAGATAATAGAAGACCCATTACACTCAGAAATTCAGACTACAAACTCCTGACTTACATCTTCACTTCTCGTCTTCAAACAGGGATTTCGGATCTTATTGCAGATACACAATCAGGTTTCTTGAAAGGAAGATCAATCCATAATAATATAAGATTGGTAATGGACATAATTGAATATAGAAGCCAAATAGAGGATGATGGTTTCCTTCTCTTTTTAGACTTTTACAAAGCATTCGACTCTGTGGAGCATCCATTTATTCTTTCAACGCTCGAACACTTTGGATTTGGAGTCAAGTTTAGAGAATTGGTTGGCGGATTATATCGTGATATTAGCAGTTGTGTCCTATTACCTAGTGGTACCACCCAATGTTTCAAGATTAATGTGGGTATTCCTCAAGGTTGCCCCATCTCACCATACCTGTTCATCTTAGCTACAGAAATGCTAGCAATCTATATTAAAAACTGTAATGATATTAAAAAACTCAATGTACTTGGCACAGATATAATCATCAGCCAACTAGCAGATGACACAACAGTATTCTTAAAAGATAGACACCAAATTTCAACAACCATTGCCAAAATTGAAAAATTCTCCAAAGCCTCAGGCCTTACATTAAACTTAAAAAAGTGTGAATTGATGGCTGTGCACGACACTTCACTGAAAGACATCTGTAATATCCCTATTAAATCAGAAATTAAATACCTGGGGATTTACCTTTCCAAGGACAAAAAACAAAGCCAAGTTCTGAATGTAGAGAATAAAATTAAAGAATGCAAATCAAGACTAAATATATGGCTACAGAGGGACCTATCAATACTAGGTCGAATTTACCTAACTAAGATGGAATGTTTATCAAGATGTATTTACCCGGCCTATTCCAATGCCATTCCAAACAAACTGATTAAATCTATCAACCAAATCAACCTAAATTTCATTTGGAGAAACAGACCACATTATATGAAGAAAAGCAGTATGGTTAAAGACACAAAGGATGGAGGACTAAAAGTTATTGATTTTGATTGCCTCAATGGAACCTTAAAAATAAATTGGTTAAAGTCTTGGATCAAACACAGCAACTCCTTTTGGTATTGCATCCCAAAGACCTTATTCAAAAAAGTTGGAGGTTTAGAATTTCTCCTTAGAGCGGACTTTAATGTTTACAAACTACCTATATCATTGTCAGAGTTTCACAGACAAATACTCTTGTATTGGAAAATGTTGTATGTACATAACTTCTCACCCCACACATCTGTACTCTGGAATAACAGATATATTTTGCATCGCAACAGATCTCTGTTTTTTGAAGATTGGTTTGGGAGAAATATATGGTCCATAGCCGACTTAATGGATACTAACGGGCATTTTTTGAGTTATGAACAGTTTAGCATCAAATTTAATTTCAAACCCTTACAATCAGACTTTACTAAATTACATAGAGCACTACCCCAAGAATTTGTTTTTTTAACAAGAAATATTTTGGCATATCATCCAATACAACCACAATTGGCCCCACTATCAATTCAAGGGATCCTTGTTCTGGATAGGAAATGCACCAATCACTTTATTAGATATTGTTTTACTGAATACCTTTACCCTGAAAGGCAAACTAAAAATAACATCTTACAAAAATTTGATAAAGATTCAATCACTAAACTAAGAACAATATATTTAACACTTCCTATACCCCCAAAAGTGAAAGAAACACACTTCAAAGTTATGAACAACATTTACCCCTCTAAAGAATTACTTAGACTTCGCTTTGGTATAGATGATAATAATTGTACATTTTGTGAAGCTGATGTTGAAACTACGGACCATGTATTTTTCTCATGTAATGTGATACAGACATTTTGGTGTGATTTACATGGATGGGTAAAGCAACAGATGTCATCACTTCCATCCTCTATCTCCAGAGACGATATAACATTTGGTTTATTATTGCAAAGCAAGGGTGAGGAGCTCTGTATTAATACAATTGTTTGTCTAGCTAAATTTTTCATTCATAAATGTAGAATTTTGAAATCATCTCCCAAATTTATTGTTTTTTTAAATGATTTTAAATTGTATGTAAAAACCTTAAAAACTCTGAAAGGTCCTAAAGAACAAAAAATATATGATACCCTAAAACTCTTCCCAACTGATGTAAATTGTTGAACAAATACTGACTTCTCTCCTTATCCTTATGTTATAATTTTCTACTGTTTATTTTATTTGAATTTATTTAATTGAATGTCTCTCTTGGTAAAATTATTTTTATTAATTTTTTAATTTTTATTATTTTATTTTTTAATTTATTTATTTATTTATTTTTATTTAATTACTAAGAATATATATTTAATTTATATGCCTGTATTAAGAGCTGCTCCCTCTGGCTATATTTTCTTATATTTCATTGTAAGAAGCGAATGTTATGTAGCCATGTTTGTTTGTAAATGCTGTTATTTTCAATAAAAAAAAAAAAAAAAAAAAAAAAAAAAAAAAAAAAAAAAAAAAACATTCGGGATGCGCGCGCATCGCGGTTGCAGAAAACCCGGAAGAGATAGCCTTAACAGCTGAGAATTACACGGATACGGATACGATAATACAAAATAGTTCGATTTAAAAACTTTTTTTTTTATATATTTGAGTTTATATTTAATTTTATAAATGTTCTCAGCATATTACAACAGCTTGTCACCCAGCGATAAGCACTGTTATTCTACGAAATTGACGTTAGTGAGTGGGATACGTCTTACAGATCCGTTTGCCATAGCAGCTTGTCAATGGTTAAACGATGAAACGAAATGGCCAAGCATCCAGTGGCCAGAAATATATAATTACCTGATCGACACTCCAAGTGTATATACCCGGGAGAAGTTAAAAGCGTACAAGTCTCTTGATGCGTACAACTTCGTTCTGTGTGGTCATGTCCAAGACATATAATTTCATGACTACCAAGTTCAAAAGAACCATTTCCACTACACATGTGCCAGAGTAAGAAGAAAGCTTGTAGATTGGTATTGTGAACAGTGCAAAAAAAAAAATAAAAAACAACTCAGAATGAAATGTACTTCGAAGACAATTATTTAATACAGTAGTATTTTACATTAAAACACTTAAATGTACAATAAGTTATTTTTATTACAATAAACAGTTACATAAATAATGAATCTAAATCATGCTAACTTCTTGGGACTATACATTTACAAAGGTTTGTTAATGCTCCACACACAATCACTATATCATCTAAGAGGCCAACCTGTGTGAGTGGAATAACAGTTGTCAGGATTTTGAAATTTTTCCATCTACCTATTACTCTTTCAATGTGTATTCTCACATTAGACAAACGCCTTGATATGTCCACTTCTTGAGCAGAGAGCTGCTTCTTTCCTTTGGTAAAGTGAGGGATCCTAAAGGTGGCACCACGGGTGGCAAGCTCATCTCTAATGGTAAAACCACGATCTGCTAGTATCTCATCATTATGCTCTAGAAGGTCATAAAATCCAGACTCAGCTGTAATTAGTTTATCCGAAACACGCCCGCCCCAACCTGCCGACAGAAAAGTAATGGCTCCTGCAGGTGACATGCCAACCAAATACTTAACAGTGTTGTGGCTTTTATAAGTAGAGTATGTCTGGGCTGTGGAGGTTAAATTTGTGGGTCTGTTGATCAAAATTTCCTTACAGTCAATAATGCACCTGCAACGTTTATATTTAGGTTTAAAACATTTTGGCATTTTCTTTAATATTGCAATTTAATATTGCAACTTTACACAAACCAATGCATTTTTAGAGTATGAATTAATTTAATAATTTATTTAGAATTGTTTTAATATCAATTATAGTCAAACTATCGCAAAATGTTTGACTTGAAAAAAATACAAAACACATTTTTTTAAAGAGCCGTTTGGGAGCCAAAAGAGCCGTTTGGGAGCCAAAAGAGTCGGAATGCCCATCACTAAAATGTGACCGGGAAGTGACGTCTGCTCTCTCTCAGCTCCTCTGTTCACGCGAGCGATATTGCGCAGAGGCGCTTCTGCATGCGCGATCTCCCAGCAACCTGCCAAAATAAGAGTCTTTTCTCATATCGTCCATATAAAAGATGACAGTTCTTTTCAATTTTTTTTTTAATGATTTACTCACCCTCATGATGTGTATGATTTTCTTTCTAATGCAAGGAAAAGAAACAGATGTGCTTGTCCTGAACAGTACTTGTCAATGTGTTCTATACTAACAATAGCATGTATATTCTGTGAAACTTGCTCATTATTTGTTCACAATGCCTCTTGTTAACCTCGGTTTAAAAGAATCGGTTCATTCAGACATAAATATTAAAATAAAGATTAAATGTCAAAAGATTGAAGATAAAAATGAAATGCATGGTTAAAAATGTGTGGTATTGATTGTTTCAGGAGACATCTTGACTACTGGGCACTGGCTGCTGAGCATTGAAGGTTGTGTGTGAGGGCACTCAGCCCACCTTCCCGTCTGGCCTTGCCACACTATTTGCAGAGTACTATTCAACCTTGAGTACCAAGACGAGGTGGTGTGTACACTGGAGTTACTAGTAACTAGTTTTATAAAATGGGTGTCTTGACTATAGTTGAAATACTTTTAATTATGAATATCTTGTTGCTTAAAGCAGCTTCACAGAGACTGCTTCTATAAACAGGTCAGCTGGAGAATAGAGGGACAAAAGAAAGTTTAAAAAACGAGTAACTAAATGTAATCCAGTTACCATGATGCTGTTTGTAAAGTGTTTCAAAGATGCTTCTGGAAAGATTAATTATCTTGTGAACTGACCATAATGAAGAGGAGATGAATCATATAAGATCTTGAACCAGCCCTTTGAAACCCAATAATAATTTTTTTGTGGCTATAATGGCAGAAGTAGCAATGGGGAAAATAGCTTTTATGAGTCATATTGCGGCTATATGTTTAACACTTCTTTTTTCTTTTTTTGATACATCGGTTGGCTCTTTTTTTATTTTATATTGTGAACTTTGTAAAACACTAGTGTTAACCACAAGTTTCCATTCCTATTGAATAAAAGTTTGCTCTTGCTGTAATATATTGAAAGCACAGATATGATCCATAGATGAAGCATCTGTGAAAGGGAATAGTGATTGTGTCGGATGGTTGTGTTCAGATGTGTATGATTTTCTTTCTTCTGCAGAACACAAATTAATATTTCTGCTCTGTTGGTCCCCACAATGCAAGTGAATGGGTGCCAAAATTGTGAAACTTCAATATCCTCATAAAGGCAACATATAAGTAATCAATATGACTCCAGTGGTTAAATCCACGTGTTCAGACATGATATGATGAGTGTGGGAGAGAAACAGATGAAGGTATATATCACCATGGGTTTTGATGAGGAGTAAGTTGATAAGATAGGGACACTGAAAGAAAAGTTCAGACAATATTGTGAACCATGGAAGAATATAATATATCTAAGACACATGTTCTTCACTAGAGCATTTGGTTTAGCTTTGCCAAACGTCCGACACAATCACTATTCCCTTTCACAGATGCTTCATCTATGGATCATATCTGTGCTTCAATATATTAGAGCAAGAGCAAACTTTTATTCGATAGGAATGGAAACTTGTATTTAATACAAGCGTTTTACAAAAATCACAATATTAAAAAAAAGAGCCAACCGATGTATCTATAAAAAAAAGAAGAAGTGTTAAACATATAGCCGCAATATGACTCATAAAAGCTATTTTCACCATTGCTACTTCTGCCATTATAGCCAATAAAAAGCGACGTCTGTTTTAATCCCTTATTGGGTTTCAAAGGGCTGGTTCAAGATCTTATATGATTCATCTCCTCTTCATTATGGTCAGTTCACAAGATAATTAATCTTTCCAGAAGCATCTTTGAAACACTTTACAAACAGCATCATGGTAACTGGATTACATTTAGTTACTCGTTTTTTAAACTTTCTTTTGTCCCTCTATTCTCCAGCTGACCTGTTTATAGAAGCAGTCTCTGTGAAGCTGCTTTAAGCAACAAGATATTCATAATTAAAAGTATTTCAACTATAGTCCAGACACCCATTTTATAAAACTAGTTATAAGACAAGCTTCAGAATTAAAAAAAACAAACAAAACATGAAACATTATGGAGCAGTTTTCTATTCTGCAGACAACTGTGAACAAAATTAATGAAAATTATTATAATTTTTTTGTATCAGCTTTCCAATTTTTTTTCCTTTAAAATTTCTTTTTAAATCTTTATTTTAAAAAGATTTAAAATAGTTAAATAAAAAAATGTAAATACATAGATATATTTTTAATAATATTTTTAAATAAAGTATTTAATAAAGTGTCTGAATAATATATTTAAATGTATTCAAATACAAAAGTTGGACTGCTCATTTACAATATCTTGCCAATCACATCTTTTAATATACATAGCAAAGGTCATTACATTTAATACATTTTAGGAATAAATTACACATTTCATGCTTTTGGTAAAAGATGGCCAGGAGTCTCCTCTTTGATATCTGATATATATATATATAGAGATAGATATATATATATATATATATATATATATATATAGATATAGATATAGATATAGATATATATATATATATATATATATATATATATACAGTGGTGTGAAAAAGTGTTTGCCCCCTTCCTCATTTCCTGTTCCTTTGCATGTTTGTCACACTTAAGTGTTTCGGAACATCAAACCAATTTAAACAATAGTCAAGGACAACACAAGTGAACACAAAATGCAATTTGTAAATGAAGGTGTTTATTATTAAAGGTGAAAAAAAATCCAAACCATCATGGCCCTGTGTGAAAAAGTGATTGCCCCCTAAACCTAATAACTGGTTGGGCCACCCTTAGCAGCAACAACTGCAACCAAGCGTTTGCGATAACGTGCAATGAGGCTTTTACAGCGTCCTGGAGGAATTTTGGCCCACTCATCTTTGCAGAATTGTCCTAATTCAGTTACATTAGAGGGTTTTCGTGCATGAACGGCCTTTTTAAGGTCATACCACAACATCTCAATAGGATTCAGGTCAGGACTTTGGCTAGGCCACTCCAAAGTCTTCATTTTGTTTTTCTTCAGCCATTCGGTGGTGGACTTGCTGGTGTGTTTAGGATCATTGTCCTGCTGCAGAACCCAAGTTCGTTTCAGCTTGAGTACACGAACAGATGGTCGGACATTCTCCTTCAGGATCTCTTGGTAGACAGCAGAATTCATAGTTCCTTTTATCACGGCAAGTCTTCCAGGTCCTGAAGCAGCAAAACAGCCCCAGACCATCACACTACCACCACCATATTTTACTGTTGGTATAATGTTCTTTTTATGAAATGCAGTGTTCCTTCTACGCCAGATATACTTAGACACACACCTTCCAAAGAGTTCCACTTTTGTCTCATCGGTCCACAGAATGTTGTCCCAAAAGTCTTGGGGATCATCAAGATGTGTTGTGGAGAAATTGAGACGAGCTTTGATGTTCTTTTTGCTCAGCAGTGGTTTTCTCCTTGGAACTCTGCCATGCAGGCCATTTTTGCCCAGTCTTTTCCTGATGGTGGAGGCATGAACGCTGACCTTAACTGAGGCAAGTGAGGCCTGCAGTTCTTTGGACGTTGTTGTGGGGTCTTTTGTGACCTCTTGGATGAGTCGTCGCTGCGCTCTTGGGGTAATTTTGGGCGGCCGGCCACTCCTGGGAAGGTTCACCACTGTTCCATGTCTTCGCCATTTGTGGATAATGGCTCTCACTGTGATTCGCTGGATTCCCAAAGCTTTGGAAATGGCTTTATAACCTTTTCCAGACTGATAGATCTCAATTACTTTCTTTCTCAATTGTTCCTGAATTTCTTTGGGTCTCGGCATGATGTGTAGCTTTTAAGGATCTTCTGGTGGACCTTACTGTGTCAAGCAGCTCCTATTTAAGTGATGCCTTGATTGTGAACAGGTGTGGCAATAATCAGGCCTGGGTGTGGCTAGAGAAATTGAACTCAGGTGTGGACAACCACAGTTATAGTATGTTTTAACAAGGGGGGGGCAATCACTTTTTCACACAGGGCCATGATGGTTTGGATTTTTTTTCACCTTTAATAATAAACACTTTCATTTACAAATTGCATTTTGTGTTTACTTGTGTTGTCCTTGACTATTGTTTAAATTGGTTTGATGTTCCGAAACACTTAAGTGTGACAAACATGCAAAGGAACAGGAAATGAGGAAGGGGGCAAACACTTTTTCACACCACTGTATATATATATATATATATATATATATATATATATATATATATATATATATATATATATATATATATTAATTTAAAGGGACAGTTCACCCAAAAATGACAATTCTCTCATGATTTACTCACCCTCATGTCATCCAAGATATGTATGATTTTCTTTCTTCTGCAGAACACAAATTAATATTTCTGCTCTGTAGGTCCATACACAATGCAAGTGAATGGGTGCCAAAATTGTGAAACTTCTGAAAGTTGTGAAAAATTGTGAAAACTGTTCACGTGAGCAATATTGCGCAGAGGCGCTTCTGCATACGCGATCTCCCAGCAACCTGCCAAAATAAGAGTCTTTTCTCATATCGTCCATATAAAAGATGACAGTTCTTTTCAAAAATCCACACATCAGCATGTATATAAAGAAAACACACAGTTATCATTTCAATACACTTATAGAAGAACTCACCAACACCAAATAATATTGTATACACATTGATGTTTAAATGCAGATAAGTCTTTGTCACTTATGTTCTCTATACTGACGCTGTGGCTTTGGGCCTATTTCTTATTTTCGACATAAGTCACACATTGACAAGTACTGTTCAGGACAAGCAAATCGGTTTCTTTTCCTTGGATTAGTATAGCAAGACATGTTTCATAAAGCAAAAAGTAGGATGTCTAAGTTTTTTTTTAAAAATAAATTAAAAATACAATAAAAAAAATGACCAAAGGTTGGTCTCATGACCAACCTTTTAAAATAACTTTTTTTTTTTTTTTTTTAGATACATTGGTTGACTTTAAAAAAATAATAATAATAATTTTATAATGTGAACTTTGTAAAACACTAGTGTGAAACACAAGTTCCCTCTCTGTTGCTCACTTCGATATTGTGTCGAAGCAGCGACACTAGGGGTCTCTCGAATGCAGAATATGCCTCTGATCTATGAAAAAAGGCCAATGAGAAGTTGGCAGACAGTATTTGCATACCACACCCCCGGACATAAGGGTATAAAGGCGAGGAAATATATCCGTTTCATTCAGAAATTTTCTTCGGAGTGGCGTTGAACGTCCTTTTCAGGACGCGTCTTTTTAAAGATGCCCTTCCTCCCCAGTGTGGTTCCTGGTTGCGGTAGAGTGCTCTCCGCTTCAGACGGCCACAGGTGCTGTCTTGTGTGTCTGGGCAGCGATTACACCGAGGCAGCGTTTGTGGATGGCTCATGCTCTCATTGCGAGGGCATGACCATTGCAACGTAGCGGTCGCGGCTCGCTTTCAATAAAAAGCACGCCACTCAAGCCGCCCCCCGCATTGCTCCTCCTTCCCACGGGATAGAGGACGATGTGGCTAGCGATGGAGGCCATATGGGGCTGGCAGCGGGTGCAGCTCCGCCGGGTACGCCCCCTCGGACCACCCATCCCCCAGCACGCTCGTTGACTCTCGTCCGTGCTCGAGGCAACAGCGGCTCGCCTTACATCCAGCCTGCTTATCCTCTGGAGCTCGAAGTGGATGAGCTTGCCGCTGCATCGGAGATTGCATGACTCCCCTGGGCTGCCGCCTTCTGCCCAGGCTGAGGCTGACGCTCAGATGACCGACATGCTTTCCCGGGCCGGTTGGATTGCGGTTGGATGACTGGTTCCTGGGGTCTGGGCGCCGCTCACAGCCTCGCCCCCCCGGTCCCATTTTTCCCGGAGGTGCATGATGAGCTGGACGTCATCATGGAGAGCACCCCCTCTCCACTCGTCACAAAGCCTCTCGCTACCCTCGACGGCGGAGCTTCCCACGGTGATTCCCCAGGTGGATAGGGCAGTTGCGCTCCACTTATGCCCCAGAAACTCCCTCCAAGGCCTGTAGGACAACATCCTCACTGACCGCGAAAGCCTGTAACACCGCCGGACATGCCGCTTCCGCCTTGCACAACATGGCCCTCCTGCAAGTCCACCAGGCCAAGGCGCTCAAAGATCTGCACAGGGGTAGCCCTGATCCCAATGTTCTGCAGGAAATGTGCTCAGCGACCGACCTCGCCCTTAGAGCCACGAAGGTCACAGCACAGTCACTCGGGCAGGCGATGGCCACGCTCATGGTACAGGAACGTCATATGTGGCGGAACTTGGTCAAGATGTGTGAAACCGACAAGGCTCGCTTTCTTGATGCCACTGTCTCCTAGTTCGGTCTCTTCGGCGACACCGCCGAGGACTTCGTCCAGCAGTTCTCCGAGGTGAAGGAACAGACGGAGGCCACATCTCACATCCTGCCCCGCCGCAAGCCTGCCGCCATGGGCCATGCCCCGTCTGCTCGCCGAGGACGTCCTCCTGCGGCGAAGAAGCACCCTGCTCCGCCTCAACTCGGGCCCAGCTCTCAGCCCCAGCGTTGAGCAACCCGCAGGAAGCAGACGCCCCCCCCCGTCTCACGGAGCCCCTCGTGGACCCGGAAGGCTCCCAGGTGCTACTGAGACGTTCCACCCAGAGCCCGAGATGTTAGCTCCGGAGCTGGTAAGACCACTCTGTCCCCCGGTGGAGGGCCAGGAGGAGAATCTTTTGTTGGATTTATTTCATTTGCCGCCCCCCCCACATGGGGCTGCGGTACCCACATTCTCAATAACAGAGCTATTTCCTTTGTCTCTGGGCACCCTTCCACCAGATCTTTACAGTCCCGGTATGCTGGACGCAGACCCCCCGCCTTCAGCTCCACGACTGTCCCCCGGCCGGCCGGTTCCGACGAGTCTAGAGGACACCGACACTGGACCTCCTCCTCAGTCGCTAACCAGCAAGTGCTTTGAGTATTTTCTCAGCACTAGAGCCTCGGGACGCGTCCTCGCCTCTTGACGCTATACTACCTGCTCTGCCCTGCCAGGTATGTCAAAAATAACAGTCCCTTTGGTGTCCCTAGCGCGGAGCTTGGATGCGTGGATTTCACTTCCCAACCCGTCATGCTGGCTGGCCCAGACCATTCAACTTGGTTACGCAATTCAGTTTGCCAAGTCCCTGTGCGCGGAAATCTCTACTCTTTTACTCAAAGACTGTCCTTCCAAACGAACTGAAGATGGGTTTCTACAGCACTTATTTCGTTGTACCCAGGAAAGGTGGCGGCTTAGGACCGATCTTGGACCTGCGAGTTTTCAACCGGGCTCTGCTCAATCTCCCATTCAAAATGCTCACGCAAAAACACATTCTAACTTGCGTCCGGCAATCTAGATTGGTTCGCAGCGGTAGACCTGAAGGACGTGTACTTCCACGTCTCAATTCTGCCTCGACACCGACCCATTCTACGGTTCGTGTTTGACGGCCAGGCGTATCAGTACAAAATCCTCCCCTTCAGCTTGTCTCTGTCCCCTCGCATCTTCACGAAAGTCGCAGAGGCAGCTCTTGCCCCGCTCCGAGAAGCCGGCATCTGCATACTCAATTACCTTGATGACTGGCTTATCCTGGCCCATTCGCAAGAATTACCATGCGCTCACAGGTCAGATATCCTCATAAAGGCAACATATAAGTAATCAATATGACTCCAGTGGTTAAATCCATGTGTTCAGACATGATATGATGGGTGTGGGTGAGAAACAGATGAAGGTATATATCACCATGGGTTTTGATGAGGAGTAAGTTGATAAGATAGGGACACTGAAAGAAAAGTTCAGACAATATTGTGAACCATGGAAGAATATAATAGATCTAAGAAACATGTTCTTCACTAGAGCACAGGGACCAACTGAAACAATCGATGCCTGTGTGACTGAATTGAAAAATAAGGCCAAAGAATTTGCACAGCTAACAGATTCACTGATTCAAGATCGAATTGTTTGTGGCGTGAACAAAGATCAAATTAGAGCTAAAATCTTAACTGAACCTGACCTTGACTTAAGTAAAGTTGTGAATAACTTTCGTGCGAGCGAAGCCACAAAAGGACCATCATATGTTGGGGTACAACTTTGTCATTCATTCACAGTGGAACATTTTTAATTTGCTCTTTTCTGTACACATTCTGCTCTGCTGTTTTGTTCTGTGTATATTCCAAATCTTCCGATCTCTTTGTGTGAAGAACAGAAACAGATGTAAGTCTTTATTCAATGAGTTTGGCCCCCAGCATCCACCATAACGAATCCAGCACTCCTTTAACATAAAAAAGCACTGCTTCAAGAAGCATACAAGACAGGTTTGATGTCAGTAATGTCAAATGCCAACGTCTCTGGTATTTTTGTGACTGTGGAGGTGAGAGTGTGGTCGAGGGCCTGCAGTGCTCGAATTGAGGGGGGGCTGGGGGGGATCCGGGACCCCCCATAAGGTATTAGGGACCCCCCATAAGAAGTAAAAAATAGAATTAGGGGGGTCCCTCAGATATTTTTATTTTAGTAAAAATAATAATTACAAATCTGATTAAATGCATGCAATGGATACGGTAAATTTCGTGAATTGATTATTTACAATAATTTTTTTTAAGTTGGCTAGTTGCCATGTCTCTTTAAAATGTAAACGCCCCGCCCCACATCTAAAGAGTGCTGTGCGCATGACATCGTTGACTGACAGGACTGTTTGATTGGCGCCGCTCCGTTGAAGCTAATTTTAACTTTTAAAAAAATGGAGAAAAATAAACCTCCACTCGAGGTCGGGAAGAGAAAGCTTCTTACCGACTTTTTTGAGGGGTAATTGTCTCTCTCTATATATCTTTCTACTTTATATCAATCCACACCATGTCGGGGCTTTTGTATTCCTTAAGTAAATTGGAAACATTTAGGCTTAAGTTACTATTTTTTCCATTATTAATAGTCCTGGTTCTACGGGAGTGCTAGAGATCTCGACGGAGATGGATAACATCTTTTTAGTAAAGGGAGCGCTCGTTGTGTGCTTTCTATGCTTTCTAATTTCCATTCAGAATTTGTGTAAAACTTGTTTTTCATGCTGCTAGGACCATGGCCACGTAAACAAAAAGTTTTGGGAATTACATACGCATTTATGCGGGATTCACTCTTGAAATAGCAATAATTGACATTGATTGCCATGGCATTGTTTGTTTCTGAATAAAGCAGCCTTTTTCACTGAAATGG
Source organism: Moxostoma hubbsi (assembly GCA_032164185.1). NCBI lineage: Eukaryota > Metazoa > Chordata > Actinopteri > Cypriniformes > Catostomidae > Moxostoma > Moxostoma hubbsi. The sequence continues at coordinate 33,863,351 of JAVLUX010000030.1, read as the reverse complement.
TCGTTGAATAGTTGCTGACTTACTCATAACAGTGCTTTTCTGCCAAAAAAAAAAAATCACATGTGCTGAAATAGTTGAAAAATCCCCACCAACACACAGACTGACAGCCTGTTTTGTCACAATCTATATGTTTAATATCTAATAAACAAGTTTCATGCATTTAATCAAGTCTTTTGGAACAAAAATTATTATCACAGTGTCACATAATCCACATTAATCATCCAGTTGTTTTTAGGGTAAAAACTACATTGGTAAATAAAGCTAGAATCATTCTGATGGATGTACACGACTGTTCAAAAGTTCGAGTCTCTTCCGCTCACCAAGCCTGCATTGATTTGATGCAAAATACAGTAAAAACAGTAATTTTATGAAATATTAATAATAATACAATAAAATATCATTTATCTCTGTGATCAAAGCTGAATTTTCACCATCGTTTCTCCAGTCTTCATCACATGATCCTTCAGATCTGAAATATAAACTTTTGTAGCATTATACACTACCATTTAAAAGCTTGCGGTTAGTAAGAATGTATTTTTAAAAAATGTTGGGAAAGAAATTAATACTTTTATTCAGTATGGTTACATTAAATTGATCAAAAGTGACAGTAATGACATTTATAATGTAACAAAAGATTCTGTTTCAAATAGAAACTATTCTTTTGAACTTTCTATTGATCAAAAAATCCTGAAAAATAAAATAAATGTTTATTACATAAATGTTTGTTGATCATCAAATCATCATATTAGAGTGATTTCTGACGGATCATGTGACACTGAAGACTGGAGTAATGATGCTGAAAATTCAGCGTTGATCACAGGAATAAATTGCATTTTACTATATATTCAAATAGAAAACAATATTTCACAATATTACTGTTTTTGTTTATCAAATCAATGCAGCTTTGAGCAGAAGAGACTTTTAAAAACATTTTAAAAATGTTATCGATCTCAACTTCTGAATGGTAGTGTATATTTCATTTCATTATGTGTATTTATTTAAAAAAAATATTGAAACCAAAACATGGCATTGTCTAGTGTGCAGGTAAAGAGGACCTCCAAGGCAAGCACAGTACATTCCAGTTTAGCAGAGGGCAGTGGCAGGAGCTCAGCACAGGTTAGCAGCGACAAGATCTCAGAAGAGGGCAAATGCAGTGATAACAGCTTTATATGGGTCTGTACCACCAACAGCAGCTCAGCACAGATCAACAAAAGCAAAGAGCAGGTCAGCAACAGCTCAGAACAGCTAACTCCCACCAACAGCTCTGAACGGCTCAGCACCAACAAAAACTCAGAGCAAGTCAGCAGCTTCTGCAAGGAAGTTGATAACTGGAGAAATCAGTTAGAAATATGGAGGAAACAATACTGCCCATGGCTGTACATCAATGAAAACAAAATTGGATGTATTGCATGTAGAGATGTTAAACGAATGTCTACAAACAAAAAAGGTGTTCAAGTGGCAGAAGAGTGGGCTTTAGGGAGGGTCCAAGCAATGAATGTACATGCCATGAGAAAAAAAAAATATACAAACACCGGGACAGTCAGGCTCAGAGGGCTCTAGAAATTGAAGCCCAGAAAGAAAAAGAGATCCTCCCCACAATAACAGAGAAGGTTAACTATGAGCATGTCAGAGAAACAGCCAACAGTATAAGAACAGCCTACTTTGTGGCAAGAGAGAGATTAGCATTCAGTAAAATGAGCAGACGGATAATGCTACAAGAGGTCAGTGGAGGAAAAAATGGGCCCTTCACACCGATCGGATCATACGTGTATCGCTATGATTGAACACATTGCCACTAAAATGAAAAAGTCAATGATATCCACATTGAAGTCCAATGATTCTTTTGTGAGTATGACAGTTGATGAAAGCAGTAACTTTGGCAAAAGCTATTTCATAATTTACTTGAGAGCAGATGTGACAGGCAAAGATGACATTGAAAACATTTTCCTTGATCTTGTAGAGCTAGATAAGGGAACAACAGCAGAAGCATTGTATCAAGCTCTTAAGAAGACCCTTTTGACAGCAGGTTTGGAAGATGAATATTTAAAAAAAAAAAAAAAAAAAAAAAAAAACCACACCTGATCAGCATCGACACAGATGGAGCATCAGTCATGACAGGAAGAGAGTGGACTGATTGCAAAGTTGAGAAAAGACTTCCCTTCATTGAAGAGCATTCATTGTCTTGCACACAAGCTAGAGTTGGCAGTGCATGATGCATGCAAGTCTGTAACTGGATGTAACCACTTTGAAATCTTTATTTCAAAGTTGTATACGTTTTACCACCAATCTCCAAAAAATGCCAGACTGCACTATGATGCTGCCACTCATGTTAACATCTCACTGCTGAAGATTGGGCAGATTTTCTCAATTCGCTGGGTTGCCAGCAGTTTCAGCACTGTCAGAGCTGTTTGGCAGGACTTTCCAGCACTTGCCACACAAATGCAGAAAGCTTCTGTGGATGTTTCCCGCACTGATTTGGATCGACGAAAATGTAGTGGACTATTAAGGAAACTCAGCGGCACAGGTTTTGTTAAAGACCTTGCACTGATGAAAGATGTGCTGCGTGAGTTACAAAGCCTCTCTCTGAAACTGCAGAATCGAAACACATCTCTCACTGATGCCAGTCGGTGGACTCTTTTGACTATGGAGGTCCTGGAGGCCATGAAAACAACACCAGGAAAGTCACTCGCAAAGGCAGAAGGGAGGATAACAGCATGCATGTTCAAAGGCATCACACTAGAAGCCTCCAAGGAGAATATAAACAAGGGGCATTTCCTACAGGCTGTCATTGATAATCTCTCTGTACGTCTCCCTGACTCAGACCTTACTGAGCTTCTGACTCCACTCGAACCATCCTGTTGGCCCAAAGACCGTAATTCCCTTGTCCTGTATGGTGAAAAGGAAATTCATGACCTTGCTAAGCATCTAGGAGTAACCACCAGAGCTGCTGTTGAAGAGTATAGGTTGTGGAAACTTGAAGGTAACAGTCATGGGAAGACAATCAAGAGGCTGATTACAGCTAGCAAAACCTACCTGGCCACCTCTTTTCAGCCATGAGTGATACCGCTAACAAGAGGAGAAATTGTCCTGTTTCTAGACGTCAATGGCCCTCCAGTGGAGCAGTTTGACCCTAAATCGTTTGTGCTCTCTTGGTTGAAAGACGGCCATCGGCTGTCAACTGCAACCAAAACAGGAAGGCAAGCACAGACAAAACCAGACAGACCACTGTGGTCTGTTCTAGGTGGAAAAGTTATAGATTAACATTTTTTCTTTCACCAACATTGCCTGTCACATGTGAACTCTTTGCTCTGCCATCTACCTTGTTTGCGCTTCCCAGAGCATTAAAAAGCCACTCCTGATGCTTGTGTGTAAAGCATTTGGTGTACTTTAAAAAATACTGCAGTGACAATCAGTCTTTGTCTGGCTTGAATGTTATTCTGTAAATACTTACTCTCTGTGCACTCATGGAAGGACTCTTCGTCTTGTGTTTTCCTGGATGTTATTTGTGTCTCAGATATGACTTGATCACATTATATATATAGTTATGTTCAGTTCTCCATTTCAGTTGTGGGAAAATAAACTGAGTTTATATATACTTTCTGTTGAAGAGGTCATTTCTCATTTGAGATTTTTGTTATCCCTGCTTCTGAAGAAATTTGATGCTTACCAATAAATACTTACCGGTCCTGAGTTTTGGTTTATGTCTTCACCCACTGGTTCCTGAAATTACTTTGATGTTTGTTATGGATGAATCCGGAGTTGAGTTTTGAGAATCTCCTGGACATGCCTATGTTAAACTTATAAACTATTCCAAAGACTGTATCCTGTTTGCCCAGTTGTCCTGTACTCTTTGAGTAAAGTTCCCGCACCTGGGTTCATACCTATCTACATCATTACAGCCTGATAGTATTTTTCCATTCTTTTGCTAATGTTTAAGTAATAAAAAAAGTTGTGAAGCTAGATATCCTTTTGAAGTTACTCACTGCTCTTTTATCACTGCTTTCGGAGACATTATGAAATAATTATTCCTGTGCCACTGTTGAATCTGACAGTGATACCATCCAGTGAGTCTGGAAGCCATCTGATTATTTTCTACTGTTTTTGAGACATTTCAATGTATTTTGAAGTCACTTGCTTTTACGGGTCTTCAAGAGCCTTATATGTAGTGCCATAGTATATTTGCCATAATTGTCCTTTTGGGTCTGCTGCTTTGTCACCCTCTAAATCCAGTATTACTTTAGTAAGTAATTTAAAAGAATAATTATATATATATATATATATATATATATATATATATATATATATATATATATATATATATATATATATATATATATATATATATGTACATTGAGGAAAATAAGTATTTGAACACCCTGCTATTTTGCAAGTTCTCCCACTTGGAAATCATGGAGTGGTCTGAAATTGTCATCGTGGGTGCATGTCCACTGTGAGAGACATAATCTAAAAAACAAAAATCCAGAAATCACAATGTATGATTTTTTAACTATTTATTTGTATGATACAGCTGCAAATAAGTATTTGAACACCTGAGTAAATCAATGTTAATATTTGGTACAGTAGCCTTTGTTTACAATTACAGAGGTCAAACGTTTCCTGTAGTTTTTCACCAGGTTTGCACACACTGCAGGAGGGATTTTGGCCCACTCCTCCACACAGATCTTCTCTAGATCAGTCAGGTTTCTGGGCTGTCACTGAGAAACACAGAGTTTGAGCTCCCTCCAAAGATTCTCTATTGGGTTTAGGTCTGGAGACTGGCTAGGCCACGCCAGAACCTTGATATGCTTCTTACAGAGCCACTCCTTGGTTATCCTGGCTGTGTGCTTCGGGTCATTGTCATGTTGGAAGACCCAGCCTCGACCCATCTTCAATGCTCTAACTGAGGGAAGGAGGTTGTTCCACAAAATCTCGCAATACATGGCCCCGGTCATCCTCTCCTTAATACAGTGCAGTCGCCCTGTCCCATGTGCAGAAAAACACCCCCAAAGCATGATGCTACCACCCCCATGCTTCACAGTAGGGATGGTGCTCTTGGGATGGTACTCATCATTCTTCTTCCTCCAAACACGGTTAGTGGAATTATGACCAAAAAGTTCTATTTTGGTCTCATCTGACAACATGACTTTCTCCCATGACTCCTCTGGATCATCCAAATGGTCATTGGCAAACTTAAGACGGGCCTTGACATGTGCTGGTTTAAGCAGGGGAACCTTCCGTGCCATGCATGATTTCAAACCATGACGTCTTAGTGTATTACCAACAGTAACCTTGGAAACGGTGGTCCCAGCTCTTTTCAGGTCATTGACCAGCTCCTCCCGTGTAGTTCTGAGCTGATTTCTCACCTTTCTTAGGATCATTGAGACCCCACGAGGTGAGATCTTGAATGGAGCCCCAGTCCGAGGGAGATTGACAGTCATGTTTAGCTTCTTCCATTTTCTAATGATTGCTCCAACAGTGGACCTTTTTTCACCAAGCTGCTTGACAATTTCCCCGTAGCCCTTTCCAGCCTTGTGGAGGTGTACAATTTTGTCTCTAGTGTCTTTGGACAGCTCTTTGGTCTTGGCCATGTTAGTAGTTGGATTCTTACTGATTGTATGGGGTGGACAGGTGCATCTAATTTAGGATAATAAATGGAGTGGAGGTGGACATTTTAAAAGCAGACTAACAGGTCTTTGAGGGTCAGAATTCTAGCTGATAGACAGGTGTTCAAATACTTATTTGCAGCTGTATCATACAAATAAATAGTTAAAAAAATCATATATTGTGATTTCTGGATTTTTTTTTAGATTATGTCTCTCACAGTGGACATGCACCTACGATGACAATTTCAGACCCCTCCATGATTTCCAAGTGGGAGAACTTGCAAAATAGCAGGGTGTTCAAATACTTATTTTCCTCACTGTATATATAATTCTTTATCAAGCGTTTTTAATAAATAGTATATATTTTTGCATATTATTATGATCAAATATATTGTATATTTTGTATAAAGTGTATATTGCAAGACTCAACCTACATCGGGGGCTGAGTCAAGATCGGGGGCTTAGCTCAAGATTTGAGCAAAGATCGAAATCCCAGAACCGCCCGTTTCTGTCTGAGGATTCTGTTGAGACAGCTGAATATTATTTAACTTTACATTTATTAATTTGGCAGATGCTTTTATCCAAAGCGACTTACAAAAGAGGAAAACATAAGCGAATCATCTTAAGGAGACAGTTGTACGAAAAGTGCCATATTACAAAGTTTCACTATTATCAGAATAGTATACAAAACAGATTTAAGTGCAACAAGAATTATAATTTTTTATTTTTGTGACTGGTTAAGTGCTCTTGGAAAAGTTTTTAGCCGTTTTTTTTGAAGATAGAGTGTGAGTCAACTTCACGGATTGAGTTGGGAAGGCCATTCCACCAACGTGGTGAAACTGAAAGTCCGGAAAAGTGTTTTTTTATTTATTTATTTTTTTAAACTTTCATTACTATTTCCAAGATGCATTTGGAAGTTGGGCACATATAGACTCAACGAAAGCATGCATGATTACAGAAGTATATTTCATTGGTCATTTTTATGACGAGGAGGAGCTGGTACAGGAGAATAAATAGCATCTACTTCACCTGCCTCTCTCCACTTTTGCCTCTGAGAATCACAACAGCATCTTTGAACCTTCAGCTTTTATACAAGAATCCAAGGTACGTAATAGTCATGTATATATTTAATGCTTAATATTTATTACTAACTATCAGTGCTGGAAATAGCAGCAATATAATGTTGATGGATGGAGTGGGACATTTTTTATGTTTTGATTTTTGTTACATCAGACAGTTCTGCTCTGAATATCTCCAGTTAAATATCTCTCCATGTATGTAATGAATAAATACAAATACTGATTAGTTGTGTTCTCTCTAAATTGCAGGTGCCAGAAAGATAAGCAATTGGGTTGGATCAGAGTTTGACCAACAGGTAAGTTCTCTCTCAGTCTTCAATTCATTGTATTTTGGTCAGACTGGTCATGTTCCAGAACTCATTTTTGGCACACTAAATTCTGCATTCAAGGAATTCAGGAAACAATTTTCTTTTCGTCTGGAAAAATGCACCACGTTGCAAATATGCAGCAGGGGGACTGATCTGAATATGTGCAATGGTTATAGATCACTTTGAAAGAAAGAGGGAGGAATGATAATGTAAAATGTTGCGGTGTTGCTTTGGGATTTATATGCTATAGAAGACTCCAATGTTTTTAGCAATGGTGGCAGGTTTTTACAATTACTGTGGAGTAGTGAATTGGTTAAATGAGGAGATAAAAGGCAAGAGAGCTATCTTGTACCAAACAGTAAATCAAATTCACTTCCACAGGCACTGATTCCCAAGTTCAGAGCTCTTGCACAAGACAAAGAAAGATCCCCTGACCTATCAAAAGGTAAATTTTAAAACTGCTAAATGATCCTCAGTTATTGGCAAGTTGTATATTTGTCTGGTGCTGAAAAAAAACTGACAATGATTGATTTTTGTGTTGATCTCATTCAGACTGTTCAATCTACTTCTCTATAGACAGCAGAGACTTTGGGAGAGTCAGAGGAAAAAGACACAATAGGAGAATCCTTATCAGGTACCGTTGATAACTGACTGCTGTTGAAGTACAGAACAAACACCAGCAGATCCACACAAATCATAGCAGGGACCACGCAGGAAACATCAGTAGCAACAGTACTCAAAAAAGGCCTTTATGTACAGTTTGACAAGTTGATTTTCTCTTTGAAATACATTTCCTTGGTTTTTATTGGCAATGTTTTGTTTAGGAATTGCATTAATGAGCTTTTTCTGTGTGTTGACACCAACCGATTGTCTTCATGAAAGTTATGCTAAACCGTCATTAAGTTTTGTTGTCTTGTCAATGTCCCATGGATTTGCTTCTGCAATCAATCAAGCAGATTGTTGGGTTTGTGGTTTTATTTCGGTTAGTACTCCTGCATACAACTACGTTACTGTTCCTTTTACTGTGAGAGATTATCTTACTGTTTGGAATATTACAAAGTCTGCATTTCCCCAGTCTAATGCAAAGATTTTCTGGAAATCAGTTTCTGGAAAGAATGAAGCCACCACACTGGCCTATGCAACAAATGGTTTGTTGTGTTTTGAAAGCAACAGCACTGCGCTTTACTTGAACAAGAGTGTTTGTAACTTTGATTTGTCACACTTGAATGATTTTTTTGCAATGGTTACTACTAATGACACCAATGCTTTTTCACCACACATTCGTAACATAACCCAACACTCTGCAAACGAAACAAGGTTTATTTGTGGGGAAAATGCAGATCATCATTTACCTGCCAATTGGTCAGGATTGTGCTATTTTGCTTATGTTGAACCCGCATTGCGATCGGCCCCAAGCCCAGTTCATAATATAAGTGAAAACACTGATTCTACACAAACATTTTTTACCGTATTATTCCCCAATTACAGAATAACAGGAGCATTAGACAAAGTTTGCAGAGTTATTTTCACAGTGGATCAAACTGTCAGTAGTACATCTCTGACTCTCCATCACTTAAACAGTGAATGTGCCAGCGTTGGAACGACCACAGACCTTCCTTTGGCTGGACAAGGAAGAATTTCATCTGAAAATAGTGAAAGATGTTGTAGCTTTGTTCCAGAGGAATTGCCGGAAGTATCTGCAATTTTTGGGGGGTTTAAATTTTTCACTATTGAAAAGAACAATATTCACAATATTCAAAATACGAGCCTACATCCAGGGTTAATCGCCTTTATTGTCATTACGGTCATCTTCTTGGTCCTCCTTCTCATCACATTTTGTGTGAGATTCCGTCATGAAATTTTTAAACATTTTAGAAAGCAAAACAGAAAAGATAGTTACAAACAACACTTTGTTTTACAAAGGAGAGGTTTACAGTTAAAAAGTTGATTACATTTGCACAATTAATTTACTTGTTCATTACATTTACTGTACGTATTAACTGCAATCAAAGGGATTGTTGGGGGTTGTAGGAGTGTGGATTGTTGTTATCCATTTGATGACTATGTATGTGCCTATTCATTTTGTTCATTACTTCTCATGTAACCTGATGTTTGTGATGTTTATCAAGAAAGTATAAACTGAATTTATTGAATAATCTGATTGATAGCAAACAATATTGTTATTTTGGTTTTGCTGTGTGTGTAAGATTCCAAACATTCATATTAAAGTACACCATTAAAACTTTTGTCCAATATCTTGTTGAAAGCTATATTCTATTAGGCATTTAATTTTTTTTTTCTTCACTTCACATTTCTACCTTTACAAAAATGAACCACAGTAAACATGCAGAATGGCTGCTGCAGTATGATTGTAGTGTTATCCATGTAGTAAAAAAGTGCTGTTTTGTAGTAGCTGTTTTTCAATAACGCTGTACAGTCCTCAAGTTAAAACATCTTTTGCATTTCAAAAAAACAAAATGAACAGTGCAACTAATATAAAGGATCCAAAGTGTGTAGCTTGGTTGATAGTGAAGTTCTAGGAACAACAAAGGATGCTGAAACAGGAACCTGTCCAACTTGTGTATATCATCGTGCACACTGCTAAAGAGATACAACAATTATCAGAGCAATTATCTTTCACTTTGGTTTATTCTAAGTTTTATGATCAGGTCAAAAAGAGACACATTTTGGAGGGTAAGAAGCAGATTTTCTCCAGATTATTCCAGTTGCCACACAGTCATCTGTCTTTGAGCTTTTGAATAAACAGGGAATACCAGAAAACACATGTATAATTTTATGAATAATTAATGGATGTTTAATGTTTCATGAGTTTTGTTTCTCTGTTCAAAAGTATAGTCAAAACTGGCCTAGTTTTGGCCCTGGTCAACCCATTTATGTGTTTATCTGCCAAAAGCTTCTTTTTTTTTTAGCTTTAAAAGGAACAGAGAATAGGCCTCAAAGCTAACAGACAGGACCTGAAAGCAACGAAATTTAAGCATATTTTTCTTATAATTATATAGGCATTTCTAGAGCCTATTATGTGACATATTATAAAACAGTTAAAGGGATAGTTCAAACAAAAATGAAAATTCCCTCATCATTAAATAATATTCATGTCATCCCAGATGTGTACTTTCTCCTGTAGAACAAAAATTGAGATTTTTAAAAGAATTTCTCAGCTCTGCAGGTCCATACAAAGCAAGTGAATGGTGACCAGAACTCTGAATCTTCAAAAACCACATAAAGCCAGCAAAAAACTCCAATGATTTAATCCACGAAAAAATACATCAATATTTAAAGGTACACTCAGTATTTTTTTTCCTATAGAAAAAGTTAATAATAAAGACGTGAAATGTAATTTTGAAACATTTGTATAAAATTATGACCACTCACATGAGGACTCTTGTCATATCAGTAACCTTATAAAGCTGTTTTATTCTACATGGGGCAGGGGTGCCCTCATGGACACTGCCATTTTAGAATCACATGACCAACTGAATACTACTCGCTTAATTTCAGTAACCGTCTTGTTGTTGGACACTTTCACCCTTGTATTAAATTAATCATGGCTGATTGGAAATAGTGAATTTCTACAGTGGCAGCTGTTGCTGATCTGTTGATTTTGAATGATGCTGCATCCACACCACTAGGTGTCACTGTAAGTCCAAGATGACAAACAGAAAGCTACTGAGTGCACCTTATTCACTACCAATCTCCACATTTGACCAGCCCCATCCAGTAGGTGGCGATATGCATCAAGAATGTGAATCGTGAAAAAACAAAAGAATGCGGAATTGAAAAGGAGATTTATGGTAAAAAAAAAAAAGGGACTTAAATATTGATCTGTTTTTCATTCACACCTGTTATATCCCTTGAGTAGACATGTATTGATCATCTGGGTCATTTATGCTGGCTTTATGTGATTTATGGAGAATTAAAGTTCTGGCCACCATTCACTTGGATCAACAGAGCTGAGATATTCTTAGGTGGCCCACTCTTAGTTTCAGTGTACGGAGTTACATTTTGGTCTGTTACTCACCAAAAACCCTTTGGATCACTTCAGAAGACGTGCATTAAACCACTGGAGTCTGGATTACTTTGGGCTGCCCGTCTTTGTGCTTTTTGGAGTTTTAATCATACATCCATGAAAACATCTTAATTTGTGCCCTGCAAAATAAATAAAGTCCTGAGTTTGAGATGGCATAAGAGTAAGTGATGCGAGAATTCATTTTTGACCTGTATTCCTTTAAATTAAAAATACTTCTAAATTATAGTTGATTACTAAACTAACATATGAATCTAAAACTCATTGTTCAGAATTGCCACCTCTGCCATATACTTGATTGAGACATACAGTAGCAATGTCGAGTAAACAAATGTAAATATAATATTTTCCTGTATTTTAATTTCATTCTTGTAGGCTACTGGAGGGTGCGGGTGGTGAAGCGGTGCCCCATCGAGGCCCTGTGGAGTTGCTATTGTTATGCTTTGGGCTTAGTAAATTGAGTGAATAAGGATTTTTTGGTAGCAGTAGATCCTGAGTGGTGTAGAAGAGTTGGTCATGGAAGCAAACAATATGCACATAACAGATGCAGTCAACATCATCTGAATTTAGAGTCTGATGTACAGCGCATCCGGAAAGTATTCACTTTTTCCACATTTTGTTATGTTACAGCCTTTTCCAAAATAGATTAAATTCATAATTTTCCACAAAATTCTACAAACAATACCCCATAATGGCAACGTGAAAGAAGTTTGTTTGAAATCTTTGCAAATTTATATAAATAAAAAAAATAAAAGAAAAAAATAAAAGAAAATCACATGTACTTAAGTATTCACAGCCTTTGCTCAATACTTTGTTGAAGCACCTTTGGCACCAATTACAGCCTCAAATCATTTTGTGTATGATGCTACAAGCTTGGCACACCTATTTTTGAGCAGTTTCTCCCATTCTTCTTTGCAGGACCTCTCAAGCTCCATCAAGTTGGATTTGGAGCGTCAGTGCACAGCCATTTTCAGATCTCCCCAGACATGTTCAATCAGGTTCAAGTCTGGGCTCTGGCTGAGCCACTCAAGGACATTCACAGAGTTGTCCCGTAGCCACTCCTTTGTCATCTTGGCTGTGTGCTTAGGGTCGTTGTCCTGTTGGAAGAAGAACCTTTTCCCCAGTCTGAGGTCCAGAGCGCTCTGGAGCAGGTTTTCATCAAGGATGTCTCCATACATTGCTGCATTCTTCTTTCCCTCAATCCTGACTAGTCTCTCAGTTCCTGCCACTGAAAAACATCCCCACAGCATGATGCTGTCACCACCATGCTTCACTGTAGGGATGGTATAGGCCAGGTGATGAGCAGTGCCTGGTTTCCTCCAGACATGACGCTTGCCATTCAGGCCAAAGAGTTCAATCTTTGTTTCATCAGACCAGAGAATTTAGTTGAGCAGTGCCTGGTTTCCTCCAGACATGACGCTTGCCATTCAGGCCAAAGAGTTCAATCTTTGTTTCATCAGACCAGAGAATTTAGTTTTTCATGGTCTGAGAGTCCTTCAGTTGCCTTTTGGCAAACTCCAGGTGGGCTGTCATGTGCCTTTTACTGAGGAGTGGCTTCCTTCTGGCCACTCTACCATACAGGCCTGATTGGTGAGGAAAAATCTACTTTAAAAATGACTGGGGAGTTGCTAGCCAGTGCAAGTGGATAAACAAGGTGAAAGTAAGTCTAAGTGAAAGTTTCTGGATGTTTGTGTTTGCTGTAGATCAGTGAGAGCAATGGCAAATTACTATTTGCATTGAACTCCACAACGTACTTGCGATTTGAAATACACTGCTCAAAAAAAATAAAGGGAACACTAAAATAACACATCCTAGATCTGAATGAATGAAATAATAGTATTAAATACTTTTTTCTTTACATAGTTGAATGTGCTGACAACAAAATCACACAAATTATCAATGGAAATCAAATTTATCAACCCATGGAGGTCTGGATTTGGAGTCACTCAAAATGAAAGTGGAAAACCACACTACAGGCTGATCCAACTTTGATGTAATGTCCTTAAAACAAGTAAAATGAGACTCAGTAGTGTGTGTGTGGCCTCCACGTGCCTGTATGACCTCCCTACAACGCCTGGGCATGTTCCTGATGAGGTGGCGGATGGTCTCCTGAGGGATCTCCTCCCAGACCTGGACTAAAGCATCCGCCAACTCCTGGACAGTCTGTGGTGCAACGTAGCATTTGTGGATGGAGCGAGACATGATGTCCCAGATGTGCTCAATTGGATTCAGGTCTGGGGAACGGGCGGGCCAGTCCATAGCATCAATGCCTTCCTCTTGCAGGAACTGCTGACACACTCCAGCCACATGAGGTCTAGCATTGTCTTGTATTAGGAGGAACCCAGGGCCAACCGCATCAGCATATGGTCTCAAGGATCTCATCTCGGTACCTAATGGCAGTCAGGCTACATCTGGTGAGCACATGGAGGGCTGTGTGGCCCCCCAAAGAAATGCCACCCCACAGCATTACTGACCCACCGCCAAACAGGTCATGCTGGAGGATGTTGCAGGCAGCAGAACGTTCTCCACGGCGTCTCCAGACTCTGTCACGTCTATCACATGTGCTCAGTGTGAACCTGCGTTCATCTGTGAAGAGCACAGGGTGCCAGTGGCGAATTTGCCAATCTTGGTTTTCTCTGGCAAATGCCAAACGTCCTGCACGGTGTTGGGCTGTAAGCACAACCCCCACCTGTGGACGTCGGGCCCTCATACCACCCTCATGGAGTCTGTTTCTGACCGTTTGAGCAGACACATGCACATTTGTGGCCTTCTGGAGGTCATTTTGCAGGGCTCTAGCAGTGCTCCTCCTGCTCCTCCTTGCACAAAGGCGGAGGTAGCGGTCCTGCTGCTGGGTTGTTGCCCTCCTACGGCCTCCTCCACGTCTCCTGATGTACTGGCCTGTCTCCTGGTAGCGTCTCCATGCTCTGGACACTACGCTGACTGACACAGCAAACCTTCTTGCCACAGCTCACATTGATGTGCCATCCTGGATGAGCTGCACTACCTGAGGCACTTGTGGGTTGTAGACTCCGTCTCATGCTACCACTAGAGTGAAAGGACCGCCAGCATTCAAAAGTGACCAAAACATCAGCCAGGAAGCATAGGAACTGAGAAGTGGTCTGTGGTCACCACCTGCAGAACCACTCCTTTATTGGGGGTGTCTTGCTAATTGCCTATAATTTCCACCTGTTGTCTATTCCATTTGCACAACAGCATGTGAAATTGATTGTCAATCAGTGTAGCTTCCTAAGTGGACAGTTTGATTTCACAGAAGTCTGATTGACTTGGAGTTACATTGTGTAAAGTGTTCCCTTTATTTTTTTGAGCAGTGTAATTCTGCTCACTAGTTTGCGGTTACAGGGTCCAGAAGAAAATCTGGGACTATATTCACTAAACATTCTTGAGAATAAAATATTCCTTCACTGCTATTTGTTCTTGTTTTTTAACTTAGTTAAGAAAAAAAGTTTATTTCTTATTATGTATTCTATCTTGGGTCATGATTTGGACCATATCCAAAAGAACTGACTGATTGAAAGTCTGCTGACATTTGTAAAGTTGAAGATTAAAATCCAGGGCAGGTGGCATTTTTTTTTTTTTTTAGGTATGCTAGATTCTTGTCTCTATTATTCCGTATCTCTTTCTATTCATATAGTAATATAATTGAAACTCAAATCAATAATGCATGTACATTTATTTTATTTGGTAAATGCTATATAATAAGTGGGATTATTATTAAATAAACACATTTTAGGTGATACAAGACTGCTCCGCTCTTGTTGATTAATTACATGGTAGCTGTAAATTGTCCCATACTTCACTAAGTTTCCTCCACTTTGACAGCTATGCCAATCCTCCTGTCAAACAGATTGCTACCAGAGATGTGTGTTGCTTTGATTATTTATAACAATATTAAAGATTAGTTCACCCAAAAAAGTCTCATAATTTACTCTGGCCATCCCAAATGTGAAGATTTTTTCTTCTGACTGCTGAACAAGAATGAAGATTTTTAGAAGAATATCTCAGCTCTGTCTGTCCATACAATGCAAGTTAATGGCTTCCAAAAAGCACATAAAAGGCAGCATGAAGGTAATCCTGAAGCAATCTAATCGATTTTGAGAACAGATGAAAATATAACACATTTTTCACTATAAATCTTGACATCAATAATCTCCTTGGTGATCATGATTTCAATGATTGTGCCTAGAGACTACTATGGCAAGATAAGTTATATTTTGGTCTGTTCTCACACAAAATCAATCCTGCTTCAGAAGACATGGATTAAACCACCAGAAGTCATATGGATCACTTTTATGCTGCCTTTGGTATATTTGGAGCTTCAAAGTTTTGGCACCCATTCACTTGCATTGTGTGGATCTAGATAGATGAGATAGTCTTAAAAAATCTCAATTTGTGTTTTGCAGGAAAAAAAAAACATTAATTCATATGGGATGGCATGAGGGAGAGTGAATGATGAAAATTTTCATTTTTGGGTTAACTATTCCTTTAAAAGTATTTCCTACCATTATGAAAACTTTACTGAACCAGGGGTGTCTCAAAATGGTCTTCTAAACTGGTCTGACTCACATTAAATCGTACGAAAATGGCCACCAGTGTTGAGGAGAGTTCCAATTATATACTATAATTATATACAATTATATAATTATATGAGTGAACTGCAACCAAGCAGGCAACCAGACCAAATGCAGTAACTACATCCTGTTCTACATTCAGCAGGATACCACAGGGTTAAAAGCACACCTTAGGAAAATTACTTTTTTTTTCTGGTCACAAAGTGTCTCAAATTCAAGAAATTCATGTATTTTTATTGCATATTAATGGACCAACATAATTAGTGTCAAAATAAATAACAACAAATAACATTTTAATTTTTTTGTCTTAAAGGTGGCGGAAGGCCTTTTAAAAGTCCCCCAGTGGGATTATATTGATATTGTGTAGATAACGGGGCAATAGTTATAGGGCATAATTTGTCAACTAAGGCAAATCATTCTAAGACAGCAAGATGCTTTTTTTTTTTTTTTTTTTTAACTCTAAAACAATAACTCTTTTGAATCAGTCGAAACAATTCAATCAACAATAACTCACATGAATCACCACATACCTTCCAGTAACATTAATAAGATTCACTAAATCAATTCCCTGAATCTCCGAATCACTCAACAGAAAAAAAGCTTACATGACTCAGTGTTCGAATGAATCAAATGGGCAAATGAATTAAATGTTCAAAACAAATAACCTAGAATTGTGAGTTTATATTGAGCTCAAGCGCTTATCTACTCTTCTTCGTTGGGGCTCATAGGAAAATACGAGTGTAAAACAGTTTAAGATCAACTTACTATCCAGCAGCTATGTTTGACTCAATTTCCACGCACGTGGTGATTGATGCAATCAAATGAATCTTTCACTGAAGATTAATTTAACTCACAGGACCTCAGCGGTGTTGGTCACACTTTTGTGAAAGTACAATAAAGATTCTCAGTAGAACTGAGGAGTAATGATGAGAGAAATGGAAATTACCTTAACGTGATGTCTTTCAAGATGTCCATCGGTCAACCGGAAACTCTTCCGAGACGTAGCGATTCGTCTTCCCAAATCAAATGTATTTGTAAAAATGAACTCTATAATAAGTCTCACGGGAACAAACAATCCGCTGAAAAAAATAGTTTCGCGCGTGCAATAAACTAGAGCGGTCAAATTAAAATTCGAATTTAGAATATTCGTCGAATTTAAAAAAAAGAAAGAAAGAAAGAAAATGCACATTCGAACGCAAAAACAGTGCATTCGAATGTTAGCTGTGTCAGAAGGCGCGAAACATGATGATGACGTAGCTGACGCGGTTTGTTTTTGTTAGCCTATCCAGTTCAAACCATTAGAAGCGGCACGGCTGCGCTGTGAATTTGAAACATGTCTGAAAAAGAGAGTGAGGACTCGGAGTCATTGAGGATCTTACTTACTCAAAAACATCTTAAAAGAGCTGTGTAGCGCTTCTTCGGTTTCTGGAGTATCAAATGCAAAATTGTTGACTAAACCAGCGTCATTTGTAAGTTGTGAACGAAACCGCTGCTATATCACTCACAAACATCTAACTTGAGAACACACACGCAGTCTTCTCATCCCGAAGAGTTTTCTCAAGAATGTCATGACGAGGGCAGCATTAAAACAGTTCAGGGTATTACTGGCACATCTGTCTGAGCTGAGCATGTGTTTTCATCAGCTGGAAACATTGTTGCAGATCAAGTTGACCGTCTGGTGTTTTTAACAAACAATATGTAGATGTATGAGTGGAAAGTGGATAGTTTCGAAATGACAGTTTGCCATTTTGTGTTAACATAATACATTACTCTGTCCGTTGAAGTGTGTTTTCTCATAGTACTGATGCACTTCTACTTATAAACACTTTTGTTACCTCAATTTCCTTGAGTACACATTTAGGAAATTATGTTTGAATTATGAACGATTTTTTAAAACGTTATGCACTTTAAACAAAGTCATGTCATTTAATTTCAATAAAAAATGTGATGCTTGATTTGGTTCATATTTGCTTATTGCGCCCACTTGTGGGGTTAGGAGACAATACAGTACTTTTTTCCTCTAACATAATGTCTTCAGAATTCAAATATAATTCGAATATTAATATTATTTGAGTTAGAAATTCGAATTTAGTTTTTCAGCCATTTTGACAGCCCTACAATAAACGTACTCCTTTAATCCAAGCAACAGACGATAATGTAAAATCACTGATTAAGCAAATAAACTCGAGTCTACTTACAAGAAATAAACTTCTTGCCACCCTCTTTAAGGTGCTCGTAAACATTTCTTCTCATCAAGTCACTTTTGTTCTCTCCCTTCTCTCCTCCCCACAGAGTTTTTTATGGGTTCACAGTAATTTCTGATTGGTCCATTACATGCAATCAATCATATCCATAATAACATTTGATTAGAAGTTTCCAGAACAAATAAAACTAATTAACATGCATTGCATATTTTCAAACATACACCATTTCAAAAATGACACATAAAAAATAAAAAATCCCATTACACATTTTAAAACACATTAGAGCAAAATAAAGTTGAAAACACTGAGTGAGCTGCACAGATTTAATTATCCCTATAAATGTATTAAACTCAATGACCGTTTGACCTAGACACTGTAAAACACTGAATAATATTCTTTATAGAGCACAAGACTTGTTTTTGGGAGTACACGTTCAGTAATTTGCCGATACTTCAAATGTCGTGAAAAAACAGGTTTGGAAACACTTTTTGTCGAGAAAATGTCATTAACGCAAAAAAACGGTGTCATGTGACAGAATTTGCCCCAATCGTTATCCTGTGTATCAATAAGACAGTTACATCCTTGAAAGCCAATTTATTTTACGTGATTATGGACTGATTTTAACGGGATATCCGATGCTGCAAACACTTACAAAAAACATAATAAATAACAAAAAAATAAAAAATTTCTATGCACAAAGATGTTTTAAAATTAAATTAAAAATAAATACACAATAAGAGAAAAGCATCGTGTACTTTTTTTTTTTTTTTAACTTACAGCCCGAAATGTATTAAATTTATAGTTCAGTTTACTATTGAAAAAAGGCTGGTAAAATCCCCTGTATTAAATTAAATAAATCACCAAATGAATATATATATATATATAGGTCTAAATATATAAATATTTGTCCAGTGCTGAGTTCACTTTCAGAAAACTAGCTTTTGAGCATTTTAAAATGTTTATTTATTTTTTAATGTAACCCTCTTCTCCTCGGATCATATTTGTTGAGCTTCTTCAGAAAATGTCAATTGTATTATGACGCTAAAATGATTTTGAGATGTCAATCAAGTTCAGTTGGTTGTTAAAAGTTGCTGGAGAAATATGCAGGACATGATGCAGTTTTGATGGCGACGCTTTTGATTGGATGATTGTCCAAAATATCCTATTGAACATCAGGAATGCATCATATATGTCAATCCTGATATTACACGGCATCAGTTTTTCTTTAATAGCTGCACACCGCAGATACACATTGGCTGTATGTCCTGAGACTGAAAGTTTCCCCCCGTTACTTCGATTCGCTTTCGGGTCGGAACTGGTTCAACCTGCAATAGGTGCAACATCAGGACCAATATTACAGTCCTGTCAGAAGGGCAACAGCTCCCTTTTGTTCATTTCCTCTTCTGACTGTTTTTATTTGTTCAATTAAAATGAAAGTAAACTGCTAATTTCAATGAATTGTCTCCATACTCTCCCCATTTTACCAAAACATCGGAGGAAAAAAATTGGGGACATCTGGGAGGCGAATTATTGATTAACACATTTATGTATGAAACGGATTAAGGGCAGATTTATTTTGCGCTAAACCAAAACTTATGCGACAAAGTGTTTTTTATTTTTTTTAGACATGACGCCATCACGCACACAATATTTATTGATAAAAGGCCATTTGAATCGAAACGGGCAGAAGACGTCAGTTTTTACGCACTTTCACTTTGTCCATTACAAAATAGTGCAAAAAGTGGATGGAAACTGGGCTAATGACTCAACCAATGGCATTGGGAACGCTCAGATTTTGGCAGATTGGGAAAATGATCGGGAATCCCGTTTGAAAACAATCATTATTTAACATGTTTTTTGCAGTTGCATTTGGAAATAGTATTGGTGCAGATATTACGCACAGATTTGAAGTAGTTTTTTTTCATATACAGGACGTGACACATAATAATGTCTGGAACTGTTTCCGTATGCTCGTTTTTGCTCAATCTTTCCTGGTGAAATATGTGAGAATCACTGAACTGAAAAGTGAATGAGTGAACTAGAGGTTATGGCACTATGTGTTGCAGACCCCAACTCAGACCCGGCTGACAGATTCCTTTTACCTGTGAATACAGGAGAAAATGAAGTAGTGATGGTCTTCCGCGAACGAGCTCTAAGAACCGATTCTTGAGAGTCGGCTCGCATATCAGAAGAGCCGAATCTATTTATAAAATAACGAATAATCAAAAGATTTAAATGAATATAATTAACTAACTAAAAGAACGAAAAAAGAAATATAATATAGGCCAAAATGCTCAAGCACACACACATTCATTCTGACTGTCTGCTCAGACTAACAGCCTCACCTGTTGTTCCTGTCAATCAGACACACAGTGTCAACAAGATGCGTGAGGGTGGGCGGAGCCAACTTATTCTGTTGTTCAGTTTGTATTCGTTTTGAATTGCTACATTTATATGCATTTTGTTTATATACATAAAAAAGTTATACTTTAAATTAAACGTTTAATATCATTCTTTTTCATAACAAACCAATGCATTTTTAGAGTATGAATTAATATAATAATTTATTTAGAATTGGTTTAACATAGTCATTAGTCAAAATATCGCAAACAGTTTGACTTGAAAAAATACAAAACAGACACACACACACACACACACACACACACACACACACACATATATATATATATATATATATATATATATATATATATATATATATATATATATGTAACCTCTCTGGATACCTATTACAAAACCCGACTACGCCACCTAGGTTACTTCTCCACCCAGGAAAGTAAAAGTAATCAAAATACCCTCAAAAGAATTAACCCAAAAGAAATTACAAAAATAAGAAGGACCCTGCTGGTTCGGATTGCATCAAAGACAGAAACGTGACTTTCAGAAAAATATACAATTTATTTTACACAAAGAGAATCAGTCATTTAAAATGTCAAAATAGATCTCATCCACATTTACCAATTACCTACCCACAGTCAATAAGAGACCAGAATTCCCCCACTTTGACAGAAGGGACAAACCACAGCAAATAAGTGAATAAAAAGTTCTACTACTTGCAACAAGTGATAGAAAAATCAAAATAAAGAAATACAGAAAAACAACAAAATACCCTTCCCTTCTGTTTAGCTTTGGTATCACGGTTCAAATAAATCACATATGGATATACACTGGTAAAGACATTTAGAATACCAAAGAAATAGAACCAAAAGAAAGAAAAACAAAGGTAAAAACAAAACAGCAGCTAGCACTCTGGGCCACACCTGCAATAAAAGCACATAGTGCATTAACTAAAAATGGTTTCACCCCTTCCAAAAAGAGGAGAAAACCCACAATAACATTTCTTACCTCGTAGTTGGAATATTTGGACTACAGTGAGCTTGATGCTACCTGCACTCGCCACTTCACACACACACACACACCTTCCTACTAACAAACACCTAGTTAGACAGTGATCTACACTATGAGAGCAATAAATCAAATGACTCACCAGGGAATAGCAACAGGAAATGTAAACAAACAGCCTTCTAGTCGCAGCACAGAAAACAACAATGCCACATTGAGACAACCCTTTTATAAAGCCACCAGAACCCAACACACCTTCCTGATTGAGCCACACAGGTGTTCAATATAGAGCCGCGGCTAAATGCCAGTGGGTGTGCCTCCTCATTGGAGCTATACCATTTAACAAAACCACTCCCGCTGAGCACCGAGCCAAACATTAAAACTTGACCCGGTCACATTCTACCCCCTAGTTTTAAAATCGTCGACCCGACGATATTAACTCCAAGGCCTAAAAAGAGTGGAAACCCCAGAAGCAACAGTTACCTGCAAATTCACAATACCCCCTCTACCCCCCATTGTCTCTGGCAAATGATGGACATTGGAATGGTAGCCTGCAGTTGTCCGGGTGGTCCGACGTAGTGGTGCTCCTACAGTAATGGTGGTACCCTCTGATGGCACTGAGGGATCACTAGGCAAACAATCAGGTGCAAGAGGCGGCTCAAGAACTTTACTAGATGACATGGAGGCACCCTCTGGGCTTCGGGGCAGGAGTGGAACACAACGTGGAGGTGAATGAACAGCAATGGGTACAGTCCCCGGAGGAGGGACTTCTTGCTCTGACGACACCACTAACCATGTTTCATCCAGTATATCGTCCTCTCCAGAGGACACCGATGCTTGATCAGACTCTGAAAGGAGAGGGTTAGGAGGTTCTACCCAATTCTGGCCAGCCGGTTGAGCTCTTAACAAAGTACGATGCACATGTCTAACTTTCTCCAAATCTTCAACAGGAGCAATGGTGTACACTGACCCGCCTGATGTCGGGGCTCGCAGCACTTTATAAAGAACAGAACTCCAGTGATCTTGGATCTTTGCCCGGCCTCGCACACCAAGGTTCTGCAAATACACCAGCTGACCTTGGCTCAAAGGATCATCCTGTACTCTCCGGTCATGCCTCTCCTTTCTACGTTCCGCTGCAGCCTTCATGCGACTTCCAGCTCCATCAAAGGCCACTTGAAGTCTACTTTGATGGTCATAAATCCAGTCGTGGACACTGCCCTGAGTAGGGGTCTCGATTCTACCCAAAAGAAAGTCAACAGGCAATTGTGGATCTTGCCCAAACATTAAGAAATATGGAGATTCACCTGTAGACTGGTGGGGAGTAGTATTATAGGAAAAAACTACTTGAGGGAGATATACTGCCCAATTCTTCTTCTTTCCAGAAGGCAGAGTACGCAGCAGATTGTGCAGCGTGCGATTAAATCGCTCACATTGACCATTTCCAGTAGGATGAGCTGGAGTGGTCCGACTCCGTTCAATGCCATACAACGCACACAACTGTTGAATAAGAGTGCTTTCAAAATTCCTCCCCTGGTCCGAGTGAATGCGACTGGGAACGCCAAACTTGTAAAACCACTCATTAACCAACACCTTTGCCACCATAGATGCTCTCTGGTCACGGGTAGGCACGGCCTGGGTGTATTTAGAAAACACATCAGTCAAGACAAGAACATTCTCCATTCCATTCTGCGATGGCTCAATCAAGGTAAAGTCAATGGCCAGAATTTGATTAGGCTTTGAAGCCAATAAATGACGCATATAAGTCTGCACTCGAGGAAAAACATCCTTAGCAACAGTACAACGTTCACATTGGTGGCACCAACGCTTCACATCCTTGCACATACCTGGCCAGAAACACCTTTGTCTCACCAGCTCTGTTGTACGTTCCACGCCCTGGTGGCCATGCTCGTCATGAAGCTGCTGCATCACCATAGTCTTTAAAGATGCCGGGAGCAAAAGCTGGAGAAAGGCCTCACCGCCCTGGGGATGGTGGCA
This sequence comes from Moxostoma hubbsi, assembly GCA_032164185.1. Classification (NCBI taxonomy): domain Eukaryota; kingdom Metazoa; phylum Chordata; class Actinopteri; order Cypriniformes; family Catostomidae; genus Moxostoma; species Moxostoma hubbsi. The sequence continues at coordinate 33,840,165 of JAVLUX010000030.1, read as the reverse complement.
CTGACGGTACAACACACCATCCTTCACCTGTAATCGTTTCCACTGTTTCAGGAGTGCACCTACATCTGCACACAATCCTTGCCGCTCTTCACGTGAAGGGTATTTCCCTCTTCTCCACAGCTTCAGGAATACTCCCAATACTCCATCTGCTTCCTGTAACCCATGTAAATCTGCAGCAGAATAGCCAGGGAAAGCGGTAATGGATGCTTGTACACCTTCCTGCAGTCTGATAGAAGAGACTTGTTTAAGGGGCTCTGGCAAGGAACTTCCTGGAATCATATCTTCCAGCACAGGTCCCGCTGGGTGCTGTCGGGAGAGTGCATCGGCATTCCGATTACTCCGTCCAGAACGATACCGGATGCTGAAGTCAAAGGCGGCAAGTTGAGCAGCCCACCTTTGTTCTAAAGCACCAAGTTTAGCGGTATTGAGGTAACTCAAAGGATTATTATCAGTGTATACCACACACTTGTGTCCAAGTAAATACTCACGGAATTTCTCAGTCATTGCCCATTTAAGGGCAAGAAATTCAAGTTTCATAGAACTATAATTGGACATGTTCCTCTCCGAAGGCCTTAAACCACGACTAGCATAGGCTACTGGTCGCACTTTGCCCCCCTGCTCCTGTGACAGGACGGCTCCCAATCCGCTATAACTGGCATCCACTTCTAGGATAAATGGCAAGGAGAAGTCAGCATAAGCCAACAAGGGAGCACTCACCAACCGTTGTTTCAGAGTATCGAAACTCTGCTGACACTCCTCCGTCCAGGCCTCACTGCAAGACCGGGCTGGACCCTTCCTCTTAGCTCCAGTCAGGTCGGCCACCAGACGATGAAGCGGGGCGGCCATTTTAGCAAAACACTCCACAAACCGCCTGTAATAGCTTGCAAAACCCAGAAATGAGCGAAGTTCTGAGACCTGCTGTGGAGGCTGCCAATTAGCAACTGCCTCAATTTTCTTCGGATCGGTTGCCACCCCCTGGGCAGTAATCAGGTGCCCCAAGTAGTTCACCTCAGACTGAAAGAACGAACATTTCTCCAATTTGGCCTTTAAGCCTTCTTGCTGTAGACGCTTCAGGACCACCTCCAGCCGTTGCAAATGCTCAGACACTGTGGAAGAGAACACTATAACATCATCCAAATAAAGCAACAGTGATTGAAAATGTTGCGAGCCAAACATGCGCTCCATCAGTCTCTGAAATGTACTGGGTGCATTGCACAGGCCGAAGGCCATCCTATTCCACTCATATAACCCAAAGGGTGTGCAGAAGGCAGTCTTCATCCTGTCCTTCTCAGCCACCGGGACCTGATTGTAACCACTAGCAAGATCCATTGTAGTGAACCACCTAGCACCTGCAAGAGCATCCAAGGATTCCTCAATTCTTGGTAATGGAAACGAATCCTTTCTGGTCTTACTGTTAAGTTGACGATAGTCAACACACATTCGCAGGCTACCATCCTTTTTCTTCACCAGGACAATGGGAGAAGCATAGGGGCTACTACTTTCTCTTATAATTTGAGTTTCCAGCAACTGATTAATATGCGCCTTAACAGCTTCATATTCTGAGGGAGGAATACGTCTATAACACTGCCTAACTGGAACCTCATCAAGCAAAGGAATGTCATGCATAATCAAAGTAGTACAGCCCAAATCACTGTCATGTGCAGAAAACACAGAAGAGTACTTGGATAGTAAAGCCCTGACTTCACACTGTTCTTCAGGGGTCATAGGGGACAGATCAACAGAATCTATCTTGTCTTGTATGGCGCCTATATTCATCTGAGAAGAAATGGTTACCTGTACACTCAATGGGACCTCCTCTACCCCTTGGGGTAAACTTACCACAGTTACTGGACTAATGGTACCAAGAACGGTTCGTGCATAGAGGTTGGCATCCACTAATCCTACATTAATAACTGGAACATAAACCTGTCCATGAACTACCTTAACAATGGCAGGGGAAGTCAGAAGACCAGCTGCTAACCCACCACTACAAGGCTCAAACACTACAGTCAGTCCAGTATGTTGCTGAGAACAAGTAGCTGGAATAAACATCATGGTGCCGCCTGGCACACGAATACACCTGCCTCCTCGAACCCGAACTAAGGCTGAAGAATCTGAAGGGACATGAGCTTGAGCTTGATGGCACTTCTGTAGGGCTTGTTGCCACGTATTAGGGGCATGCTTCACTACAGCAGTTTCAAAGAGAGTCGGCCCATATTGTCCAAACAATTCGTGATAGCATTCTCGAATAACATTCATGCCCAAAATACCGGAGACCTGAGTAGAAGTACCTGGGGAATCTTTAACTATAAGCACGCCACGTTTAGGAATCACTTTACCGAAGACTTCCACATCCAGTTCTAAATAGCCTATATAAGGAATATCTAAGCCATTGGCAGCTTTAAGCTTCAACCAATGACAAGAGTGAAGTTTTTCCAAACCCCATGGCTCAAAGTTCTGCAAATAAAAGCTTTCAGTCACAGTCGACACCATTGAGCCAGTGTCTAACAAACAGGGGACTAACACTCCACCAACACTAACAGTCACATGAGGGCATGGTGACAATAAGGGGGCCGTATAGTCTACCTCGGGAAAAACAGCATCTGAGCCAAACACATACCCTTCTGAACTGTGGCTCGGAAGCACAGAAGGTTCTAGTTTTCCTGAAAGGTAACAGAGGGTTGGGGCCTTAACACTTCTGGCTGAGGATGTAAGGGCGAGGGATTAACCCTCGATGACCAGCTTTGCGAAGTACACTCACGGGCAAAATGGCCAGGCTGTTGGCACTTCCTACAAATAACTGTACTCCTATTAAAGGTACTTGCAGTAAAAGGGAGACTCCTTGGAGCATGTTGAAGCGAAGTCACATTACGGGTTAGCTGATCAAGCTGTTCTTGCTGCTTTTTGAGCATCTCTTTTAGCTCTGATAATTCAGAGCTTGTAGAAGTTGACGCGGACCCGTAAACCCCATACTGCCGCCCATAAATAGAAGAGGTTGAAAAACTACGATCCCTAGTGCCCCTCAACATGCCTTCCCGTTCCCATCCAATGGCTTCCCCTCTAACATCAAGTAAGGTAGCCCTAGGGTTTTGGCGTACTAACTGTTTTAATTCCCTTCGAAGAGCAGAATCCAATACGTACTCAACAAACTGGTCACGCAAAAGGACATCAGAATTAGGCATACCATTTGGAGCATTCTTAACTACTTTTGACATCAAGCCAAGAAGGGCGTGTGAAAATTCCTGAAGCGTCTCCCCCTCTAGTTGCCGTCGAGAGAAGAAATTCTCCTGCAAAACAATATATGAATCCGGGCAGCCATATAACTCAGTAAGTATTTGAATAACTTTATCTGGATCTTCCCGGTCTTCACTGGGCCTAAATTTGATTTCCTCCCTAGCTTCCCCCTCTAAATGGTCATACAGGAAGTGTGCTTTGTCAAAAAGGGATAAATGGCGACTACGCATACTGGCCTTCACTTCCTCTAGCCAATCAGCCAAAGAAATTCCGGTGCGGCCCCTAAAAACAGGACATTTCCTCTCCCTAGGAACATAAATCAACCTTTCTGTCACCATTGAATTACCATTAGAGGAAGACCTTGGGCCCATATCAAACCCCACCCCCCTAGGATTAGACTCAGAGGGCACAACACTAGGACTTGCCTGAACCTCAAAACGTTCGTGTCGCAGGCGTTCATTATCAGCCTTAAGTTCAGCCACCAAGTCTCGTAATTGCTGGATCTCCTCCTCCATAGTGACAGTCTAAATGACGAACAAAAAAAAAAACAAGGGAGAGGAAAGAACACCACAATATTCTAATGCGCTAGCTGCTGTTTCAATAATCAAACACAGATTGTCATAAACTAAAAAAACAAAACTAAGTCACGTCTCTGCTTTACATGTCAAACGTAATCCTGCCGACTACGCCAAGATTGTAACCTCTCTGGATACCTATTACAAAACCCGACTACGCCACCTAGGTTACTTCTCCACCCAGGAAAGTAAAAGTAATCAAAATACCCTCAAAAGAATTAACCCAAAAGAAATTACAAAAATAAGAAGGACCCTGCTGGTTCGGATTGCATCAAAGACAGAAACGTGACTTTCAGAAAAATATACAATTTATTTTACACAAAGAGAATCAGTCATTTAAAATGTCAAAATAGATCTCATCCACATTTACCAATTACCTACCCACAGTCAATAAGAGACCAGAATTCCCCCACTTTGACAGAAGGGACAAACCACAGCAAATAAGTGAATAAAAAGTTCTACTACTTGCAACAAGTGATAGAAAAATCAAAATAAAGAAATACAGAAAAACAACAAAATACCCTTCCCTTCTGTTTAGCTTTGGTATCACGGTTCAAATAAATCACATATGGATATACACTGGTAAAGACATTTAGAATACCAAAGAAATAGAACCAAAAGAAAGAAAAACAAAGGTAAAAACAAAACAGCAGCTAGCACTCTGGGCCACACCTGCAATAAAAGCACATAGTGCATTAACTAAAAATGGTTTCACCCCTTCCAAAAAGAGGAGAAAACCCACAATAACATTTCTTACCTCGTAGTTGGAATATTTGGACTACAGTGAGCTTGATGCTACCTGCACTCGCCACTTCACACACACACACACACCTTCCTACTAACAAACACCTAGTTAGACAGTGATCTACACTATGAGAGCAATAAATCAAATGACTCACCAGGGAATAGCAACAGGAAATGTAAACAAACAGCCTTCTAGTCGCAGCACAGAAAACAACAATGCCACATTGAGACAACCCTTTTATAAAGCCACCAGAACCCAACACACCTTCCTGATTGAGCCACACAGGTGTTCAATATAGAGCCGCGGCTAAATGCCAGTGGGTGTGCCTCCTCATTGGAGCTATACCATTTAACAAAACCACTCCCGCTGAGCACCGAGCCAAACATTAAAACTTGACCCGGTCACATTCATATATAACAATAACATCATCTCAGCTTTATGAGATTTTAAACTAGTCAATAAAATGATTGCCGATATACGAAACTCTCTAGATCCGGGAGCCGCTCCACCACCACCGGCGGGAACATCCAACAGACCCGCCCGACACAGACACCGACCCCAACTCTATTCCCCCCCGGCCCCAACTCCCCTGCTGCCGGCAATCCCAAACCAGCGGTTAAGCCTCTGTGCGCGCTATGTCTTCCTCCACAAAGGATACCACGACAGGCACCTCCAAATCAAGCTCACCTGGTCTGGTTGTGACCTGGCAGATGACTAGAAGTCGTTGTTTGGTTGACTTTTTTGGCTTACAATCTTTTGCAGGAATTGTGGTGTGCACCAGTTAGCTCCCCAGCCAGAGACACCACATCCAACCCAGACAGCACTCCGACACAGTCGACACAGAGCAGCCCCCAGACAGCTAATAAAATATATTAATTATTAGTGTATAAATAGATTGTTTTTGGCATTGGGTTTTATAAGTGAGGCAGGTGGGAGGGATGATAATTTGTTCTGTTCTAATATCAATAGCCTACTACCACCCCATCAACAATAACAGTAATAGCATTAACTATAACAATTACATGCATAATTTACATGCAAATAAAATAAATAAAATAGCATATAAACAATCCTGTCCCTTTATTAGAGCAAATGGAAATGCAGCAACATAAATACGAGTCTAGTTTTATAGATATGTGTGTTTGTAATAAAAATAGGAAATAAACATTATTGTTATATATATATTAATAGGTTATAAATATAATTATGATATGATAATACAGTCAATTACAAATACAGATATGTAATTATTTCTTAAATATTTTATTTCCCCTTCTTTTTTTATTGGTTTGTAAATATGTTACTGGGACAGTGTGTGGTTCCGGTTCCAGGTGTTTGATTCAGATTCAAATGAATTAAAAAATGGGTTCCAGATGTCATTAAAAGTAAATATATTCTTCTTGTGGGTGAATGTTATTTTTTCTAATGTTATATATTCTGTAAGAAGATTGATCCAATGATTGATATGTAAAGATTTGTTTGATTTCCAGTTTAACAGAATTAAGAGAGATGAGGAATGGGTTTTTATATTTGGTTGGAAGATTATCGACTTCTATGGTGTTACAAAATATAGCACCATCCAGGAGGAGTGTCTTGCGATTAAGTGGGGTGTTTTGACGCTCCGCTACTACCTGCTGGGGCGGGCCTTCCCCCTCTGCTCCGATCACGCCCCTCTGCAGTGGCACCACCGCATGATCACCCGTTGGTATCCGCCCTTTAAATTCAAGGTGGTTCACAGGGCGCCGGCGCACATGGTTGTGGCTGACTTTTTCTCCAGAAATGAGGGTGGAATAGGCAGACCGGATGTTCCCCGGCCTGAGTCAGCGATGGGGCATCTGATTGCTTGTGTGTCCCTGTGCTGAGGTAATTAAAAACTGACCTCAAACATCCTTCGCTGTTTAACTCATTGCCAAACCAAAGAGCGTTCATGGGGATCTACATGGGAGTTAGTGGTGATTTATTCATTCTGTTTACTTTCCACCAGGCCGTCAGAGTTGAAATATTTCTAAGTAGTTCTATATATATATATATATATATATATATATATATATATATATATATATATATATATATATATAATGTATGTATGTATGTAGCACAGTCCTTTAAAGAGAGAGAGAGAGAGATGTGACCCTGTAATTACATATCTATGTGTGTGTGTGTGTGTGCGCCATATTGTACTTTTTAAAATCCAAAATGTTAATGTAATTTCAACAGCAGCACAACCTTACTGCATAATAGTTGTCTTATATGATGCCATCACTAGGCTGATTAATTTCATTCAGGTGTGAGGATGGTGGATCAGGATCAGGAAAGACAGGGGATGGTAACAGGTAGGTCTAACATTAGGTGGAAGTGTAGAGGGAGCCACTTGATACCAACAGATTAATTTCTTAACCTTTTAAACATCCTGCAATATTTGCCAAAAACGCCTAAAAAAGGCCTACCCAAATTAAAATGCATGCTGTTCTTGAACCCTTTGGAGTATATGCATGCTTTTGGTCTCTTTTGAAAGGGGAGACTTTGATGTTTGTTCCTGAATAGTCAGAATCACTGTAAGTCTTACTTGTATTGAGTAATAGAACTTTGAACACACTCAAAAAGGGGAAATCATTTTTTTTTGTAAAAAGATGCCTGCAGATAACTACAGCTGGGAGGACATAGCTGGAAAACACAATTAGATCATGAAGCCTTACCAAACCCAATATAAAATTTGATAACAATACATTAGAAAATGAGTGTTTTACACATGTTTATCCAAGTGTATGTATAGGCTTCAAGGATATTGATACCTGGCCACACCTCTAAAATGCACCGACTGGCTCAAATGACCTGTCCATCTAAAGTCCAGGGGTCAGCGGACATTTTGACATAAAAATATCTGTAATGTTTACATGTTCAAGGTAGCTTCATCAAAGAATACAAAGTTGTGTCAGCTCTGTCGGTTAGCTCAAAATGCTACGTGGGTGTTTATTGATATATAAATGTGTTATGGACCAAAAACTTTGTTGAATTGGATTGTATGGACCCTTTACAGTGTAACTAAACCATTTTTGATGGAATGAAGTGGATCAGTAGAGTAAGATGAGCATTATAAGTCAGTTTCTACCATTTTGGATTCGTTTATTTTGCTGTAAGTGGTCTGAGATATACACCGATTGTACCCGCTGTGTTAAGTGTATATTAAAATGGTTTACATCGTTCGAATCACAAGAGTCTCAGCTTTCCAACGATGTAAGATATGTGTATCTTTTAATTTTTGAGTTTTTGTATTTCGTGAAGTTATTGCGCAATAGTCGACCGGGACCGCAGACGACCCGCCGGGCTGTTTATTATTAATATGGAAAAAGTAATATGTAAAATATATTACTTAATGTTTGTTTGACAATGTCTTAGTGGAGAAGAATTGTATTGTGTTCACAATTAAATAAAGAGTGCTCTTCCACATCATGGGACGATGTTAATAATTAATTTTCCTTTGTCTTTGCTTGATATAATAACATTTGTTGAACTTGTGCTGGTCAGATGACGTCAGACTGAGCATCAAGGCTGTAATCACATTATACATTGAGGGGGGACAACCATCATAGTGTTTGTCTTGTACTGTGTGAACTTTAATGCATCTTTTAAAACCAAAAATTACATATTAACATTTCAAGCCTTTATTCAGAAAATTATTGCATTCAGTGCCTTTACTAAAGGACCAAAGAGGACCATTATATCTGTGACCTCAACACCTGTGACCCCGGCCCCAAAAATGGTTTGCCCCCCCCCCCCAATGTTCAAGACATGGTTACGACCTTGCTGAGCACTGAGACAGACGCAACTAAGATTATTCAATAAACTCACTCATTTTTACAATCACTTCCTCTCCTTTCTTCTGCTATATTCCTCTGAAATACCTGCTGACTCAACTCTGTTACCAGACCAGGTGTGTGTTGTGTGTTCTTTATATTTTCTTAAGGTGTAATCAATCCAACTACATTTATGCATTTGGCAGATGCTTTTATCCAAAGCAACTTACAGAGCCCTTATTACAGGGACAATCCCCCTGGAGCAACCTGGAGTTAAGTGCCTTGCACAAGGGCACAATGGTGGTGGCCGTGGGGTTCGAACCAGTGACCTTCCGAGTAACAGCCCTGTGCTCTAGCCACTACCAAAACTAAACATAAAGTAAATATAACATGGTCAGAAGTGGTCAGAATATGGCACTTTTCGTACCACTGTCTCCTTAAGAGAATCAGTGGTACGAAAAGTGCCATATTACAAAGATTCACTAGCATCAGAATAGTATTCAAAACAGACTTAAGTGCAACAAGAATTATTATATATATTTACTTTTTTTGTGACTGGTTAAGTGCTCTTGGAAAAGATGTGTTTTTGAAGATAGAGAGTGAGTCAGCTTCATTAATTGAGTTGGGAAGGTCATTCCGCTAACATGGTATGATGAAACTGTAAGTCCGGGAAAGTGTTTTTTCTTTTTTTTTTTTACTTATTTAACTTTCTAAACAGATAACATCTGAAGTCCCCTTCATTACTATTTCCAAGATGCATTTGGAAGTTGGGCACAAAGAGACTCTCAAATACTGGAAAAAAATCAACGAAAGCATGCACGATTACGCAAGCATATTTCATTGGTCTTTTTTATGACAAGGAGGAAGAGCTGGTACAGAGGGCTGAAAGACAATAAATAGCATCTACTTCACCTGCCTCTCTCCACTTTTGCCTCTGAGAATCACAACAGCATCTTTGAACCTTCAGATTTTATACAAGAATCCAAGGTATGTAATATTCATGTACATATTTAATGCTTAATATTTATTACTAACTATCAGTGCTGGAAATAGCAGCATATAATGTTGATGGATGGAGTGGGACATTTTTTATGTTTTGATTTTTGTCACATCGGACATGTAATGAATAAATAAAAATACTGATTAGTTGTGTTCTCTCTAAATTGCAGGTGCCAGAAAGATAAGCAATTGGGTTGGATCAGAGTTTTACCAACAGGTAAGTTCTCTCTCAGTCTTCAATTCATTGTATTTTGGTCAGACTGGTCATGTTCCAGAACTCATTTTTGGCACACTAAATTCTGCATTCAAGGAATTCAGGAAACAATTTTCTTTTCTTCTGGAAAAATGCACCACGTTGCAAATATGCAGCAGGGGGACTGATCTGAATATGTGCAATGGTTATAGATCACTTTGAAAGGAAGAGGGAGGAATGATAATGTAAAATGTTGCGGTGTTGCTTTGGGATTTATATGCTATAGAAGACTCCAATGTTTTTAGCAATGGTGGCAGGTTTTTAGAATTACTGTAGAGTAGTGAATTGGTTAAATGAGGAGATAAAAGGCAAGAGAGCTATCTTGTACCAAACAGTAAATCAAATTCACTTCCACAGGCACTGATTCCCAAGTTCAGAGCTCTTGCACAAGACAAATGAAGATCCCCTGACCTATCAAAAGATAAATTTTGAAACTGCTGAATGATCCTCAGTTATTGGCAAGTTGTATATTTGTCTGGTGCTACTAAAAAACTTTGACAATATGATTGATTTTTGTGTTGATCTCATTCAGACTGTTTAATCTAATTCTCTATAGACAGCAGAGACTTTGGGAGAGTCGGAGGAAAAAGACCCAATAGGAGAATCCTTATCAGGTACCGTTGATAACTGACTGCTGTTGAAGTACAGAACAAACACCAGCAGATCCACACAAATCACAGCAGTGACGACGCCAGAAACATCAGTAGCAATAGTACTCAAAAAAGGCCTTTATGTACAGTTTGACAAGTCGATTTTCTCTTTGAAATACATTTCCTTGGATTTTATTGGCAATGTTTTGTTTAGGAATTGCATTAATGAGCTTTTTCTGTGTGTTGACACCAACCGATTGTCTTCATGAAAGTTATGCAAAACCGTCATTAAGTTTTGTTGTCTCGTCAATGTCCCATGGATTTGCTTCTGCAATCAATCAAGCAGATTGTTGGGTTTGTGGTTTTATTTCGGTTAGTACTCCTGCATACAACTACGTTACTGTTCCTTTTACTGTGAGAGATTATCTTACTGTTTGGAATATTACAAAGTCTGCATTTCCCCAATCTAATGCAAAGATTTTCTGGAAATCAGTTTCTGGAAAGAATGAAGCCACCACACTGGCCTATGCAACAAATGGTTTGTTGTGTTTTGAAAGCAACAGCACTGCGCTTTACTTGAGCAAGAGTATTTGTAACTTTGATTTGTCACACTTGAATGATTTTATTTCAATGGTTACTACTAATGACACCAATGCCTTTTCACCACACATTCGTAACATAACCCAACACTCTGCAAACGAAACAAGGTTTATTTGTGGGAAAAATGCAGATCATCATTTACCTGCCAATTGGTCAGGATTGTGCTATTTTGCTTATGTTGAACCCGCATTGCGATCAGCCCCAAGCCCAGTTCATAATATAAGTGAAAACACTGATTCTACATTCTTTACCGTATTATTCCCTAATTACAGAATAACAGGAGCGTTAGAGAAAATTTGCAGAGTTATTTTCACAGTGGATCAAATTGTCTGACTCTCCATCACTTAAACAGTGAATGTGCCAGCGTTGGAACGACCACAGACCTTCCTTTGGCTGGACAAGGAAGAATTTCATCTGAAAATGGTGAAAGATGTTGTAGCTTTGTTCCAGAGGAATTGCCGGAAGTATCTGCAATTTTTGAGGGGGTTCAAATTTTCTCTATTGAAATTAACAGTTATCAATATGTGGTCCTACATCCAGGGTTAATCGCCTTTATTGTCATTACGGTCATCCTCTTGGTCCTTCTCATCCCATTTTGTGTGAGTTTCCGTCATACAATTTTACAAAGGAGAGGTTTACAGTTAAATATTTTTTTTTACATTGTGCAAATTCATTTACGTGTTCATTACATTTACATGTACTGTACGTATTAACTGCAATCAAAGGGATTGTTGGGGGTTGTAGGAGTGTGGATTGTTGTTATCCATTTGATGACTATGTATGTGCCTATTCATTTTGTTCATTACTTCTCATGTAACCTGATGTTTGTGATGTTTATCAAGAAAGTATAAACTGAACTTATTGATTAATCTGATTGATAGCAAACAATATTGTTATTTTGGTTTTGCTGTGTAAGATTCCAAACATTCATATTAAAGTACACCATTAAAACTTTTGTCCAGTATCTTGTATTTTTTTTTCACTTCACGTTTCTTCCCTTACAAAAATGAACCACAGTAAACATGCAGAATGGCTGCTGCAGTATGATTGTAGTGTTATCCATGTAGTTAAAAAGTGCTGTTTTGTAGTAGCTGTTTTGCAATGACGCTGTACAGTCCTGAAGTTAAAACATCTTTTGCATTTAAAAAAAACATTCATGCAGTTCACTGTAGTATGTTGCAAAAAATGAGTATAGTTTTCACTTTGATTAAGCTTGAGACTTATAATGAACAGTGCAACTAATATAAAGAATCCAAGCTTGGTTGATAGTGAAGTTCTAGGAACAACAAAGGATGCTGAAACAGGAACCTGTCCAACTTGTGTATATCATCGTGCATACTGCTAAAGAGATACAACAATTATCAGAGCAAACTCTTTCACTTTGGTTTAGTTTTATGATCATGGCAAAAAGAGCCACATATTGGAGGGTAAGCAGCAGATTTGCTCCAGATTATTCAGGTTGCCACACAGTCATCTGACTTTGAGCTTTTGAAAAACAGGGAATACCAGAAAACACATGTATAATTTTATGAATAATTAATGAGTGTTTAATCTTTCATGAGTTTTGTTTCTTCTGTTCAAAAGTATAGTCAAAACTGGCCTAGTTTTGGCCCTGGTCAACCCATTTATGTGTTTATCTGCCAAAAGCAAATTTTGTTAGCTTTAAAGGAACAGAGAATAAGCCTTAAAGCTAACAGACAGGACCTGAAAGCAACGAAATTTAAGCATATTTTTCTTATAATTATATAGGCATTTCTAGAGCCTATTATGTGACATATTATAAAACAGTTAAAGAGATAGTTCAAACAAAAATGAAAATTCCCTCATCATTAAATAACATTCATGTCATCCCAGATGTGTACTTTCTCCTGTAGAACAAAATGTAAATTTTTATAAGAATTTTTCAGCTCTGCAGGTCCATACAAAGCAAGTGAATGGTGACCAGAACTCTGAATCTTCAAAAACCACATAAAGCCAGCATAAAACTCCAATGATCAATGTAAAAACACATCAATATATAAAGGTACACAGTATTTTTTTCCCCATAGAAAAAGTTTTACTAATAAATATGTGAAATGTCATTTTGAAACATTTGTATAAAATTATGACCACTCACATGAGATGAGGACTCTTGTCATATCAGTAACCTTATAAAGCTGTTTTATTCTACATGGGGCAGGGGTGCCCTCATGGACACTGCCATTTTAGATTCACATGACCAACTGAATACTACTCGCTTAATTTCAGTAACCGTCTTGTTGTTGGACACTTTCACTCTTGTATTAAATTAATCATGGCTGGTTGGAAATAGTGAATTTCTACAGTGGCAGCTGTTGCTGATCTGTTGATTTTGAATGATGCTGCATCCACACCACTAGGTGTCACTGTAAGTCCAAGATGACAAACATAAAGCTACTAAGTGCACCTTATTCACGACCAATCTCCAAATTTGACCAGCCCCATCCAGTAGATGGCGATATGCATCAAGAATGTGAATCGTGAAAAAACAAAAGAATGCGGAATTGAAAAGGAGATTTATGGTAAAAAAAAAGGACTTAAATATTGATCTGTTTTTTATTCACACCTGTTATATCGCTTGAGTAGACATGCATTGATCATCTGGGTCAATTATGCTGGCTTTATGTAATTTACGGAGAATTAAAGTTCTGGCCACCATTCACTTGCATCAACAGAGCTGAGATATTCTTAGGTGGCGTTGCTATTCTTAGTGGAGTTGCTATTGTTATGCTTTGGGCTTAGTAAATTGAGTGAATAAGGATTTTTTGGTAGCAGTAGATCCTGAGTGTGTAGAAGAGTTGGTCATGGAAGCAAACAATATGCACATCACAGATGCAGTCAACATCATCTGAATTTAGAGTCTGATGTACGGTGCATCCGGAAAGTATTCACTTTTTCCACATTTTGTTATGTTACAGCCTTTTCCAAAATGGATTACATTCATAATTTCCCACAAAATTCTACAAACAATACCCCATAATGACAACGTGAAAGAAGTTAGTTTGAAATCTCTGCAAATTTAAAAAAAAAAAAATAAACAAATAAATAAATCACATGTACATAAGTATTCACAGCGTTTGCTCAATAGTTTGTTGAAGCACTTTTGGCACCAATTACAGCCTCAAGTCTAATTGTGTATGATGCTACAAGCTTGGCAGACCTATTTTTGGACAGTTTCTCATTCTTTTTTTCAGGACCTCTCAAGCTCCATCAGGTTGGATTTGGAGCGTCGGTGCAGCCATTTTCAGATCTCTCCAGAGATGTTCAATCGGTTCAAGTCTCGGCTGCCACAGAGTCGTCCCGTAGCCACTCCTTTGTTATCTTGGCTGTGTGCTTAGGGTCGTTGTCCCGTTGGAAGATGAACCTTCACCACACCGGAATGAAAAAATGATCATCCCATCTATGCGTCACTGTTAGAGGAACAGCCTGATCTCATGGAAGGCAAACAAAAATCAAGCACTGCTCTCTTTTGAGGCACAAGAAAGTTAACAGCAACTAAAAATAGCTAAACTAATGCTGTTCAAATGGGCTAAAGAAGAAAATTACCTAAAATTGCAATGGTAGTCAAAAGCCTTTCATTACATCTTTAAAACAGTTTGAATTCCACATGGGACAGGCTGGATTACCCAAACAGCTTGTGTAATGTTTGCTTTTACAGAATGTGTCTCTTTTACAGTGTGTGTACATAAGGATGGGTGGCACAAATCTCAGCATGTTTGTGTATGAATAACAGCTCTGTTGAGTATTTGGATTTTATTTTAAATAAATATAATTTTCTACATATTCAGTATGCAAACCCTAAAAGCTAATTCATACACCCTACAAAAGCAAACAGTATGATCATCCAGATATCCTGTCCTAAAGTTCACAAACAGAAACAAGATCAGCAGTTCATAGAGGTCAATCTCTCTGTGTTAATGAAGATAACAAACTATTCATATTATTTCAGATGACTTTATTGCTAGGATTGTTTAATATTCATCATTCAGGAACATTGTTGAACATTAAAGACCAGACAATTACGAAATAATACAAATGACTAACAAAAAGGGTGATTTGTATAGACCCTTTGATTGGATGGGTTTCAAATGTTGAGAATTTGAGGTTTTACCTCAAACATAATAGTATAAATGACGAGGATACGCAGGACCAGTTCAATTGTTTGATAGTTTTACATTTATGGATTTGGCAGACGCTTTTATCCAAAGTGACTTACAGTGCCCTTATTAAAGGGACAATCCCCCCGGAGCAACCTGGAGTTAAGTGACTTGCTCAAGGACACAATGGTGGTGGCCATGGGGGTCGAACCAGCAACCTTCTGATTACCAGTTTTAGCCCGTTCCACAGTTGAAAGCCAGAGGAACAAGAAAGAGAAAACGTTTCAAGCAATTTTGATTAATACAAATGTAATTAACATCTCAAAATTGTCCTCTACTGGTGATCAGCAACACCTGCAGGCTGTTTAACCTTGACAACAATTCCACTGTGAAAATTAGAGTGGCTATTTATAGTTTCCCATCTTGTTCTTAGAGGTGAGGTGGTAAACAATTATTTAGAGTAACTATTTTCATGAACTCATTACATTTCCGTGAATTTTTATGCATTTCAATTTGGGAGAATTACACACTCAGACACATTCAAAGACTGCCAAAACATTCATGAAAGAGTCAGTGATTTTGTTGACCGTTTTCGCTGGTCTTTTTAAAGTTTTTTTGGAAGAGGGCTGTCCCAGAATCAGAATAAATAGCATCTCCTTCACCTCAGCATCCCTGAGCCTTCAGATTTTACACAAGACACCAAGGTCAGTAACAGTCATGTACACACTGTTTTTAATACTTAAAAATAATAATTGCTATAATTATCAATTATTATAGCAGCAGTAATTTTGACACTTGTAGTATATTCTTATTGTACATTCTTTGCTTTTTGTCATACTGGACAGATACGTTAAGAGATTTTTCTTTTCTTTTTTTTCATTTTATGTTGAACGATGACGGGATCAATATCTGACAATTTTCTTATTTCATAATATTTATGTAGAAAATTGAATTTCTAAATAATTATTGTGTTTTTACTCACCTTAGTGTGCTGAATTGGAGAGCCCACAAACACTTTCTGTTGGGTTGGATCAGAGTTTGGGCAGGAGGTAAGTTCAGCAGGAAGTATTCCAGAACTCCGTTTTGGCACCCAAAAATTGCTCAGACATTTCTTTATTGAGAAAGATCTACTTTAAACATGACTGGGGAGTTGCTAGACAGTGAAAGTGGATAAACAAGGTGAAAGTAAGTCTAAGTGAAAGTTTCTGGATGTTTGTGTTTGCTGTAGATCAGTGAGATAAAATATTCCTTCACTGCTATTTTTTCTTGTTTTTTAACTTAGTTAAGAAAAAAAGTTCATTTCTTATTATGTATTCTATCTTGGGTCATGATTTGGACCATATCCAAAAGAACTGACTGATTGAAAGTCTGCTGACATTTGTAAAGTTGAAGATTAAAATACAGGGCAGGCGCCATTTATGCTAGATTCTTGTCTCTTTTATTCCGTATCTCTTTCTATTCATATAGTAATATCATTGAAACTCAAATCAATAATGGATGTACATTTATTTTATTTGGTAAATGCTATATAATAAGTGGGATTATTATTAAATAAACACATTTTAGGTGATACAAGACTGCTCCGCTCTTGTTGATTAATTACATGGTAGCTGTAAATTGTCCCATACTTCACTAAGTTTCCTCCACTTTGACAGCTATGCCAATCCTCCTGTCAAACAGATTGCTACCAGAGATGTGTTGCTTTGATTATTTATAACAATAGTAAAGAATAGTTCACCCAAAAAAAAAAAAGTCTCCGATCATTTACTCGAGCCATCCCAAATGTGAAAGACTTTTTCTTCTGACTGCTGAACAAGAATGAAGATTTTTAGAAGAATATCTCAGCTCTGTCTGTCCATACAATGTAAGTTAATGGCTTCCAGAAAGCACATAAAAGGCAGCATGAAGGTAATCCTGAAGCAATCTAATCGATTTTGAGAACAGATGAAAATATAACACTTTTTTTCATTATAAATCTTGACATCAGTGGTCTCCTTGGTGATCATGATTTCAATGATTGTGCCTAGAAACTATTATGGCAAGATAAGTTATATTTTGGTCTGTTCTCACACAAAATCAATCCTGCTTCAGAAGACATGGATTAAACCACCAGAAGTCATATGGATTACTTTTATGGTCCCTTTGTGATATTTGGAGCTTCAAAGTTTTGGCACCCATTCACTTGCATTGTGTGGATCTAGATAGATGAGATGGTCTTAAAAAAAAATCTTCATTTGTGTTTTGCAGAAAAAAAAAACATTAATTAATATGGGGTGGCATGAGGGAGAGTGAATGATGAAATAATTTTCATTTTTGGGTTAACTATTCCTTTAAAAGTATTTCCTACCATTATGAAAACTTTACTGAACCAGAGGTGTCTCAAAAGGGTCTAAACTGGTCAGACTATGAACTCGTGTTGAGGAGAGCTCCAATTATATACTGTAATGAGTGAACTGCAACCAAGCAGGCAACCAGACCAAATGCAGTAACTACATCCTGTTCTACATTCAGCAGGATACCTCGGTGGACCTTAGGGTATTGGTGTTAAAATAACAACAGAAGGTTATTTTGAATATCTTATATACATACAGGTCCTTCTCAAAAAATTAGCATATTGTGATAGTTCATTATTTTCCATAATGTAATGATAAAAATTAAACTTACATATATTTTAGATTCATTGCACACCAACTGAAATATTTCAGGTCTTTTATTGTTTTAATACTGATGATTTTGGCATACAGCTCATGAAAACCCAAAATTCCTATCTCAAAAAATTAGCATATCATGAAAAGGGTCTCTAAACGAGCTATTAACCTAATCATCTGAATCAACTAATTAACTCTAAACACCTGCAAAAGATTCCTGAGGCTTTTAAAAACTCCCAGCCTGTTTCATTACTCAAAACCGCAATCATGGGTAAGACTGCCGACCTGACTGCTGTCCAGAAGGCCATCATTGACACCCTCAAGCAAGAGGGTAAGACACAGAAAGAAATTTCTGAACAAATAGGTTGTTCCCAGAGTGCTGTATCAAGGCACCTCAGTGGGAAGTCTGTGGGAAGGAAAAAGTGTGGCAAAAAATGCTGCACAACGACAAGATGACCTGCGGAAGCAGTGGACTGAGTCTGGAGTAGAAACATCCAGAGCCACCGTGCACAGGCGTGTGCAGGAAATGGGCTACAGGTGCCGCATTCCCCAGGTCAAGCCACTTTTGAACCAGAAACAGCGGCAGAAGCGCCTGACCTGGGCTACAGAGAAGCAGCACTGGACTGTTGCTCAGTGGTCCAAAGTACTTTTTTCGGATGAAAGCAAATTTTGCATGTCATTCGGAAATCAAGGTGCCAGAGTCTGGAGGAAGACTGGGGAGAAGAAAATGCCAAAATGCCTGAAGTCCAGTGTCAAGTACCCACAGTCAGTGATGGTCTGGGGTGCCATGTCAGCTGCTGGTGTTGGTCCACTGTGTTTTATCAAGGGCAGGGTCAATGCAGCTAGCTCTCAGGAGATTTTGGAGCACTTCATGCTTCCATCTGCTGAAAAGCTTTATGGAGATGAAGATTTCATTTTTCAGCACGACCTGGCACCTGCTCACAGTGCCAAAACCACTGGTAAATGGTTTACTGACCATGGTATTACTGTGCTCAATTGGCCTGCCAACACTCCTGACCTGAAACCCATAGAGAATCTGTGGGATATTGTGAAGAGAAAGTTGAGAGACGCAAGACCCAACACTCTGGATGAGCTTAAGGCCGCTATCGAAGCATCCTGGGCCTCCATAACACCTCAGCAGTGCCACAGGCTGATTGCCTCCATGCCACGCCGCATTGAAGCAGTCATTTCTGCAAACGGATTCCCGACCAAGTATTGAGTGCATAACTGAACATAATTATTTGAAGGTTGACTTTTTTTTTGTATTAAAAACACTTCTTTTATTGGTCGGATGAAATATGCTAATTTTTTGAGATAGGAATTTGGGGTTTTCATGAGCTGTATGCCAAAATCATCAGTATTAAAACAATAAAAGACCTGAAATATTTCAGTTGGTGTGCAATGAATCTAAAATATACACTACCGTTCAAAAGTTTAGGGTCACTTACTCATTCTTTTTTTTTTTTTTTTTTTTTTCACATTTTACAATAATAGTAATGTCATCAAAACTATAGAATAATGGAAATGGAAATTTGGGAATTATGCTGTGAAAAAAATTAAATAAAATAACTAAACACTATATTATATTTTAGCGTCTTCAAAGTGGCCACACTTTGCCTAGATTTTACAGAAATGTACTCTTGGCATTTACTCAACCAGCTTCTTGAGGTATCACACTGGGATGCTTTTTAAACAGTATTGAAGGAGTTCCCATCTATATGTTGGGCACATAGTGGCTGCTTTTAATTATTCGGTCCAAGTCATCCATTTTTCCCAAAAAATTTTTTTTTTTTTAAATAACATTTTATTTTTTGTAATTAAATTAATATGTTGGCACAATTATGTTTTTGTCTACAAAAAGAATTTCAAACATTTAAGCGTACGCCTTCAGATCAAAAGGTTTTTAAGATAATGAGAAACATTTCAGGCAAGTGACCCCAAACTTTTGAACGGTAGTGTATGTAAGTTTAATTTTTATCATTACATTATGGAAAATAATGAACTATCACAATATGCTAATTTTTTGAGAAGGACCTGTATGTATGTATGTATGTATGTATATATATATATATATATATATATATATAGTGGCAGGGGCCCTTTTAAAAGTCCCCCAGGGGGATTATATTGATATTGTGTAGATAACGGGGCAATAGTTATAGGGAATAATTTGTCAACTAAGGCAAATAATTAATAATTACTTTTTTTTTAGTAACAAAAGATAATATATATTCACAGTAACCACTATGGGTACATAATTTCTTGTTAATTTCAATCACATTTGACATTTCATTACATCTCAGATATTCTTTAAACAAATGAATCTCCATTGTGATTGGATCGGTCAATGTGAGTCACTATGAAAATTCTTCAGAACAAATCCATTCCCTCCACCAAATAAAAATGATGTGTAAAATAGGGACCTTTGGCCCCTGCAACGGCGGGGCTTTTTTTTTACCCCAAATACTATTGGACACCTATTGGACAGTTATTCTTTTTTTTATATACAGTGATGAAAATAAGTATTTGAACACCCTGCTATTTTGCAAGTTCTCCCACTTAGAAATCATGGAGGGGTCTGAAATTGTCATCGTAGGTGCATGTCCACTGGGAGAGACATAATCTAAAAAATAAAATCCAGAAATCACAATGTATGATTTTTTAACTATTTATTTGTATGATACAGCTGCAAATAAGTATTTGAACACCTGAGAAAATCAATGTTAATATTTGGTACAGTAGCCTTTGTTTGCAATTATAGAGGACAAACGTTTCCTGTAGTTTTTCACCAGGTTTGCACACACTGCAGGAGGGATTTTGGCCCACTCCTCCACACAGATCTTCTCTAGATCAGTCAGGTTTCTGGGCTGTCCCTGAGAAACACGGAGTTTGAGCTCCCTCCAAAGATTCTCTATTGGGTTTATGTCTGGAGACTGGCTAGGCCACGCCAGAACCTTAATATGCTTCTTACAGAGCCACTCCTTGGTTATCCTGGCTGTGTGCTTCGGGTCATTGTCATGTTGGAAGACCCAGCCTCGACCCATCTTCAATGCTCTAACTGAGGGAAGGAGGTTGTTCACCAAAATCTCGCAATACATGGCCCCGGTCATCCTCTCCTTAATACAGTGCAGTCGCCCTGTCCCATGTGCAGAAAAACACCCCCAAAGCATGATGCTACCACCCCCATGCTTCACAGTAGGGATGGTGTTCTTGGGATGGCACTCATCATTCTTCTTCCTCCAAACACGGTTAGTGGAATTATGACCAAAAAGTTATATTTTGGCCTCATCTGACCACATGACTTTCTCCCATGACTCCTCTGGATCATCCAAATGGTCATTGGCAAACTTAAGACGGGCCTTGACATGTGCTGGTTTAAGCAGGGGAACCTTCCGTGCCATGCATGATTTCAAACCATGACGTCTTAGTGTATTACCAACAGTAACCTTGGAAACGGTGGTCCCAGCTCTTTTCAGGTCATTGACCAGCTCCTCCCGTGTAGTTCTGGGCTGATTTCTCACCTTTCTTTGGATCATTGAGACCCCACGAAGTGAGATCTTGCATGGAGCCCCAGTCCGAGGGAGATTGACAGTCATGTTTAGCTTCTTCCATTTTCTAATGATTGCTCCAACAGTGGAACTTTTTTCACTAAGCTGCTTGCCAATTTCCCCGTAGCCCATTCCAGCCTTGTGGAGGTGTACAATTTTGTCTCTAGTGTCTTTGGACAGCTCTTTGGTCTTGGCCATGTTAGTAGTTGGATTCTTACTGATTGTATGGGGTGGACAGGTGTCTTTATGCAGCTAACGACCTCAAACAGGTGCATCTAATTTAGGATAATAAATGGAGTGGAGGTGGACATTTTAAAGGCAGACTAACAGGTCTTTGAGGGTCAGAATTCTAGCTGATAGACAGGTATTCAAATACTTATTTGCAGCTGTATCATACAAATAAATAGTTAAAAAATCATATATTGTGATTTCTGGATTTTTTTTTTTTAGATTATGTCTCTCACAGTGGACATGTACCTACGATGAAAATTTCAGACCCCTCCATGATTTCTAAGTGGGAGAACTTGCAAAATAGCAGGGTGTTCAAATACTTATTTTCCTCACTTTAATCACCTTGAACAAAATTGAAAATAGCAATATTATATTTATAAATTTACAACTTTTAAAATAATTAAATATTTGGTCAAATTGCCTCAGAATCAACCTTTAAACAGCAATGATCTCATGGAAGAGGAAAATGTTGCAGTTCATAGTGACAAATGGTTGTTTAGGAAAGTCCTATGGTAGTTTTTGATGCTATTCAAAACTATGTGCTATCCTGCACAAGGATGATGATTTATCGACTTTATAGACATTACATTTTTATCGTCTGTCAATGCTGAACTTCTGTAAAGCTGCTTTGAAACAATGTGTGTTGTGAAAGGCGCTATACAAATAAAATTGACTTGACTTGACTATTCAGTGTTTTGGGAGAAAATAAAAACTAATTTACCTTTGACCCCAGGGAACCTTAAGCCCTGTTGTACCCTACTGATATTGATTCAAATGTTTTCAAAGATGGATTTTACAGTTGATGCAGTTTTCACATTCCATTTTTTCTGAATCGGAGCATAGTTGAGCCCAATCTATCTGTCACATGACAGATCATAGATCTAATTCTGGTCACAACTCAATTTTGTGAAAAATGTGCAGTTTATGCAGTTTGTACTGGGGCCATTTCATAGTATTTCTTCTCAGTAGAACTCCTTACCAAGTAGATCAAGTTATACTCCACATTTCTCTCTATATGATATCAGAATGAACCTGCGGTGCCTGATTCTAGTCATCTGCACATTCATTGCAGCCCAGACCCTGGAGATGGAATCAGGTCCTCCAACTGGCATTATTCTTCAGGATGCCCCTACACATTAGAACACAATTTCTTCAGTGATCAACACGATATCAATTTATTAATACAATAGAAAAATAAAATAAAATTAAAAGCACTTATAAAATCCTAAAATACTTTGTAGATATAACAAAACGTAACTCACAACATTAACTCATTTGAATCAGTCGAAACAATTCAATCAACAATGACTCACATGAATCACCACATACCTTCCAGTAACATGAATAAGATTCACTAAATCAATTCCCTGAATCTCCGAATCACTCAACAGAAAAAAAAGCTTACATGACTCAGTGTTCGAATGAATCAAATGGGCAAATGAATCAAATGTTCAAAACAAATAACCTAGAATTGTGAGTTTATATTGAGCTCAAGCGCTTATCTACTCTTCTTCGTTGGGGCTCATAGGAAAATACGAGTGTGAAAAAGTTTAAGATCAACTTACTATCCAGCAGCTATATATGTTTGTCTCAATTTCCACGCACGTGGTGATTGATGCAATCAAATGAATCTTTCACTGAAGATTAATTTAACTCACAGGACCTCAGCGGTGTTGGTCACACTTTTGTGAAAGTACAATAAAGATTCTCAGAAGAACTGAGGAGTAATGATGAGAGAAATGGAAATTACCTTAACGTGATGTCTTTCAAGATGTCCATCGGTCAACCGGAAACTCTTCCGAGACGTCTTCCCAAATCAAATGTATTTGTAAAAATGAACTCTATAATAAGTCTCACGGGAACAAACAATCCGCTGAAAAAAATAGTTTCGCGCGTGCTATAAACTAGAGCGGTCAAATTAAAATTCGAATTTAGAATATTCGTCGAATTTAAAAAAAAGAAAGAAAGCAAATGCACATTCGAACGCAAAAACAGTGCATTCGAATGTTAGCTGTGTCAGAAGGCGCGAGACATGATGATGACGTAGCTGACGCGGTTTGTTTTTGTTAGCCTATCCAGTTCAACCCATTAGAAGCGGCACGGCTGCGTTGTGAATTTGAAACATGTCTGAAAAAGAGAGTGAGGACTCGGAGTCATTGAGGATCTTACTTACTCAAAAACATCTTAAAAGTGCTGTGTAGCGCTTCTTCGGTTTCTGGACTATCAAATGCAAAATTGTTGACTAAAACCAGCGTCATTTGTAAGTTGTGAACGAAACCGCTGCTATATCACTCACAAACATCTAACTTGAGAACACACACGCAGTCTTCTCATCCCGAAGAGTTTTCTCAAGAATGTCATGACGAGGGGCAGCATTAAAACAGTTCAGGGTATTACTGGCACATCTGTCTGAGCTGAGCATGTGTTTTCATCAGCTGGAAACATTGTCAACAAAAAACGATCAGCACTTGCTGCAGATCAAGTTGACCGTCTGGTGTTTTTAACAAACAATATGTAGATGTATGAGTGAAAAGTGGATAGTTTCGAAATGACAGTTTGCCATTTTGGGTTAACATAATACATTACTCTGTCCGTTGAAGTGTGTTTTCTCATAGTATTGATGCACTTCTACTTATAAACACTTTTGTTACCTCAATTTCCTTGAGTGCACATTTAGGAAATTATGTTTGAATTATGGACGATTTTTTAAAACGTTATGCACTTTAAACAAAGTCATGTCATTTAATTTCAATAAAAAATGTGATGCTTGATTTGGTTCATATTTGCTTATTGCGCCCACTTGTGGGGTTAGGAGACAATACAGTACTTTTTTCCTCTAACATAATGTCTTCAGAATTCAAATATAATTCGAATATTAATATTATTTGAGTTAGAAATTCGAATTTAGTTTTTCAGCCATTTTGACAGCCCTACAATAAACGTACTCCTTTAATCCAAGCAACAGACGATAATGTAAAATCACTGATTAAGCAAATAAACTCGAGTCTACTTACAAGAAATAAACTTCTTGCCACCCTCTTTAAGGTGCTCATAAACATTTCTTCTCATCAAGTCACTTTTGTTCTCTCCCTTCTCTCCTCCCCACAGAGTTTTTTTTAGGGTTCACAGTAATTTCTGATTGGTCCATTAGCTACATGCAATCAATCATATCCATAATAACATTTGATTCGTTAGAAGTTTCCAGAACGAAGAAAACTAATTAACATGCATTGTATATTTTCAAACATACACCATTTCAAAAATGACACATAAAAAATAAAAAATCCCATTACACATTTTAAAACACATTAGAGCAAAATAAAGTTGAAAACACTGAGTGAGCTGCACAGATTTAATTATCCCTATAAATGTATTAAACTCAATGACCGTTTGACCTAGACACTGTAAAACACTGAATAATATTCTTTATAGAGCACAAGACTTGTTTTTGGGAGTACACGTCCAGTAATTTGCCGATACTTCAAATGTCGTGAAAAAACAGGTTTGGAAACACTTTTTGTCGAGAAAATGTCATTAACGCAAAAAAAACGGTGTCATGTGACAGAATTTGCCCTAATCGTTATCCTGTGTATCAATAAGACAGTTACATCCTTGAAAGCCAATTTATTTTACGTGATTATGGACTGATTTTAACGGGATATCCGATGCTGCAAACACTTACAAAAAAACATAATAAATAACAAAAAAATAAACATTTTCTATGCACAAAGATGTTTTAAAATTAAATACACAATAAGAGAAAAGCATCGTGTACTTTTTTTTTTTTTTTTTTTTTTAACTTACAGCCCGAAATGTATTAAATTTATAGTTCAGTTTACTATTGAAAAAAGGCTGGTAAAATCCCCTGTATTAAATTAAATAAATCACCAAATGAATATATATATATATAGGTCTAAATATATAAATATTTGTCCAGTGCTGAGTTCACTTTCAGAAAACTAGCTTTTGAGCATTTTAAAATGTTTATTTATTTTTTAATGTAACCCTCTTCTCCTCGGATCATATTTGTTGAGCTTCTTCAGAAAATGTCAGTTGCATTATGACGCTAAAATTAATTTGAGATGTCAATCAAGTTCAGTTGGTTGTTAAAAGTTGCTGGAGAAATATGCAGGACATGATGCAGTTTTGATGGCGACGCTTTTGATTGGATGATTGTCCAAAATATCCTATTGAACATCAGGAATGCATCATATATGTCAATCCTGATATTACACGGCATCAGTTTTTCTTTAATAGCTGCACACCGCAGATACACATCGGCTGTATATCCTGAGACTGAAAGTTTCCCCCGTTACTTCGATTCGCTTTCGGGTCGGAACTGGTTCAACCTGCAATAGGTGCAACATCAGGACCAATATTACAGTCCTGTCAGAAGGGCAACAGCTCCCTTTTGTTTGCATTTCCTCTTCTGACTGTTTTTATTTGTTCAATTAAAATGAAAGTAAGTTGCTAATTTCAATGAATTGTCTCCATACTCTCCCCATTTTACCAAAACATCGGAGGAAAAAAATTAGGGACATCTGGGAGGCGAATTATTGATTAACACATTTATGTATGAAACGGATTAAGGGCAGATTTATTTTGCGCTAAACCAAAACTTATGCGACAAAGTGTTTTTTTATTTTTTTTTTTGGCATGACGCCATCACTCACACGATATTTATTGATAAAAGGCCATTTGAATGGAAACGGGCAGAAGACGACAGTTTTTACGCATTTTCACTTATGTGCAAAAAAGTGAATGGAAACTGGGCTAATGACTGAACCAATGGCATTTGACTGGGAACTCTCAGATTGTGGCAGATTAGGAAAATGATCGGGAATCCCGTTTGAAAACAATCATTATTAAACATGTTTTTTTTCAGTTGCATTTGGAAATAGTATTGGTGCAGATATTACGCACAGATTTGAAGTAGGTTTTTTTCATATACAGGACGTGACACATAATAATGTCATGTAACCCAAATAATGTCTGGAACTGTTTCCGTTTATGCTCGTTTTTGCTCAATCTTTCCTGATGAAATATGTGAGAATCACTGAACTGAAAAGTGAATGAGTGAACTAGAGGTTATGGCACTGTATATGTGTTGCAGACCCCAACTCAGACCCGGCTGACAGATTCCTTTGACCTGTGAATACAGGAGAAAATGAAGTAGTGATGGTCTTCCGCGAACGAGCTTGGGAGTCGGCTCGCATACCAGAAGAGCCGAATCTATTTATAAATATATAAAATAACGAATAATCAAAAGATTTAAATGAATATAATTAACTAATTAAAAGAACGAAAAAAGAAATATAATATAGGCCTAAATGCTCAAGCACACACACATTCATTCTGACTGTCTGCTCAGACTAACAGCCTCACCTGTTGTTCCTGTCAATCAGACACACAGTGTCAACAAGATGCGTGAGGGTGGGCGGTGCCAACTTATTCTGTTCAGTTTGTATTCGTTTTGAATTGTTACATTTATATGCATTTTGTTTATATACATAAAAAAGTTATACTTTAAATTAAACGTTTAATATCATTCTTTTTCATAACAAACCAAATGCATTTTTAGAGTATGAATTAATATAATAATTTATTTAGAATTGTTTTAATATAGTCATTATAGTCAAAATATCGCAAACTGTTTGACTTGAAAAAATACAAAACAGATACACACACACACATAACAAAACACACAAAAACAAATAACAAACAAACTTAATTAGGTGTATAGATAGTGTCTACATGTATTGTGATAAGTTTAAGGACTAGGTTAATTTAATGTCAATAGTAATCATTATTATTATTTACATTTTTTCTGGTGATGTTGTGGAGAGAGAGAAAAAGAAAGATATAGATTTAAACTTAGATAGATATGGAACAATCAGTTATAATAATAATAATTATAATAATAATTGTTCCAAATTAGGTTTGAATTACTAGATCGGTATGCACTGACCGCCACCGTGTTCCTGTTAGAAAACTCTGAGTCACTGATAGATAATATATTCCTTTAATGATCGCTCTGATGTTGACATATGAAGATGCATATGTAAGAAGGACATATGTAAGGTTTCTAGAACAATAGAGAATAGACAAATAGCAAAGTATTACTAAAGTGTCATCATTTACACACATTGAATGTAAATAACATAACTCAGTTTTCTAGAACATTATCTTCTCATTTACAATCTATAATAATCGCTATATTACGTTAATAACTCCTCAGATGATCAACATTGTGCATTACGTCACTTAACTCAAGCGTGATAAACCGATCACGCTGATATAAATAAACTGAACTTACAAACAGTATCTCTAGAGTATACTCAGACAATATATATAATATAATACAGTAAATAACAGTAGTCTTACTTTGTCTGTTACTCATACAATGTCTCTAAAACACGAGCAATCCGGAAATCTTCCAGTCAGGGGTGCGTTTCCCGTACAACGATGCAACTCGCTGGTTTAACTACCATAGTACGATGCATCTTTAAAGAAATCAACTAGCTAGTCACTACCGTTTCCCGAAACCATGGTACCTGTGTCGCAGATCCATGGTTTGAACTACATTGGTTGGAGCTGTCGTTATAACGTTCTTTTTCTTCTTCTTCGATCTAATGGCGGACTGGTGCTATGAGCACATATCGCCACCTGCTGTAAATTTGGTTCTTTTCTCTTTTCGGCTGCGCTTTCTTTGTGACGATGTGGAGTAATTACGTTAACAACTCAACATTCATTCTTTGCACAATAAAATATATACATATATAAACACAATGTTGTCTTCTCTGATCCCAAAATCTATAACTATTAATTTCACAATTTCATACTTATTAATTGAATATTGATAGATAAGCACAATTAAAATGAAAATAAATGATGGGTTTTAAAAACACTGTGATTGGTATACTATTGTGGACACCTGTTGCATATTTTGATTAAGATCATTAGCCTACCTATTTAAGTCCCCTTGCCATACAGCTATGTGTTCATATGACCTGTCTGAAAATGACGCGAAAACCACAATTTTCAAAAAAAATGAAGTCACAGTTCTTTTGGAGGAGGTGGAGAATAATAAAATCCAGCTATTTTCAAAGCTGAAAAATTGCATTACAAATGCTGATAAAAAAAAATCCTGGGCAGAAATCACCCAAAAAATAAATGCCGCTGGCTATGGTTATGAGCGAAGCCCAGAAGAAGTTAGGAAAAAGTGGACGGACTTCGCAAGTGTGACAAAACGGAGGGCTGCAGCACGTAGAAGGGAAGCAAACAAGACTGGTGGGGGTATCAACTCCGTTCCTCCTCTGACTGCAGAGGAAGAGAAAGTTTTGGCCATCCTGGGGCCTGAGGCATTGGAAGGGATCCCTGGAGGCATAGATGCATGTGCGTCAACCAGGCCTTTGAATTCAAAGTTGAGCCCTGGAACATCAGGCCCCCTCCACCCTGGCCCTGGAACATCAGGCCCCCTCCACCCTGGCCCTGGAACATCAGGCCCCCTCCACCCTGGCCCTGGAACATCAGGCCCCCTCCACCCTGGCCCTGGAACATCAGGCCCCCTCCTCCCTGGCCCTGCAACATCAGGCCCCCTCCACCCTGGCCCTGCAACATCAGGCCCCCTCCACCCTGGCCCTGCAACATCAGGCCCCCTCCTCCCTGGCCCTGGAACATCAGAACCCCTTCAACCTGCCCCTGGAACATCATCAATGAGTCCTGGTCTTGGGCTATTGCTCCCTTCTCCTGACTCCCCTCAGTCTGAGGCCTCCTCATGTGCTGGGCAACGTCGTTCTGGCATTCCAGAAAACCAGCCATTAATCTCCCGCCAAAGGAGAAACCGGAGACGTTGTGGGTGCAGTGAGAAGCTGCTTCAGTCTGAGAAGAAGAAACTATCTGAACTCCAGGGAATCAGGAGAGAACTGAGAGCCCTGAAGGAGCAGCAAGACCAACATCATCAGGAGGTTATGGCCTATAGGAGGGCTAAATTGGAACTCCTGCAACAACAAGCCAGCAAGCCCTCTTTAACCATGTTTCTACCAACCGACAGTAAGTGAAAATTGTGTTATTCACTCAGTATGGAAAGTCAAATCATGTGTGTTTTTTTTTTTGTTTTTTTTTTCAGATCCACAGATGTAACCCTCTTTTTTCTTCTTTTTTTTTTTTGGCTACATTGTTGGCCATCATGCCTCCCAAAATCCAACTCCTCGTCCTTGTCGTGGGAGGTGGAAACAGACTGGATCTGGCAAATGGAGCTCTGGTGAAGCTGTGTGGTGCATGGCATTCAATTTGTTTTTCAGTGATGAAGTTAAAAACATTCAGCAGTTGAACTGAAATACAAATAAATAAAAAATGTTATGGCCAAATATACTCTTTTGTAATATGTATTTCAAGTGCTTTTCTAATACACTGGGCATTCAGTTTAATATGAGTTAAAGAGCATACTATTGTAACTTGACTCAAAGTAGTATATTAATGCCACATAAAAATGCAGGCATTACTGAGTGAAGCTGAAGCATGTTTGCAATGTCATCCTTTATTAAATACCTGAATAATGTGACCAAGCCTGATAATGAAACATATGGAATGTAACTTTTATTTTGAAGTGGTGAGCCACCATCACATAAACCATAAAGTAAATGAAAATTTCATTAATTCACAACATTAATATCAATGACAATATAAGCCAAACATAACACAAAACACTCTTAAGTACTTAGACCATTCTTAAGAGAAGAATGAAAAATATGAAATAACAGAATGACAACAGCCTATTTTAAACCAAATCAACATATACAATATATTAATGTTGTACCTTATTACTATAACAAATCAAAGATGGTAATAATTAATTGTAGTAATTAAATTAAATTAATTTAGAATGATTATTAGCTAAGGTGTTTCTATTAACTCTGGTGCATCAAAAGCAGGTGTACTAATGCCTCTCCTAATTAAACAGTGTGTGTTTCAAGTGCTCAACAATGGCAGCTTTACAAAGATTCTTACAGCTGGAGCACAGAAGACGACTGAGAAGTCAATCAGTTTATATAAATGCCCACATAAGGACAAATTTTACCCCTCTTGACTCACTATCTGATGATGCAATTTTAAGAAAATTCCGTCTTCCAAGGACCAAGATTCTTGAATTATTTCAGATAGTGAAACCACACCTTCAGAGGGCAACAAGAAGAAACTACGCCTTAAGTCCAGAGGTGCAGTTGTTAGCTACACTGCGTTATTTTGCTGTTGGAAGTTTTATGGAGGTGGTGGGTGATGGCCTGGGGCTCAGCAAGTCTTCAGTCAGCAAAAGTGTGACAGCAGTAACACCTTTGCTGTTACAGCTGATGAAGAGCATCCTGGTTTTACCCAAAACTCATGAGGAAATACAGCTGGCCAATCAACAATTTTATGATATTGACAACATCCCCAGAGTGATTGGCATCATTGATGGCACCCTAATCCCAGTATTAAGCCCTAAGGTAAATGAGCCCTTGTACATTTGCAGGAAGGGCTATCCAGCCATTAATGTTCAAGTAGTGTGTGATCACCAGGGAATGTTCACTGACATTGTGGCAAAATGGCCTGGAAGCACTCATGACTCTTTTGTGTGGGCCAATTCTGCAATTTGCCAGATGGCTGAAGAAGGTGGCTTTGGTGATAGCTGGCTCCTGGGAGACAGTGGATATCCTCTTCGCCCCTACCTCTTGACACCTGTGCAGCATCCAGCCACCATTGCAGAGGAAAGGTTTAATCAGGCCCATGGAAGGACACGCTCTATAGTGGAGAGGACTATAGGACTGTGGAAACAACGTTTTCGCTGCATCAGCAAGTCCAGTGGTGGCCTAAAGCTAAACCCCACCAAAAGCTGTTCTGTTATTGTGGTTACTGCAATTCTCCACAACATTGCAGTCAGGGAAAATGTCCTGCTTCCTGAGGAGGAAGTTGGTGCCGTTGGAGCCGATGGTGAGGAAGATGCTGTATCTGATGATGATGATGATGATGATGATGATCCTCTGAACCCATATCAAGGCAGAATGCATCCTGCAGGAGCAGAAGTCAGAGAACTTTTAATTCAGAATATGTTTGGATGGTAGGCTAATATTTTACAGTTTGGATACTGTGTTTTCTATTATTTGTTTAATTTAATCTGACATAACTTGTGTTAATAAATAATGCTGTTTTTTTGTTTTCCCCCCAGCAGACTTCACTTAGAAAGAAACTTTATTGTCATTGTAGTTATACAACGAAATTTGTTTGGCAAACAAAATACTTTTGTTTACTTTTTTAATTAAATACTTTTGCAAACAATAAATATGTATTTGTTTCTTATAACACCATGAGAATATTATATTCTACTACAACTGCTTATTTATGCAATTTTCTTCATTCATTGACTATATATAAAAAATACTGTGGTTTGAGTGTGTAATATTTTAAATAGCCTATGTTAACGTATGTAAATTAGTCTACGTTTCCTTATCGCTAAGCACTGCATATGTTGCGTATATGTGTAGGCTACAGTACAGATACAATTTAATATTCAAGGGTAAACATCTAAAATATTTTTTATAAAATATTGTTATATGACAATTTGTCTTTGGGAATTTAACAAAGCTACTCGCACCGTTTCTTCGCACAAACGAAACCAAGGCTGCGGCCCAACCGGCATAAATAATCCATTCGGAGGGCACTTCGAAGGTAGAATAATTGCGATCGTCACGCTATTATATCGTTTCAAATAATTTGTAATAAAGAAAGCAAATTGGGTAAAACCTGAGCACCTCGACTTTAAGTCATCCAAATAACTTAAAGTGGATGGTGAAAGCTTCGAAAGAAATAGGCTATAGGGTCGATAGGTCTGAATAGAACACATCCCAGCTGCTGCGAAATCAATGACGTCGACACAACAATCTAACGAGGAACTATGCTTCTAACGACAGGTCAAGAGCTGTCGTTCCAACCACACAAGTTTGCGATGCAGTTTGCGAATGCTCGTTTGAACTATGGTTTCGGGAAACACCAAATCGTTGGACTATGTTATTAACGACGGAACTTGCGACCATAGTTGGCTAACGATGCTTTCGGGAAACGCACCCCAGAACGGTTGATGCAACAGTATAGCGCTACACTCTTTCACTGAATACACAATTTCCGTATCAACGCAAGTAGCGTATATCTTAACTCCGCCTAGCGCTTATTCTGTGCTACTCTCCATTATAAGAACAAACATAGAGAATTCTGTACAGCCGCCCCCACATTTGAGTAACAGATGTGTAGATTAATAGAATTCTTATGGTTGTGAATTCTCTGTATTATCTGGGAGTCCTGGAAGTGGGATAAGGCGGGCTACAGGACGGGTGTAGACTTTATCCTTCACTTGAACCTCAGCAGCTCGTATGCACTTATCTCTACCTGGCATGAGCTTCACCACTCGACCTACCGGCCATTGGGCTCGTGGTAGGTTAGGATCAACTATCATTACTACTGTGTCCAGCGTAAGGGACCCTGCCGATTGCTGCCATTTGCAGCGGGACTGAAGTGTTGGCAAGTAGTTTTGTAGGTAACGAAGCCAGAACTGATCTACCAAGTACTGACAATGTCGCCATCGACGGCGTCCTATGGTCTCAGGAGCATAAACGGCTTGAGGCAATGAAGCATCCTGCCGCCCCATAAGAAGCATATTAGGAGTGATAGGGTCAGGATTAGCTACGTCAGCTGAAACGTATCCTAGCGGCTTGGAATTGAGAATACCTTCCACCTCAACTAGGATGGTGTGAAGTATGTCCTCTGACAATGATTGAGTTCCCACTGCAACTTGGAGGGCATTCTTGACTGAACGAATCTCCCTCTCCCAAGCTCCTCCGAAGTGTGGAGCATTAGGGGGATTTAATTTGAACTCAATTTGATAGTTTGCCACTTGCTGTTGAAGCTGTGGCTCCATTTGCTCGAAAGCTGTTTGGAGCTCTCTGTCAGCACCTCAGAAATTTGTACCTCGATCTGAAATTATTTCTGATGGTTTGCCTCGCCGAGCAATGAATCTGCGAAGAGCTAATAAGAAGGCATCTGTGTCCATTGAATTGAGGAGATCCAAATGAACTGCACGTGTCGTTAAACACTTAAAAATAACCCCCCAACGTTTCTCAGTACGTCTGCCAATCTTAGCAATGAATGGCCCGAAACAGTCAATGCCTGTTGAAAAGAAAGGTGGGCAGAAGATACGGAGGCGAGCCGATGGCAAATCTGCCATTTGAGGAACCTTAGGCTGTGCTCTCCATCTTTGACACTCCGGGCAATGAAGTTGGTACTTTTTGATGGCCTGTCGACCCCTCAAGATCCAATACTGTCTCCTGATTTCTGCAAATAGTCTCTCTGAGCCAGGATGTAACAGACGTTCGTCATAGTCTTTAATTAAAAGTACTGTAGCAGGGTGATGAGAATCAAGTACAATGGGGTGAATCTCAAAGCCACTAATCTGCTGCAACTGCCGTAGCCTTCCACCTACTCTGATAAGACCTGTTGTTTGATCCAACTCTGGAGCTAGATCCCTAATTCTACTACTAACACGAACTGATTGACCTGCCCTAAGAGAAGTGAGCTCTTCTGGGAAGCTCTGTGCTTGGCAGGCTCTCCAGAGAGTAGCTATGGCTTCACAGTAACTGTTAGGTAACTGAGTCCGATTTGGCTCTGCCGCCCCGTGACATTGCTGATGTACAGCTTCAATTAGCTCTTTCCATGAAGCAAACTGATTTGCATCTGGAATATCATTCTGTGGTGACACAGATGCTAAACTACAGAATGTCAGACTTTTAAGCTCATTGGATTTAGTTAGCTGAGCAGAGTTTGGTCTCTTAGGCCACTTATCTGAATCTTGTGAAAGGAAGGATGGGCCTTTACTCCATCTACTGGGTCTAGTAAGCTCTAGAAGCTTCTTACCACGTGTCAAATCATCAGCCGGATTGTTTAGTGAGTCGACATATCGCCATGATCGCAGATCTGTTAGTTCCTGTATTTCTGATATACGCGTGCCGACAAATACCTTAAACCGGCACGACTCCGACTGTAACCATTCTAGAACAGTTGTTGAATCTGTCCATAGTGTGGTCTGTTGTAAGAAAGATGACAATTCTGTCTGGATCAATCTCGCCAGCTGTGCTCCAGCTAGTGCTGCACACAACTCCAATCGTTGTATGGTCTGTTGACGTTTAGGGGCCACTTTTGATCTGGCCATGATAAATGAGACGTTAGTGACACTCTCGTGAGCTGTAGAGAGGTATGCTACTGCTCCATAAGCCCTCTCTGATGCATCACAGAAAACATGAAGGTGATGTTCAATCCCTGCTTTATTCATCACTTCAGGGACATAGCAACGTGGGATCAATACCGCACTGAGGTGAGGTAATTCGCTCTCCCATTCGTTCCAAGACTCACGCAGATCTGCAGGGAGATCTGAATCGTCCCAGTCTCTTCTCTTAGACCATAACTGCTGTATGAGAATCTTTGCCCTAGTCGTGTAAGGCGTGATAAAACCCAAAGGGTCATATTGACTTGCAAGTACTCTGTAAACTGCACGCATTGTCAATGTTGAATGCTCGATAGGTCGGTATCTGTAACCTAGAGTATCTGTCCCACAATTCCAACAAAGTCCTAGTGTGGGTTCTCGAGGATCACCCCCATTGTGTTCTAACCATTGTTCCATGTCCTGGGATCTAGCGTCAGGTGGTAAGTGAGCCACTACTGATGAGCGATTGCTAGCCCATTGTCTAATTTCAAATCCACCGTCTGCCAGAATTGCACGCAAGTCATCTATTCTAGTCTTAGCTGCTGTAGCTGTAGGGAAGCTTTCCAGACAATTATCAACATAGAAATTGGATTCAACTGACTGTATAAGATCAGGAGTGCTGCATGGATGCTCTTTGATGTGCTTCTGTAACGCATAAATGGCACAGCAAGGGCTACTGGTTGTTCCGAACGGCAGCACCTGCCATTCATATATTTTTGATGGGATCTCTCGTTGCAAGTCCCGCCAGAGAAATCTTAATAAGGGTTTGTCTTCAGGTAAAAGGCGAACCTGATGAAACATACCTCTGATGTCTCCACTTATTGCAACTTGGTGCCTTCGAAATCGCAAAAGGACACCAAGGAGGGACGGTCCAAGGTTTGGTCCTGGCAAGAGCTGCTCATTGAGGGAAGTACCCTTGTAAACATAGGAACAATTGAACACTATACGTGCCTTCCCATTATGGTAGACGAGATGATGCGGTAGATACCAAGACTCATCAGACTCTTTAGCAGTTTCAGCTGTAATCTCTCTCACATTTCCTGCTTTTATTAGTTTAGCAATCTCCCCTTGATAGTCGGCTGCCCTTTGTGGCTGATCTATGAGTCTCTTTTCCGTACTACGGAGATTAGCTAGCACTGACTCCTGAGGAGCTCTCAGTTTGGGGGAATCTGTAGACCGTAAGAGAGGGGTGGCATAACGATGAACTCCATCAACTAACACTCTACATGTTTTGCTCTCTAGGATCTTAATAGACTCTTGGTCCTCTCTAGAACGAGTCAACAGCTTTTCACTGCGGTAAGGTAGGGAATCTAGTTGCCACAATCGTTCCACGTCTCTATAGAGAGTATCATACGCTGCTGATGCTGTAATGAAATAACTCTGATGACTGGTGTTTGCTCGATTTGGAAGACCTTCAGGGCCTTGAAGAGCCCATCCCAGTTTTGTACGAACTGCGACTGGTCCTACATGATTACCTACTTGGACTGTTTCTGCTGCAGTGATCAGCAGGCTATTATCTGAACCAAGCAGTAACAGAGGCAGAACATTCTTGAATGACTGCAACGGAATACCTCTTAAGTGGGCATATCTTCTTTGAAGAGCTTGGACTGGATAGCTCTGTTCTGCTAGATCTAAACCATCAGCAGTGAAGGCATTCTGGATTCTGTATCTGATTCTTGGATTGACCTTAGAAGACACTTCGAAAGTGACAACTGAGCCATTGAGTAATGTGACATCAGGACGGATAGTTCGTAAAGCTAGAGTTTCCTCTTTACCTTTTAACTGAAGCTGTCGAGCAGCAGCAGGTAACAGCATGGTACGCTCTGCACCATCGTCCAATATTGCAAAGGTCTCAATTGTTATGTCCTTATTGTGCAGGAACACAGGTAGAACTTTCAGTAGCACTCGACTTGAGGGAATTGAAGGTGTTAGATAGATTCGACTGTTCATTGCATTGGTTGGTTTCACTTTGTCTCGCCATTCAGCGACTCCATGGAGGACTTGAAGATGTATCTCTCCACAGATTCCACATGGTTTCTTTAGAGTACAGTCCTCTGGACTATGGGAACGGCCGCATTTCCAACATCGTTCTCCCTCTGCTATCCATTGCCTGATGCTGTCTGTAGATTGATCTTTCATTTCTTTGCACTGTGTTATGTAATGCTCTTTGCTACGACAGAACAAACAGTGCACTTTGGATTTTCTCCATTGAGAAGACTGAGATCTTTGTTTGGGCACCTTAGCATTCTGAGGTTCTACACCATGATAGACTGATGTACTCTGTCCTTTGAGTCGAGTTAGGGCCTTTCCATAAATCGGGTAGGAAGATCTCTCTTTCTGATAACGTTCAACTAGTCTACTGGATAGACGCTGTTGTTGTGCTTTACCTTGCAGCCAACCAGAAAAGTCTTGAAGGTTATACGGGTTGAGGCTGGAGACATTCAACTTTCCTTGCAGCTGTAAGAACTCAATGAAATTATCTCTGAGATACTTTGGGAGTTTGCTAAGTAGTCTGTCTACATGTGAACAACAATTGAGCTCAATGCCCCTTGGACCTTCTAGAGACAATAACATGCTCACAAGGAGATGAATTCTTAATGCAAATGACTGAAAACTACTAGCGTCATTGACTTTCACATCTGGAGCATTAAGTATGGCTGCTATTTCACTCTGCGCTAATTGATGTGGCTGACCATAGTGTAACTGTAAAGCCTGCATCGCTGCTGTATATGGCCGAGCTTCATGTCGACAAGACTGGCCTATCATTTGAGCTTCTGGAAGCTTAAGATGTTCAAGCAGCACGTGGTACTTGTATTTCTCTGACAGCTCAGAATGAGGTTCGAGTAGATTATCCAAAGCTAGTTTTAAATTGGCAAAATCTCTTTCACTGTCTACTGCAAAGTCTGGTATAGAAGGCTTTGGGACCCCCCACAAGTTAATGGGCGGTGTGTGAGCTGACCGATAATTGACATTCTGTGGCCAGGTTACTTGTGGTACTGAGTACTGATGGCCAGGTGCATCAGGATAATGATGCTCTGCTGCGTATGCACCAAGATGACTGGGCTGACAGTCGGTATAAACTGAATCTACCGAGTGTTGCATCGTATTTGCTGCAGTTGGATGATTGATGGCCCATTCTTGCTGGGTCAAATGAGCAGCATACTCTGGTCCTAAGGACCTTCTAAGCTTAGGAGGTGAATTATATTCATATGGTATTCTTGGGAGTCCTCCCTGTGGCGCAGCATCAGGCACTGTAGGAAGAATATGGGATGCACAGTATGACGGAGGAATTGAGTGTACTAAACTCATATTGTGCGGCGAAATAATTTGCTGTGCTGCTTGAGATTTCCAATCACTATGAGCTACTTTCGGTATAACTGATACCGATGTGATCAGAGGTGATTCAACCCTCTTTGGTTTAGGGCTCATCAGTTCAGACTGAGATTTGGGTAAATCGACTAATGTCTTTGAGAAGTGTGGGTCAGTCGAGGTAATGTTAGAAACAATTTCAGGGGAAAGTGCTCCCTCCTGAGATACTAATTCTCCTTCTTGGATTGAGAGGTTATCTGTTTCCTCCTCCAGTAGGAATGCATTAATACGTTTTAACATATCCTGTCGACGCCGTCGTCTGTTCTCATAAAGAGACAGTCTGCTAGTTAGCTGTGCAATCTCAGTTGTTGATTCCTCCTCAGCAGCAACGATATTCTTCTTCAGTTCTCTCAGTGACATTATATCCTTTGACTGGACTTGCTCTGCTTCATGTGCTGAAGGAGACATACTAGTTGGAGAAGATACTGTGCTGTCTACAGCTCTGTTCCTTACAGAAGTCACTGACTGTGTATTTAGTGAGCATGATAGGGTACTGGGTAATTTTGTAAGATTACTATCCATAACATACTCCTCCATATGCTTAGGAAGTTTACTTTGTCTCACTGGTCTTCCAACTGGATGATCTGAACAGGAGGGATTATTATGCAATGACATATCGGTGGTAGTCAGGATCTGGCTCGAAGGACCATGTTCCAAATTAGGTTTGAATTACTAGATCGGTATGCACTGACCGCCACCGTGTTCCTGTTAGAAAACTCTGAGTCACTGATAGATAATATATTCCTTTAATGATCGCTCTGATGTTGACATATGAAGATGCATATGTAAGAAGGACATATGTAAGGTTTCTAGAACAATAGAGAATAGACAAATAGCAAAGTATTACTAAAGTGTCATCATTTACACACATTGAATGTAAATAACATAACTCAGTTTTCTAGAACATTATCTTCTCATTTACAATCTATAATAATCGCTATATTACGTTAATAACTCCTCAGATGATCAACATTGTGCATTACGTCACTTAACTCAAGCGTGATAAACCGATCACGCTGATATAAATAAACTGAACTTACAAACAGTATCTCTAGAGTATACTCAGACAATATATATAATATAATACAGTAAATAACAGTAGTCTTACTTTGTCTGTTACTCATACAATGTCTCTAAAACACGAGCAATCCGGAAATCTTCCAGTCAGAACGGTTGATGCAACAGTATAGCGCTACACTCTTTCACTGAATACACAATTTCCGTATCAACGCAAGTAGCGTATATCTTAACTCCGCCTAGCGCTTATTCTGTGCTACTCTCCATTATAAGAACAAACATAGAGAATTCTGTACAATAATAATAATAATAACAATCATATTAGAAGTAGTGGTAGCAGTAATAATCATAAAAACAATAATAGCAGTAGTAGTGCAATAACATCATCTCAGCTTTATGAGATTTTAAACTAGTCAATAAAATGATTGCCGATATACGAAACTCTCTAGATCCGGGAGCCGCTCCACCACCACCGGCGGGAACATCCAACAGACCCGCCCGACACAGACACCGACCCCAACTCTATTCCCCCCCGGCCCCAACTCTCCTGCTGCCGGCAATCCCAAACCAGCGGTTAAGCCTCTGTGCGCGCTATGTCTTCCTCCACAAAGGATACCACGACAGGCACCTCCAAATCAAGCTCACCTGGTCTGGTTGTGACCTGGCAGATGACTAGAAGTCGTTGTTTGGTTGACTTTTTTGGCTTACAATCATTTGCAGGAATTGTGGTGTGCACCAGTTAGCTCCCCAGCCAGAGACACCACATCCAACCCAGACAGCACTCCGACACAGTCGACACAGAGCAGCCCCCAGACCCAGACAGCTAATAAAATATATGAATTATTAGTGTATAAATAGATTGTTTTTGGGATTGGGTTTTATAAGTGAGGCAGGTGGGAGGGATGATAAATTGTTCTGTTCTAATATCAATACTACCACCCCATCAACAATAACAGTAATAGCATTAACTATAACAATTACATGCATAATTTACTTGCAAATAAAATAAATAAAATATATTATAGCATATAAACAATCCTGTCCCTTTTTTACAGCAAAGCATGGAAATACAGCAACATAAATACGAGATAAACAAACCATTAAACCAAAAACAAACAAAAGAGATATTGAATGATATTATGTGAAGTGAAGGTGTGAGGTTGTGTTTTGTGTGTGTGTGTGTGTGTGCATCTCTATTCAGTATGTACTGAAGAAAAGAAAAGGGTTTATTTATAAAGATATCAATAAATAAATATAAATAATAATACATATAAAGGGGGGGGGGGTAGTTTTATATATATATATATATATATGTGTTTGTAATAAAAATATGAAATAAACATTATTGTTATATATATATTAATAGGTTATAAATATAATTATGATATGATAATACAGTCATAGTAATTACAAATACAAATATGTAATTATTTCTTAAATATTTTATTTCCCCTTCTTTTTTTTATTGGTTTGTAAATATGTGACCGGGACAGTGTGTGGTTCCGGTTCCAGGTGTTTGATTCAGATTCAAATGAATTAAAAAATGGGTTCCAGATGTCATTAAAAGTAAATATATTCTTCTTGTGGATGAATGTTATTTTTTCTAATGTTATATATTCTGTAAGAAGATTGATCCAATGATTGATATGTAAAGATTTGTTTGATTTCCAGTTTAACAGAATTAAGAGAGATGAGGAATGGGTTTTTATATTTGGTTGGAAGATTATCGACTTCTATGGTGTTACAAAATATAGCACCATCGAGGAGGAGTGTCTTGCGATTAAGTTGGGGTGTTTTGACGCTCCGCTACTACCTGCTGGGGCGGGCCTTCCCCCTCTGCTCCGATCACGCCCCTCTGCAGTGGCACCACCGCATGATCACCCGTTGGTATCCGCCCTTTAAATTCAAGGTGGTTCACAGGGCGCCGGCGCACATGGTTGTGGCTGACTTTTTCTCCAGAAATGAGGGTGGAATAGGCAGACCGGATGTTCCCCGGCCTGAGTCAGCGATGGGGCATCTGATTGCTTGTGTGTCCCTGTGCTGAGGTAATGAAAAACTGACCTCAAACATCCTTCGCTGTTTAACTCATTGCCAAACCAAAGAGCGTTCATGGGGATCTACATGGGAATTAGTGGTGATTTATTCATTCTGTTTACTTTCCACCAGGCCGTCAGAGTTGAAATATTTC
This sequence comes from Moxostoma hubbsi, assembly GCA_032164185.1. Classification (NCBI taxonomy): domain Eukaryota; kingdom Metazoa; phylum Chordata; class Actinopteri; order Cypriniformes; family Catostomidae; genus Moxostoma; species Moxostoma hubbsi. The sequence goes on along the minus strand of JAVLUX010000030.1, from coordinate 33,798,977 downwards.
TAAGTAGTTCATTTATATATATATATATAATGTATGTATGTATGTAGCACAGACCTTTAAAGAGAGAGAGAGAGAGATGTGACCCTGTAATTACATATCTATGTGTGTGTGTGTGTGCGCCATATTGTACTTTTTAAAATCCAAAATGTTAATGTAATTTCAACAGCAGCACAACCTTACTGCATAATAGTTGTCTTATATGATGCCATCACTAGGCTGATTAATTTCATTCAGGTGTGAGGATGGTGGATCAGGATCAGGAAAGACAGGGGATGGTAACAGGTAGGTCTAACATTAGGTGGAAGTGTAGAGGGAGCCACTTGATACCAACAGATTAATTTCTTAATATTATTAATATGGAAAAAGTAATATGTAAAATATATTACTTAATGTTTGTTTGACAATGTCTTAGTGGAGAAGAATTGTATTGTGTTCACAATTAAATAAAGAGTGCTCTTCCACATCATGGGACGATGTTAATAATTAATTTTCCTTTGTCTTTGCTTGATATAATAACATTTGTTGAACTTGTGCTGGTCAGATGACGTCAGACTGAGCATCAAGGCTGTAATCACATTATACATTGAGAGGGGACAACCATCATAGTGTTTGTCTTGTACTGTGTGAACTTTAAAAATACATGCATCTTTAAAAACAATAATTATTAAAACATTTTCGGCCTTTATCGCATTTCAAGCCTTTATTCAGAAAATTATTGCATTCAGTGCATTTACTATATTAAAGGACGAAAGAGGACCATTATATCTGTGACCTCAACACCTGTGACCCCGGCCCCAAAAATGGTTTGACCCCCCCCCAATGTTCAAGACATGGTTACGACCTTGCTGAGCACTGAGACAGACGCAACTAAGATTATTCAATAAACTCGCTCATTTTTACAATCACTTCCTCTCCTTTCTTCTGCTATATTCCTCTGAAATACCTGCTGACTCAACTCTACTGCCAGACCAGGTGTGTGTTGTGTGTTCTTTATATTTTCTTAAGGTGTAATCAATCCAACTACATTTATGCATTTGGCAGATGCTTTTATCCAAAGCAACTTAGAGAGCCCTTATTACAGGGACAATCCCCCCGGAGCAACCTGGAGTTAAGTGCCTTGCACAAGGGCACAATGGTGGTGGCTGTGGGGATCGAACCAGTGACCTTCTGAGTAACAGCCCTGTGCTGAGACAGTGGTACGAAAAGTGCGAACCAGTGACCTTCTGAGTAACAGCCCTGTGCTGAGACAGTGGTACGAAAAGTGCGAACCAGTGACCTTCTGAGTAACAGCCCTGTGCTGAGACAGTGGTACGAAAAGTGCCATATTACAAAGATTCACTAGCATCAGAATAGTATACAAAACAGACTTAAGTGCAACAAGAATTATTATATATATTTACTTTTTTTGTGACTGGTTAAGTGCTCTTGATGTGTTTTTAGCTGTTTTTGAAGATAGAGAGTGAGTCAGCTTCATTAATTGAGTTGGGAAGGTCATTCCACTAACATGGTATGATGAAAGTGAAAGTCCGGGAAAGTGTTTTTTCTTTTTCTTTTCTTTTTTTTTTTAACATATTTAACTTTCTAAACGGAAAACATCTGAAGTCCCTTTCATTACTATTTCCAAGATGCATTTGGAAGTTGGGCACAAAGAGACTCTCAAATACTGCCAAAAATCAACGAAAGCATGCACGATTACGCAAGCATATTTCATTGGTCATTTTTATGACAAGGAGGATCTGGTACAGGAGAATAAATAGCATCTACTTCACATGCCTCTCTCCACTTTTGCATCTGAGAATAACAACAGCATCTTTGAACCTTCAGGTTTTATACAAGAATCCAAGGTACGTAATAGTCATGTATATATTTAATGCTTAATATTTATTACTAACTATCAGTGCTGAAATAGCAGCATATAATGTTGATGGAAGGAGTGGAACATTTTTTATGTTTTGATTTGTGTTACATCAGACAGTTCTGCTCTGAATATCTCCAGTTAAATATCTCTCCATGTATGTAATGAATAAATAAAAATACTGATTAGTTGTGTTCTCTCTAAATTGCAGGTGCCAGAAAGATAAACAATTGGGTTGGATCAGAGTTTGACCAACAGGTAAGTTCTCTCTCAGTCTTCAATTCATTGTATTTTGGTCAGACTGGTCATGTTCCAGAACTCATTTTTGGCACACTAAATTCTGCATTCAAGGAATTCAGGAAACAATTTTCTTTTCTTCTGGAAAAATGCACCACGTTGCAAATATGCAGCAGGGGGACTGATCTGAATATGTGCAATGGTTATAGATCACTTTGAAAGGAAGTGGCAGGAATGAAACTGTAAAATGTTGCGGTGTTGCTTTGGGATTTATATGCTATAGAAGACTCCAATGTTTTTAGCAATGGTGGCAGGTTTTTAGAATTACTGTAGAGTAGTGAATTGGTTAAATGAGGAGATAAAAGGCAAGAGAGCTATCTTGTACCAAACAGTAAATCAAATTCACTTCCACAGGCACTGATTCCCAAGTTCAGAGCTCTTGCACAAGACAAAGAAGATCCCCTGACCTATCAAAAGGTAAATTTTAAAACTGCTAAATGATCCTCAGTTATTGGCAAGCTGTATATTTGTCTGGTGCTACTGAAAAACTTTGACAATATGATGATTTTTGTGTTGATCTCATTCAGACTGTTCAATCTACTTCTCTATAGACAGCAGAGACTTTGGGAGAGTCGGAGGAAAAAGACCCAATAGGAGAATCCTTATCAGGTACCGTTGATAACTGACTGCTGTTGAAGTACAGAACAAACACCAGCGGATCCACACAAATCACAGCAGTGACGACGCCAGAAACATCAGTAGCAACAGTACTCAAAAAAGACCTTTATGTAAAGTTTGACAAGTTGATTTTCTCTTTGAAATACATTTCCTTGGATTTTATTGGCAATGTTTTGTTTAGGAATTGCATTAATGAGCTTTTTCTGTGTGTTGACACCAACCGATTGTCTTCATGAAAGTTATGCAAAACCGTCATTAAGTTTTGTTGTCTTGTCAATGTCCCATGGATTTGCTTCTGCAATCAATCAATCAGTATCTGCAATTTTTGAGGGGGTTCAAATTTTCCCTATTGAAATTAACAGTTATCAATATGTGAGCCTACATCCAGGGTTAATCGCCTTTATTGTCATTGTCATCATCTTAGTCGTTCTCATCCCATTTTGTGTGGGATTCCGTCTAACAATTTTACAAAGGAGAGGTTTACAGTTAAATCTTTTTTTTTACATTTGCACAATTTACTTGTTCATTACATGTACATGTACTGTACGTATTAACTGCAATCAAAGGGATTGTTGGGGGTTGTAGGAGTGTGGATTGTTGTTATCCATTTGATGACTATGTATGTGCCTATTCATTTTGTTCATTACTTCTCATGTAACCTGATGTTTGTGATGTTTATCAAGAAAGTATAAACTGAACTTATTGAATAATCTAATTGATAGCAAACAATGTTGTTATTTTGGTTTTGCTGTGTGTGTAAGATTCCAAAGATTCATATTAAAGTACACCATTAAAACTTTTGTCCAGTATCTTGTATTTTTTTTTCACTTCACGTTTCTACCTTTACAAAAATGAACCACAGTAAACATGCAGAATGGCTGCTGCAGTATGATTGTAGTGTTATCCATGTAGTTAAAAAGTGCTGTTTTGTAGTAGCTGTTTTGCAATGACGCTGTACAGTCCTCAAGTTAAAACATCTTTTGCATTTCAAAAAAACATACACTGTAGCAGTTCACTGTAGTATGTTGCAAAAAATGAGTATAGTTTTCACTTTGATTAAGCTTGAGACTTATAATGAACAGTGCAACTAATATAAAGGATCCAAAGTGTGTAGCTTGGTTGATAGTGAAGTTCTAGGAACAACAAAGGATGCTGAAACAGGAACCTGTCCAACTTGTGTATATCATCGTGCACACTGCTAAAGAGATACAACAATTATCAGAGCAATTATCTTTCACTTTGGTTTAGTTTTATGATCAGGTCAAAAAGAGACACATTTTGGAGGGTAAGAAGCAGATTTGCTCCAGATTATTCCAGTTGCCACACAGTCATCTGTCTTTGAGCTTTTGAATAAACCGGGAATACCAGAAAACACATGTATAATTTTATAAATAATTAATGGGTGTTTAATGTTTCATGAGTTTTGTTTCTTCTGTTTAACGGGATAGTCAAAACTGGCCTAGTTTTGGCCCTGGTCAACCCATTTATGTGTTTATCTGCAAAAAAGCAAAATTGTTTTAGCTTTAAAGGAACAGAGAATAGGCCTCAAAGCTAACAGACAAGACCTGAAAAATGTAAGCATATTTTCCTTATAATTATATATGCATTTCTAGTGCCTATTATGTGACATATTATAAAACAGTTAAGGGGATAGTTCAAACAAAAATGAAAATTCCCTCATCATTAAATAATATTCATGTCATCCCAGATGTGTACTTTCTCCTGCAGAACAAATATGGAGATTTTTAAAAGAATTTCTCAGCTCTGCAGGTCCATAAAAAGCAAGTGAATGGTGACCAGAACTCTGAATCTTCAAAAACCACATAAAGCCAGCATAAAACTCCAATGATCAATGTAAAAACACATCAATATATAAAGGTACACAGTATTTTTTTTCCCTATAGAAAAAGTTTCACTAATAAAGACGTGAATTGTAATTTTGAAACATTTGTATAAAATTGTGACCACTCACATGAGATGAGGACTCTTGTCATATCAGTGACCTTATAAAAGCTGTTTTATTCTACATGGGGCAGGGGCGCCCGCATGGATGCTGCCATTTTAGAAGCACATGACCAGCTGAATACTACTTGCTTAATCTCAGTAACCATCTTGTTATTGGACACTTTCACTCTTGTATTAAATTAATCATGGCTGATTGGAAATAGTGAATTTCTACAGTGGCAGCTGTTGCTGATCTGTTGATTTTGAATGATGCTGCATCCACACCACTAGGTGTCACTGTAAGTCCAAGATGACAAACAAAAAGCTACTGAGTGCACCTTTTTCACTACCAATCTCCAAATTTGACCAGCTCCATCCATCAAGAATGTGAATCATGAAAAAGCCAAAGAATGTGGAATTGAAAAGGAGATTTATGGTAAAAAAAGGACTTAAATATTGATCTGTTTTTCATTCACACCTGTTATATCCCTTGAGTAGACATGCATTGATCATCTGGGTCATTTATGCTGGCTTTATGTGATTTATGGAGAATTAAAGTTCTGGCCACCATTCACTTGGATCAACAGAGCTGAGATATTCTTAGGTGGCCCAATCTCAGTTTCAGTGTACGGAGTTACATTTTGGTCTGTAAGTTGATCTTAAACTGTTTTACACTAGTATTTTCCTATGAGATCCAACGAAGAAGAGTAGATAAGCGCTTGAGCTCAATATAAACTCACAATTCTAGGTTATTTGTTTTGAACATTTGATTCAATTGCCCATTTGATTCATTCGAACACTGAGTCATGTAAGCTTTTTTTCTGTTGAGTGATTCGGAGATTCAGGGAATTGATTTAGTGAATCTTATTCATGTTACTGGAAGGTATGTGGTGATTCATGTGAGTCATTGTTGATTGAATTGTTTCAACTGATTCAAAAGAGTTAATTTTGTGAGTTACGTTTTGTTATATCTACAAAGTATTTTAGGATTTTATAAGTGCATTTAATTTAATTTTCTTTGATTTTCTATTGTATTAATAAATTGATATCGTGTTGATCACTGAAGAAATTGTGTTCTAATGTGTAGTTTAAGGGCTATAAAGTAGTTTAAGATAAATCAGATGCATCTAAGAAAATTAAGAATTAGTTTTATTTAGAAAATTAATATCTTACAGAAGATTTTCATGAATGGAGGCACCGCACCAACTGAATTTATCATGTTGATCATTTCATAAATAATATTGCAGAGAAAAACCAGTCAGTTCATTATCAAAAGCTGGGCTCCCAGGTATCCTGTCATAAATTGTGAGTACTTTAACACTACCTTGTTACTAGAGGGTTACATCTGTACAAAACTTACTGAACGTGTATTCTCAATAACAAGTCTTTTGCTATATAAAGAATAATATCCAGAGTGTTTTAGAGTTGATTTCATGTCTCTAGCTCAGACGGTCATTGAGTTTAATGGTATTAGAATATTACAAATATTTACACACTATATTTATTTGAAAACATATAGAATGTAAAATCCACTTTCTGAGGGACTCTACACACACACACACACACACACACACACACACACACACACACACACACACACACACACACACACTCTCTCACACACACACACACACACACACACACACACACACACACACACACACACACACACACACACTCTCTCACACACACACACACACACACAAAATGCTGCAGTGATGCCACCATACTGTATGTTAGTATTTAAACAGGGGTGTAATAGAATCTGCCACTATTTGCACTAGTGTGCAAGGGAACGCATTTGGTGAAAACTGTTGCATGAATTATTACTTGATTGTTTTGTCCAAGAGCTTGTTTTGCCATTGTCTAGTTCACCACACTCCTCTCACAAGCACTGTAACAGATCGATTACGTATATTCTCCTGATTTCACAGCACCACAGTGGAAAAATAAACTGTAACCGTGCCAACTAACCCAGATCAGAACGGAACTGTATGGTTTTGGGATGAGAACTGTTTGGTCCGATGGTGGAAAAGTGATTATTGTTACTCTATACCCATTAAAATGAAGAGAAATATCCAGTATTAAGTGCACTGTAAGTGGCATTGGAGAAAAGCGTCTCTGACAAATGCATAAATGTAAATGGGAAATGTGAATTATGAGACCAATTTAAAAACACAGATTAAAAGTAACGAATCGGAAGATAAACAAACATATTCTGTGTGTAATGACAGCACTCCAGGACGATGGGTGCCAGTATAGAGTCCAAAACAACAAGTGGGACTGATAGAACGAGTAAGAGCCAGCTAGAATCTTACTTGAAGCAAATTTAAAGATTTAGGTAAAAATTTATCCGGACAGTTGGTCCTTGAAGTTTGAGAGTTATACATACAGACAGACAGACAGACAGACAGACAGACAGATAGACAGATAGAGAGGTTGAAATAACAGAGAAGGAGCTCACACAAAATGAAGAAACAATCCTACAAGTTTTATTTCAAGGTCAAACAGGGCAAAATGTCGACAAAGTGCAAAACATCATTGGAGAACCCCTTCATCATTGCCAAAGAGCTACAAGGGAACATTTCCATTTGCTGTATAGGGTACACAATACCGTAATCACCCTATAACCCTCTAATAAATCAGTACAAGTAAATAAAATATAAATATATGTGACCATCCAATATTGTTTGCATTAATATAGGAATTGTCCATTTATAATTTTTCTCTTTTTTTATAATTTCAACAAAGTCTACATACTGTATACACACTTTAATGTGACAGTGAGGACAATAAACCAAATGAAAAAAGAAACAACAACAAAACAAACAGTATAAGCAGTAATGTTTAGTAACACCAGAGACTATTTAGCCTGAGATGGAGCATTTGCATTAAAACAAATGTGAGAAATTGGAACACCAAATATGGCGGATGTAGAAAAATAAAAGACCAGTCTTAGTGTGATGTTAGTGCATTTCATGATCTTCTAGAAATGACAGTTTATGCTCTTTTAATGCCTGAATAACTATAAAAGTGTTAATGTAGTACAACTAATTTGTCCTGCATAGTTACCTATAAATGACAGACTATTATTATAAAGTGTTATCGACTATTACACAACTATATGATACAAGGGTGACTATAGGAAGGACCAGTCAGTCCTTTCTGATGTAAATCACCCATTTACTGAATTTCAATTGCTTCCCTTGGGCCGGAGATTTAAACTCCCTTTCTTTAAAACAAATAGAGATAGGACTTTTTTGTTATCCCTGCAGTGATCATTTTTGAATGGCTCATAAGTCACTTAATGTGGGTTGTGTTGTACATGTTTATGTATACTGCTGTCTAAAAAACAAATAGCTTATACATAGACAAGTTGAGTTGAGATACTTTTGCATGTTGTTTAGGAAGCAGAATCCTGAGTTAGTTCACATTTGTTTAGCTCGAGTACTTTGGTAGGTCTCTTCGATGACAGGCTATCCTTCAGTTTTTGAACATGCCAGTACAGCACACATACAAGAATACCCATGGTAATCCAACATGTCAGTGTAAAAACAAGCAATTGTCTATTATAAGTTGAATTGTTGTAGGCTCCTTAGGTTTTTGAACCATAGGCATAGCCTGGATGCCATTTAGCTGTTGACTGAGCTTTGCTAATTTAGGTCCTTCAAACATAATTTGGTCTTGAAGTGATTTATCCACTTTGAGAGTATGCCCTCTGAAGCCATCCATAATTTCAATTTCTACATCATACCTATCAGTGTCAAGATGATATAGGGCTGCTTGTTCAATGTGGAGGATTGCTCCTTGTGTGACTTGGATTAGCATTGTCTCATTGAGGAGTTTTACTGGAGTCGCTGAATCGTTGCGGTCATAAGTGACCATGGCTTCGCTCATAGGTGTGTTGACCAGCCATTTGTTTCCTGCCCTCTCAATTTGTGTGACCTTTACATCAGCTCTGTGTGTCATGAGAGCGGTACATTTATCATTTCTAGTTATTTGTTTAATGCCACACAGGAACTCACTGGTGTCAAGTATGAAAGTTTTACTTGGGCACAACCAGTGAATGTCCTTGACCACTGTACACATCTGTAGGTTGGGTGTTAAATACTTATTAGGATTTTCATCCTGGTATGCAATTAAAGAGGGTGTCTTAATTTTAACGTGTAAATCATTTTGCCAAAAACCTACATTCAATACTGACTTTAACCTGTAAATGTTTTTAGTATTAAAAATTGGGAGATTAAGCAGGAAACCAATTTCTTTGGCTTCTGGATCGATGTGGATCGGTATGGCACTGCCCAGGCTGTAAGCTAAGTGTATTTCATGTGTTTGCATGGTTCCCTGCAGTGTCATATTCAAAATATCCTCCACTAGTTCAACAGGAACCAAGTAAGAAGGGATTCTATTCACTGCCAAATTATTGATAGCAGAGCTCACTTCTGTAAGCATATCTTGCATCAGCATACTGACCATTTGTACATGGGCATAGTTATAGCTTATGACATCTGGAATATTGCCTACACTTTGGAGAGTGTTTTTCAAAAGGGGTGCATGTCGGTTTACTGTGACGATTGTGCCATCAGGTGTTCTTTTAAAATTGTTCAGTTGCTGCTGCTCCTCCAGTTGCTGCTGCTGATCATTCAATTTGTCTTTTATGTCCGGCATTTCCCTCCGAAGTGCTTCTATGTGCTTTTTTAGTGTGGCCATACTAATGCCATTAACTGCTGAGGTACCAGTTGAAAAGATCGAGCCAAGGGCTGATGCTGCTGTCAATAGCGTGCCTAAGAAACGCTTTGGTCGTCTTACTACCCTCAACTGCTCCTGCATAGAAGTGACTTTATGTAACTGCTTCAGTATGTGGATTGTGTCTAACCGAGCATTCTTTATGATGTCATCGCTCCAATCAGTTGCATACCAGGATGCTCTGCTTGCCTTGGTGATGTATTTTTTGTACACATCGTTAGGGTCGAGCCGAACAACGATTCTTTGAGTGTGTACTCTGCTATCAGTTACTAAGATCCCAGGGGCATCCTGAAGAATAATGCCAGTTGGAGGACCTGATTCCATCTCCAGGGTCTGGGCTGCATTGACTGTGCAGATGACTAGAATCAGGCATAGCAGGTTCATTCTGAAATCATATAGAGAGAAATGTGGAGTATAACTTGATCTACTTGGTAAGGAGTTCTACTGAGAAGAAATACTATGAAATGGCCCCAGTACAAACTGCATAAACTGCACATTTTTCACAAAATTGAGTTGTGACCAGAATTAGATCTATGATCTGTCATGTGACAGATAGATTGGGCTCAACTATGCTCAGATTCAGGAAAAATGGAGTGTGAAAACTGCATCAACTGTAAAATCCATCTTTGAAAACATTTGAATCAATATCAGTAGGGTACAACAGGGCTTAAGGTTCCCTGGGGTCAAAGGTAAATTAGTTTTTATTTTCTCCCAAAACACTGAATAGCATCAAAAACTACCATAGGACTTTCCTAAACAACCGTTTGTCACTATGAACTGCAAAACTTTCCTCTTCCATGAGATCATTGCTGTCTAAAGGTTGTTTCTGAGGCAATTTGACCAAATATTTAATTATTTTAAAAGTTGTAAATTTATGTAGTATATAAATATAATATTGCTATTTTCAATTTTGTTCAAGGTGATTATATATATATATATACATATAAAAAAAGAATAACTGTCCAATAGGTGTCCAATAGTATTTGGGGAAAAAAGCCCCGCCGTTGCAGGGGCCAAAGGTCCCTATTTTACACATCATTTTTATTTGCTGTAGGGAATGGATTTGTTCTGAAGAATTTTCATAGTGGCTCACATTGACCGATCCAATCACAATGGAGATTCATTTGTTTAAAGAATATCTGAGATGTAATGAAATGTCAAATGTGATTGAAATTAACAAGAAATTATGTACCCATAGTGGTTACTGTGAATATATATTATCTTTTGTTACTAAAAAAAAAGTAATTATTAATTATTTGCCTTAGTTGACAAATTATGCCCTATAACTATTGGCCCGTTATCTACACAATATCAATATTATCCCCCTGGGGGACTTTTAAAAGGGCCCCTGCCACCTTATATATATATATATATATATATATATACCTTCTGTTGTTATTTTAACACCAATACCCTAAGGTCCACCGAGGTATCCTGCTGAATGTAGAACAGGATGTAGTTACTGCATTTGGTCTGGTTGCCTGCTTGGTTGCAGTTCACTCATTACAGTATATAATTGGAACTCTCCTCAACACTGGTGGCCATTTTCATACGAGTTCATAGTCTGACCAGTTTAGAAGACACTTTTGAGACACCTCTGGAGCTAATCTTTAATATTGTTATAAATAATCAAAGCAACACATCTCTTGTAGCAATCTGTTTGACAGCTACCATGTAATTAATCAACAAGAGCAGAGCAGTCTTGTATCACCTAAAATGTGTTTATTTAATAATAATCCCACTTATTATATAGCATTTACCAAATAAAATAAATGTACACGCATTATTGATTTGAGTTTCAATGATATTACTATATGAATAGAAAGAGATACGGAATAAAAGAGACAAGAATCTAGCATACCTAAAAAATAAATGCCTGATGCCCTGGATTTTAATCTTCAACTTTACAAATGTCAGCAGACTTTCATTCAGTCAGTTCTTTTGGATATAGTCCAAATCATGACCCAAGATAGAGTACATTATAAGAAATAAACTTTTTTTCTTAACTTTAAGTTAAAAAACAAGAAAAAATAGCAGTGAAGGAATATTTTATCTCACTGATCTACAGCAAACACAAACATCCAGAAACTTTCACTTAGACTTACTTTCACATTGTTTATCCACTTGCACTGTCTAGCAACTCCCCAGTCATGTTTAAAGTAGACTTTTCTCAATAAAGAAATGTCTGAGCAATTTTTGGGTGCCAAAACTGAGTTCTGGAATACTTCCTGCTGAACTTACCTCCTGTCCAATCTCTGATCCAACCCAACAGAAAGTGTTTGTGGGCTCTCCAATTCAGCACACTAAGGTGAGTAAAAACACAATAATTATTTAGAAATTCAATTTTCTACATAAATATTATGAATTAAGAAAATTGTCAGATATTGATCCCGTCATAGTTCAACGTAAAAGAAAAAAGGAAAGAAAAATCTCTGAACGTATCTGTCCAGTATGACAAAAAGCAAATAATGTACAATAAGAATATACTACAAGTGCCAAAATTACTGCTGCTATAATAATTGATAATTATAGCAATTATTATTTTTAAGTATTAAAAACGGTGTGTACATGACTGTTACTGACCTTGGTGTCTTGTGTAAAATCTGAAGGCTCAGGGATGCTGTTGTGTTTATTATCAGAGACAAAATTGTAGAGGTGAAGGAGATGCTATTTATTCTGATTCTGGGACAGCCCTCTTCCAAAAAAACTTTAAAAAGACCAGCAAAAACGGCCAACAAAATCACTGACTCTTTCATGAATGTTTTGGCAGTCTTTGAATGTGTCTGAGAGTGTAATTCCCCCAAATTGAAATGCATAAAAAGTCATCTTTATTGATGTTAATAAATGTAATGAGTTCATGAAAATAGTTACTCTAAATAATTAAGAACAAGAACAAGATGGGAAACTATAAATAGCCACTCTAATTTTCACAGTGGAATTGTGGTCAAGGTTAAACAGCCTGCAGGTGTTGCTGATCACCAGTAGAGGACAACTTTGAGATGTTAATTACATTTGTATTAATCAAAATTGCTTGAGAAACGTTTTCTCTTTCTTGTTCCTCTGGCTTTCAACAGTGGAATGGGCTAAAGCACATAACTGTTAATCAGAAGGTTGCTGGTTCGAACCCCACAGCCACCACTATTGTGTCCTTGAGCAAGTCACTTAACTCCAGGTTGCTCCGGGGGGATTGTCCCTGTAATAAGGGCACTGTAAGTCGCTTTGGATAAAAGCGTCTGCCAAATGCATAAATGTAAAACTATCAAACAATTGAACTGGTCCTGTGTATCCTCGTCATTTATACTAGTATGTTTGAGGTAAAACCTCAAATTCTCAACATTTGAAACCCATCCAATCAAAGGGTCTATACAAATCACCCTTTTTGTTAGTCATTTGTATTATTTTGTAATTGTCTGGTCTTTTTAATGTTCACTAATGTTCCTGAATGATCAATATTAAACAATCCTAGCAATAAAGTCATCTGAAATAATATGAATAGTTTGTTCTCTTCATTAACACACAGATTGATCTGTATGAACTGCTGAACTTGTTTCTGTTTGTGAACTTTAGGACAGGATATCTGGATGATCATACTGTTTGCATTTGTAGGGTGTATGAATTAGCTTTTAGGGTTTGCATACTGAATATGTAGAAAATTACATTTATTTAAAATAAAATCCAAATACTCAACAGAGCTGTTATTCATACACAAACATGCTGAGATTTCTGCCACCCATCCTTATGTACACACACTGTAAAGGTTATGAGACACATTCTGTAAAAGCAAACATTACACAAGCTGTTTGTGTAATCCAGCCTGTCCCATGTGGAATTCAAACTATGTTAAGTTTTAAAGATGTAATGAAAGGGTTTTGACTACCATTGCAATTTTAGGTAATTTTCTTCTTTAGCCCCATTTGAACAGCATTAGTTTAGCTATTTTTAGTTGCTGTTAACTTTCTTGTGCCTCAAAAGAGAGCAGTGCTTGATTTTTGTTTGCCTTCCATGAGATCAGGCTGTTCCTCTAACAGTGACGCATAGATGGGATGATCATTTTTTTCATTCTGGTGTGGTGAAGGTTCATCTTCCAACGGGACAACGACCCTAAACACACAGCCAAGATAACAAAGGAGTGGCTACGGGACGACTCTGTGGCCCAGCCAGAGCCCAGACTTGAACCCGATTGAACATCTCTGGAGAGATCTGAAAATGGCTGTGCACCGACGCTCCCCATCCAACCTGATGGAGCTTGAGAGGTCCTGAAAAAAAGAATGAGAGAAACTGTCCAAAAATAGGTGTGCCAAGCTTGTAGCATCATACACAAAAAGACTTGAGGCTGTAATTGGTGCCAAAAGTGCTTCAACAAAGTATTGAGCAAACGCTGTGAATACATATGTACATGTGATTTTTTTTTAAATGTAGTTATTTTTTTTTAAATTTGCAGAGATTTCAAACAAACGTCTTTCACGTTGTCATTATGGGGTATTGTTTGTAGAATTTTGTGGGAAATTATGAATGTAATCCATTTTGGAAAAGGCTGTAACATAACAAAATGTGGAAAAAGTGAAGCGCTGTGAATACTTTCCGGATGCACCGTACATCAGACTCTAAATTCAGATGATGTTGACTGCATCTGTGATGTGCATATTGTTTGCTTCCATGACCAACTCTTCTACACCACTCAGGATCTACTGCTACCAAAAAATCCTTATTCACTCAATTTACTAAGCCCAAAGCATAACAATAGCAACTCCACAGGGCCTCGATGGGGCACCGCTTCACCACCCGCACCCTCCAGTAGCCTAACAAGAATGAACTTAAAATACAGGAAAACATCATATTTACATTTTCGTATACTCGACATTGCTACTGTATGTCTCAATCATGTATATGGCAGAGGTGGAATTCTGAACAATGAGTTTTAGATTAATATGTTAGTTTAGTAATCAACTATAATTTAGAAGTATTTTTAATTTAAAGGAATACAGGTCAAAAATGAATTCTCGCATCACTTACCCTTATGCCATCTCAAACTCATAACTTTATTTATTTTGCAGGGCACAAATTAAGATGTTTTCATGGATGTTTGATTAAAACTCCAAAAAGCACAAAGACAGGCAGCCCAAAGTAATCCAGACTCCAGTGGTTTAATGCACGTCTTCTGAAGTGATCCAAAGGGTTTTTGGTGAGTAACAGACCAAAATGTAACTCCGTACACTGAAACTAAGAGTGGGCCACCTAAGAATATCTCAGCTTTGTTGATCCAAGTGAATGGTGGCCAGAACTTTAATTCTCCATAAATCACATAAAGTCAGCATAAATGACCCAGATGATCAATACATGTCTACTCAAGCGATATAACAGGTGTGAATGAAAAACAGATCAATATTTAAGTCCTTTTTTTACCATAAATCTCCTTTTCAATTCCACATTCTTTTGTTTTTTCATGATTCACATTCTTGATGCATATCGCCACCTACTGGATGGGGCTGGTCAAATTTGCAGATTATTAGTGAAACTTTTTGTCTGTGTCATCTTGGACTTACAGTGACACCTAGTGGTGTGGATGCAGCATCATTCAAAATCAATAGATTTCAGCTACAGCTGCCACTGTAGAAATTCACTATTTCCAATCAGCCATGATTAATTTAATACAAGAGTGAAAGTGTCCAACAACAAGACGGTTACTGAAATTAAGCAAGTAGTATTCAGTTGGTCATGTGATTCTAAAATGGCAGTATCCATGAGGGCGCCCCTGCCCCATGTAGAATAAAACAGCTTTATAAGGTTACTGATATGACAAGAGTCCTATCAGTCCTATAAAAATCTCCATATTTGTTCTGCAGGAGAAAGTACACATCTGGGATGACTTGAATGTTATTAAATGATGAGGGAATTTTAATTTTTGTATGAACAATCCCTTTAACTATTTTATAATATGTAACGTACTCACTAAAATCAGTTGGGTTAAAAATGACCCAACACATAGCCCAATGGTGGGTTGATATAGCACCGACCCATTGTTGGGTTATTTTAACCAATGCATTGGGTTATAAAATAACTAATTTGTTGGATTGAATTTTTTGGTGGGGGCAAAATGTTGAGTTAACCATCCTAGTATTATTGGTACTATTATTATTGTTGACATTATTATTATTGCTGTGTAAATAAATTATAATGCACAAGTTACAAATATCTTGAAAATGCTTTATATCCATTAAATTAAAAGTTGCAAGAATGTTCATTTTCATTAAGCCTTGACCATGGCAGAGGTTTGATTGTGACATGGAGCAGTCTGGGGTTCGACTGAAACATGGCATGAAGCTCACTCTGGCGTGGCGGTGACATGGCCTGGAGCTGAATCTGGTGTGGGGGTGACATTGCCTGGAGCTGAATCTGGTGTGGGGGTGACATGGCCTGGAGCTGAATCTGGCGTGGGGGTGACATGGCCTGGAGCTGAATCTGGCGTGGGGGGTGACATGGCCTGGAGCTGACTCTGGCGTGGGGGTGACATGGCCTGGAGCTGAATCTGGCGTGGGGGTGACATGGCCTGGAGCTGAATCTGGTGTGGGGGTGACATGGCCTGGAGCTGAATCTGGCGTGGCGGTGACATGGCCTGGAGCTGACTCGGGCGTAGCCAGGCACCTTCCTGCAATGGTAAAAGAACACCATCAAAATATTGATGCTTTTTGGCATTAAAAAATCACATTAAAATTGATAAATGTCACAACGTGAAAAAAGTCATAACTGTCATGAATTCAGGGGCGCAGATCTATCCGAAAAGTGGCTTCTGATTAGGCTATCACCCAATGTCATGTAGATGCTGGCTATTCTGTAATACAGGGTTGGCTACCTATGGCATGTGTGCCAGCATTGGCACGTGGAGGGGTAATCATTGGCACACCAGCAACGGCGAGAGAGGAGTCGATTATATTTATACAAATTCCACACCTGCTTTCCAATCTTCATCTTGATGTAATCCTTCCTCATGATTACGCAGCATGTTTTCATCAGCTGAATGGGAAGCTAAACACTATATTTAAAGTGTGATGAGACTGGCGCTGCGCGTGCAAGCCATTGGCACATCACGAGCCAGCAGCACTTCTCTTTCGATTAATCGTGATTAAGTAAATGCACCCGCTTTGCTTCAGTCAGACTGCGCGGATGACAGCCTATATTCAGTGTTTCATTTGTTTCTTTTTTTTGCTCTCAGAACAACACGTCATGTAATAAGGAAAACACCACTATTAATCCTTCATTGATTAAAATGGCACTCCATGTCAAAAAGATTGCCGATCCATGGTGTAATATGTTGTTGAGTCCAATTTGTGCATTAAATAATTTAGTGCCTTGCAGATATAACATTCTAGATAAAATGTTTCATATTTCCGCTTTGAAGTATTTTAATGTTACACTATAAAAATGACTATATTCTTTCAGTTGATGGAAAAACTGCCATGCTGCAACACCGGATAATGAGTCTTAAAGCATGAAATATTATTTATGATTTCCAAAAAAATGTGTCAGGACGAACACAGAAAATGAGGGGGAGCATCCCAATGAATAGTTTCTATGCCACAGTTTAAATAGGCTGGCTTTATAGCAAGTGTTATATCGGTAGCCAAGTGAGCAGCAATACAGCAGACTCATGAAACATTAAGCAGCCATTAATTATTCATAAAATTATACATGTGTTTTCTGGTATTCCGGTTTATTCAAAAGCTCAAAGACAGATGACTGTGTGGCAACGTGAATAATCTGGAGCAAATCTGCTTCTTACCCTCCAAAATGTGGCTCTTTTTGTCCTGATCATAAAACTTAGAATAAACCAAAGTGAAAGAGTTTGCTCTGATAATTGTTGTATCTCTTTAGCAGTATGCACGATGATATACACAAGTTGGACAGGTTCCTGTTTCAGCATCCTTTGTTGTTCCTAGAACTTCACTATCAACCAAGCTACACACTTTGGATCCTTTATATTAGTTGCACTGTTCATTATAAGTCTCAAGCTTAATCAAAGTGAAAACTATACTCATTTTTTGCAACATACTACAGTGAACTGCTTGTATGTTTTTTTGAAACGCAAAAGATGTTTTAACTTCAGGACTGTACAGCGTCATTGCAAAACAGCACTTTTTAACTACGTGGATAACACTACAATCATACTGCAGCAGCCATTCTGCATGTTTACTGCGGTTCATTTTTGTAAGGGTAGAAACGTGAAGTGAAAAAAAAAATACAAGATATTGAACAAAAGTTTTAATGGTGTACTTTAATATGAATGTTTGGAATCTTACACACACAGCAAAACCAAAATAACAATATTGTTTGCTATCAATCAGATTATTCAAAAAGTTCAGTATATACTTTCTTGATAAACATCACAAACATCAGGTTACATGAGAAGTAATGAACAAAATGAATAGGCACATACATAGTCATCAAATGGATAACAACAATCCACACTCCTACAACCCCCAACAATCCCTTTGATTGCAGTTAATACGTACAGTACATGTACATGTAAATGTAATGAACACATAAATGAATTTGCACAATGTAAAAAAAAATCAACGATTTAACTGTGATTTAACCACTCTGTGAATGAAAATCTTTTATGTTTTGCTTTCTAAAATGTTTAAAAATTTTATGACGGAATCTCACACAAAATGGGATGAGAAGGACCAAGAGGATGACCGTAATGACAATAAAGGCGATTAACCCTGGATGTAGGCCCGTATTTTGAATATTGTTCATTTCAATAGTGAAAAATTTAAACCCCCCAAAAATTGCAGATACTTCCGGCAATTCCTCTGGAACAAAGCTACAACATCTTTCACCATTTTCACAATAAATTCTTCCTTGTCCAGCCAAAGGAAGGTCTGTGGTCGTTCCAACGCTGGCACATTCACTGTTTAAGTGATGGAGAGTCAGAGATGCACTACTGACAATTTGATCCACTGTGAAAATAACTCTGCAAACTTTGTCTAATGCTCCTGTTATTCTATAATTGGGGAATAATACGGTAAAGAATGTTTGTGTAGAATCAGTGTTTTCACTTATATTATGAACTGGGCTTGGGGCTGATCGCAATGCGGGTTCAACATAAGCAAAATAGCACAATCCTGACCAATTGGCAGGTAAATGATGATCTGCATTTTCCCCACAAATAAACCTTGTTTCGTTTGCAGAGTGTTGGGTTATGTTACGAATGTGTGGTGAAAAAGCATTGGTGTCATTAGTAGTAACCATTGCAATAAAATCATTCAAGTGTTACAAATCAAAGTTACAAACACTCTTGCTCAAGTAAAGCGCAGTGCTGTTGCTTTCAAAACACAACAAACCATTTGTTGCATAGGCCAGTGTGGTGGCTTCATTCCTTCCAGAAACTGATTTCCAGAAAATCTTTGCATTAGACTGGGGAAATGCAGACTTTGTAATATTCCAAACAGTAAGATAATCTCTCACAGTAAAAGGAACAGTAACGTAGTTGTATGCAGGAGTACTAACCGAAATAAAACCACAAACCCAACAATCTACTTGATTGATTGCAGAAGCAAATCCATGGGACATTGACAAGACAACAAAACTTAATGACGGTTTTGCATAACTTTCATGAAGACAATCGGTTGGTGTCAACACACAGAAAAAGCTCATTAATGCAATTCCTAAACAAAACATTGCCAATAAAATCCAAGGAAATGTAAAATCGACTTGTCAAACTGTACATAAAGGCCTTTTTTGAGTACTGTTGCTACTGATGTTTCTGGCGTCGTCACTGCTGTGATTTGTGTGGATCCGCTGGTGTTTGTTCTGTACTTCAACAGCAGTCAGTTATCAACGGTACCTGATAAGGATTCTCCTATTGGGTCTTTTTCCTCTGACTCTCCCAAAGTCTCTGCTGTCTATAGAGAAGTAGATTGAACATTCTGAATGAGATCAACACAAAAATCATCATATTGTCAAAGTTTTTTAGTAGCACCAGACAAATATACAACTTGCCAATAACTGAGGATCATTCAGCAGTTTTAAAATTTACCTTTTGATAAATGTACCTTTTGATAGGTCAGGGGATCTTCATTTGTCTTGTGCAAGAGCTCTGAACTTGGGAATCAGTGCCTGTGGAAGTGAATTTGCTTTACTGTTTGGTACAAGATAAATCTCTTTCCTTTACCCACCTATCTTGCTTAATGTCCCACTCCATCCATCAACATTATATGCTGCTATTTCAGCACTGATAGTTAGAAATGAATATTAAGTATTAAATATGTACATGAATATTACGTACCTTGGATTCTTGTATAAAATCTGAATGTTTAAAGATGCTGTTGTGATTCGCAGAGGCAAAAGTGGAGATAGGCAGGTGAAGTAGATGCTATTTATTCTCCTGTACCAGCTCCTCCTTGTCATAAAAAAGACCAATGAAATATGCTTGCGTAATCGTGCATGCTTTCGTTGATTTTTGGCAGTATTTGAGAGTCTCTTTGTGCCCAACTTCCAAATGCATCTTGGAAATAGTAATGAAGGGGAAGGGGAAATTAAATAAGTTTAAAAAAAAAACACTTTCCCGGACTTTCAGTTTCATCATACCATGTTAGTGGAATGACCTTCCCAACTCAATTAATGAAGCTGACTCACTCTCTAGCTTCAAAAACAGCTAAAAACACATCTTTTCCAAGAGCACTTAACCAGTCACAAAAAAATAAAAATAATTCTTGTTGCACTTAAGTCTGTTTTGAATACTATTCTGATGATAGTGAAACTTTGTAGTATGGCACTTTTCATACAAATGATTCTCTTATGTTTTCCTCTTTTGTAAGTCGCTTTGGATAAAAGCATCTGCCAAATGAATAAATGTAAAGTTAAATAATATTCAGCTGTCTCAACAGAATCCTCAGACAGAAACGGGCGGTTCTGGGATTTTGATCTTAGGGGTGCTCAGACCACGATGACACTATTAGATTTGCACATTTAATGTATTCCACTCTTTAGCATAGATGGTGTTTTGTTTTGCTTTTTACTGTGTTTACATCATTTATGATAGAAAGCTGATATACATTCACAATATTGTCATCATCTATATTAAACACTTGTACATTTATATAAAAAACTGAAACCATTCAAAAAAAAAAAAATCATAATTTTTTTTAACTTATTTTACTTTTATTAACTAATTAAATTTTTTTTTTTTATATAGAAAAACAATTATTTCACAAGACACGCAATAGCCAATGGCTCTTGATATCACAGCCTGTCAGTCTCTCTCCTCTGTGAACTGGCCGTCTTTTTATCTCCCCCAACTCTCACTGTGATCAGAGATGGTAATTAGTCAAAATTAATCTCAGGTGAATGTCCTTACTGCTCTCTGAACTGTAAATGAATGACAAAGTTGTACCCCAACATATGATGGTCCTTTTGTGGCTTCGCTCACACAAAAGTTATTCACAACTTTATTTAAGTCAAGTTCAGGTTCAATTAAGATTTTAGCTCTAATTTGATCTTTGTTCACGCCACAAACAATGCGATCTCGAATCAGTGAATCTGTTAGCTGTGCAAACTCACATTCTTTGGCCTTATTTTTCAATTCAGTCACACAGGCATCGATTGTTTCAGTTGGTCCATGTGCTCTAGTGAAGAACATGTGTCTTAGATATATTATATTCTTCCATGGTTCACAATATTGTCTGAACTTTTCTTTCAGTGTCCCTATCTTATCAACTTACTCCTCATCAAAACCCATGGTGATATCTACCTTCATAACATTCTCAAATTCCACTAGCAATGAGATACAGCACAAACTTTTGAATGCAAGTCTGCCAATTCTCTGCAATATTTCCTTCAAAGCTCAATCCATTTGGAGGCTTCAGATGATCCATAGTCTTCTGACACCATGTTATATTTACTTTATGTTTAGTTGGTGGTGTAGTAGCTAGAGCACAGGGCTGTTAATCAGAAAGTCACTGGTTTGAACCCCACGGCCACCACCATTGTGTCCTTGAGCAAGATACTTAACTCCAGGTTGCTCCAGGGGGATTGTCCCTGTAATAAGGGCTCTGTAAGTTGCTTTGGATAAAAGCATCTGCCAAATGCATAAATGTAGTTGGATTGATTACACCTTAAGGAAATATAAAGAACACACAACATGCACCTGGTCTGGCAGTAGAGTTGAGTCAGCAGGTATTTCAGAGGAATATAGCAGAAGAAAGGAGAGGAAGTGATTGTAAAAATGAGTGAGTTTATTGAATAATCTTAGTTGCGTCTGTCTCAGTGCTCAGCAAGGTCGTAACCATGTCTTGAACATTGGGGGGGGCCAAACATTTTTGGGGCCGGGGTCACAGGTGTTGAGGTCATAGATATAATGGTCCTCTTTGGTCCTTTAATATAGTAAAGGCACTGAATGCAATAATTTTCTGAATAAAGGCTTGAAATGCGATAAAGGCCCAAAATGTTTTCATAATTATTGTTTTTAAAGATGCATGTATTATTAAAGTTCACACAGTACAAGACAAACACTATGATGGTTGTCCCCTCTCAATGTATTATGTGATTACAGCCTTGATGCTCAGTCTGACGTCATCTGATTTGAAAAATACAAATAAGCAGATTCATTAACAAATTAGCCAAACTAAAGAAGAATTGCTGGAAAACAATTCAACATGACTGACTGCGCAAGGTAGAACTAAACCTTGTTTTCAGTATTCAAGCACATCTCATTTATTTCCTTTGACCCTGGTTCTCCACAAAGCACACAACTGTTCTTGCCCTTGCAGTGGTAAAGTGGAACTCTATCAGCAATCAGCTTCAGCTTTTCTTTCAGGTCCTTTTTTCTGTCCTGGTCATGTTTCCAGATATTTGAGAAAACAAAGGCTTTCATTCCCTGGTAACTTTTTAATTCATTAACACCTGGTATAATGCTGAACGTCTTACTGAAACAGGTTTGAATACAGGGAGAGTTTAAGGTGTAGAAAACAACACATCTGTCCTTTCCCTTATTCATCAAATATGTCAAAGGGGAATTATTTGCAGGATTCAAAAGCAGATACTCTGAATGAGCAGGATTTGGATTCTTCTGAACACCTGCAGGAATGAGATCTTTGCCTTTGTAGACAGGATATTTATCACCTTTTATAATGTTTTTCACATTTTCTCCTTTGTCATCTTTCAGAAACGTGTCGGTTGAGGGACTGAAATTCACCTGACACTGCTTCTTTGGGACATTGATGGCTGCTGCATACTGGCCTGTTTCATAACTGGATAAAAATATGAATTATCACCAATGATTACATGCAAAAATAATGAATCAAACAAACACAAATGCTGTGAAATTGTTTATACTTTATGTGTATGTACAGTTTGCCTGTTTTTAGTTCTTGCACTGATTTTAATGTAGCAGCTCAAATAAATTGCACAAACAGAACATTTATCTAACTAACATCTACAACGATGAAAGGTCATTTAAAATGTATATATATATATATACAAAAGTAAGAAAACCTACTTGTCATGAAGAAAAGTTTGAATGCGGCCAAGAGTTTTAATATCCACAGACTCATCATTCACACTTTCAGTACAAAGAGGAAGCAGAAAGGTAACAAGAATGACCCTCTGCAACAGTGTGAAAACCTAAAGAGACAAAATGTAAAATCACCAACAGTCCCAAATACACTAAATAGTTTCAGATTGAAACATACTTTGAAATCACTTTAAGGGACAGTTTACCCAAAAATTACAATTCTCTCATTTACTCACCCTCATGCCATCCCAGATGTGTGATTTTCTTTCTTTTTAGAAAAATATTTCAGCTCTGTAGGTCCCCACAATGCAAGTGAATGAGTGCCAAAATTGTGAAACTTCAAAATCCACATAAAGGCAACATATAAGTAATCAATATGACTCCTGTGGTTAAATCCATGTGTTCAGACATGATAAGATGGATGTGAGAACATTGGGGGCTTAGACCAGAACCACAACCAAAGAGGAGACTCCTGGCCATCTTTTACCAAAAGCATGAAATGTGTCATTTATTCCTAAAATGTATTAAATGTAATGACCTTTGCTATGTATATTAAAAGATGTGATTGGCAAGATAATGTAAATGAGCAGTCCAACTTTTTATTTGAATACATTTAAATATATTGTTCAGACACTGTATTAAATACTTTATTAAATTATATTATTAAAAATATATCTATGTATTCACATTTTATTATTTAACTATTATTAAAATTATTATTTCAATCTTCAGATATGCATTGTACAGGGCTTTAGGAGGCCTCTAAAAATGCATTGGTTTGTTATGAAAAAGAATGCTATTAAACGTTTAATTTAAAGTATAACTTTTTTAATGTATATAAACAAAATGCATATAAATGTAAAATTCAAAACGAATACAAACTTAACAAAAGAACAAATTGGCTCCGCCCACCCTCACGCATCTTGTTGACACTGTGTGTCTGATTGACAGGAACAACAGGTGAGGCTGTTAGTCTGAGCAGACAGTCAGAATGAATGTGTGTGTGCTTGAGCATTTAGGCCTATATTATATTTCCTTTTTCGTTCTTTGAATTAGTTAATTCTATTCATTTAAATCTTTTGATTATTCATTACTTAATTTTTTATATATTTATAAATAGATTCGGCTCCTCTGATATAGAGCCGACTCCCAAGAATCGGTTCTTAGAGCTCGTTCGCGGAAGACCATCACTACTTAATTTTCTCCTGTATTCACAGGTAAAAGGAATCTGTCAGCCGGGTCTGAGTTGGGGTCTGCAACACATATACAGTGCCATAACCTCTAGTTCACTCATTCACTTTTCAGTTCAGTGATTCTCACATATTTCACCAGGAAAGATTGAGCAAAAACGAGCATATACAGAAACATTTCCAGACATTATTTGGGTTACATGACATTATTATGTGTCTCGTCCTGAAGAATGAAAAAAAACCCTAGGCCTACTTCAAATCTGTGCGTAATATCTGCACCAATACTATTTCCAAATGCAACTGCAAAAAACATGTTTAATAATGATTGTTTTCAAGCGGGATTCCCGATCATTTTCCCAATCTGCCACAATCTGAGAGTTCCCAGTCAAATGCCATTGGTTGAGTCATTAGCCCAGTTTCATCCACTTTTCGCACTATTTTGTAATCGACAAAGTGAAAAATGCATAAAAATTGTCGTCTTCTGCCCGTTTCTATTCAAATGAACTTTTATCAATAAATATTGTGTGCGTGATGGCGTCATGCCTAAAAAAAATTAAAAATAAACCGTTTCATGCATAAGTAATCACCAATTCGCCTCTCAGATGTCCCTAATTGTTTTCCTCCGATGTTTTGGTAAAATGGGGAGAGTATGGAGTCAATTCATTGAAATTAGCAGCTTACTTTCATTTTAATTGAACAAATAAAAACAGTCAGAAGAGGAATTGCAAACAAAAGGGAGCTGTTGCCCTTCTGACAGGACTGTAATATTGGTCCTGATGTTGCACCTATTGCAGGTTGAACCAGTTCCGACCCGAAAGCGAATCGAAGTAACGGGGGAAACTTTCAGTCTCAGGATATACAGCCGATGTGTATCTGCGGTGTGCAGCTATTAAAGAAAAACTGATGCCGTGTAATATCAGGATTGACATATATGATGCATTCCTGATGTTCAATAGGATATTTTGGACAATCATCCAATCAAAAGCGTCGCCATCAAAACTGCATCATGTCCTGCATATTTCTCCAGCAACTTTTAACAACCAACTGAACTTGACTGACATCTCAAATTAATAATAGCGTCATAAAATTGACATTTTCTGAAGAAGCTAAACAAATATGATCCGAGGTGAAGAGGGTTAGATTAAAAAAATAAATAAACATTTTAAAATGCTCAAAAACTAGTTTTCTGAAAGTGAACTCAGCACTGGACACATATTTATGATCGTTTATAATCTTGAAAGAATTTTATATAGACTAATTTAAGTTTGTGTAAATAAAAGGCATATATAGGTCTAAAAATATATATTTATTTCGTTTGGCAATTTATTTGTTTTTATTTAATGCTTTTTGGTGATTTGTTTAAGAAAATGTGGGCTTCTAGTTTTCAAATAATAAAATTTCGTAGTATTGTTTATTTATTTTTAATTTAAAACATCTTTGTGCAGAAATTATATGTTTTTTGTATCTTGGGCTAATTCCATGACTGCTGTCTATAATTTTGAATGGTGTGAAAAAGCAACTTTAATAAATAAACAGATTATAATCCACAAGACGAAAAACATTTTTGTAGAAATAAATATTATTCCACAAATGCTGTTGATTGAGCTTGACTTTAATATTCATATCATTAAATCTTTAAACTTGTATCTAATTAAACTATTTAATGACTTACCATCATGTGTGATCTGTAAAAGAACTGCAGCAAAGTGTTCAGAGATGATGCTGAAGGTGAGTCTGCTCTGAGATCCTGAGAAGCAGGACGTATTTATCAAGAACCAACAACCCATTGTAAGTCACATGACTGAGTGACTCAACTCCCCAAATTCTTGCCACACTGAAAAACAAAAACCAACATTACAGTTTTTCTTGCCCGATCCAGACTCTGGCTTTCAACTATCAAACAATTGAACTGGTCCTGCGTATCCTTGTCATTTATACTATTATGTTACAAGCAGTAACCAGAGGTAAAACCTAAAATTCACAACATTTGAAACCCATCCAATCAAAGGCTCTATACAAATCACCATTTTTGTTAGTCATTTGTATAATTTTGTAATTGTCCGGTCTTTTTAATGTTCAACAATGGCTGGTATTTTTTCTATCTACATTCCTGAATGATCAATATTAAACAATCCTAGCAATAAAGTCATCTGAAATAATATGAATAGTTTGTTATCTTCATTAACACACAGATTGATCTGTATGAACTGATCTTTTTTCTGTTTGTGAACTTTAGGACAGGATATCTGGATGATCATACTGTTTGCATTTGTAGGGTGTATGAATTAGCTTTTAGGGTTTGCATACTGAATATGTAGAAAATGATATTTATTTAAAATAAAATCCAAATACTCAACAGAGCTGTTATTCATACACAAACATGCTGAGATTTGTGCCACCCATCATTAAGTACACACACTGTAAAGGTTATGAGACACATTCTGTAAAAGCAAACATTACACAAGCTGTTTGGGTAATCCAGCCTGTCCCATGTGGAATTCAATTTTTATGCTTTTATTCTAAATTTAGCACAAGGTAAATTTCTTCTTTAGCCCTATTTGAACAGCATTAGTTTAGCTATTTTTAGCTCAAAATAGAGCAGTGCTTGATTTTTTCATTCCGGTGTGTCAGTCAGTTACTATGCTTGCCAGCTCCATCATACAGTGCATCCGGAAAGTGTTCTCAGCGCTTCACTTTTTCCACATTTTGTTATGTTACAGCCTTATTCCAAAATTTATTAAATTCATTATTTTCTTCAAAATTCTACAAACAATACCCCATAATGACAACATGAAAGAAGTTTGTTTGAAATCTTTGCAAATTTATAAATAAAAAATTAAAAAATTAAATAAATCGCATGTACATAAGTATTCACAGCCTTTGCCATGACACTAATTAAATCTTTAAGTAAGCTAGTGCTGGAGGCCCTGGTGGGACAGGCGTCTATGACGTCTCCTGGCCAAACGCCATCAGGCAGAGCCAGGAGACTGAATCCTCACCCTCGGGGCTCCTCCAGAAACAACAAAAAGCCACTACGGTTGGCCACGTGGAATGTTCGAACGCTCACAGCGGAGGAGAGGCTGCCACTACTCCTCTGTCGGGAGCTGGACCGGTACCGCCTGGATCTCTGTGTTTCTTGACACAATGACGGGTGGACTGTCTTCTACTCGGGGCAGGCGAATGCCAAACAACAGGGAGTGTCTCTTCTTCTGAATAAAAGAATGAAGACAGCGTGGGAGCGTGGCGGTGAGGTGTTGGAAGCTGTGAGCCCCAGGTTACTTTGGGTTCGCCTTCACATCAACCAGAGGCGAGGAGTGGTGGTCGTGGTTATTTATGCCCCCACCGAAGACGAACATCCGTGGAGGGATGCGGGAAAGGCCGATGAGTCAGATTCCTTCTATGACCTCCTGTCACAGGTACTGATCAGCTCAATAAGAACGGCAGGAGGCTGCTAGATTTTTGTGCAGCCCATGGGCTTGTAATTACCAACACACTTTTCCAGCATTGGCGCAACCACACAACATCATGGATGCATGCCGGGTCCAAGAAAGAACATCTGCTGGACTACATAGTGACGGAACAGCGGATGTGGGCCCATGTCCTTGACACCAGGACCTACCGCGGAGCTGATCTGCCCACTGACCATCGACTTGTCATCTGTAAGATGTGCCTGCCATTCTTCCATCTAGTGGGTGTAAACCCAGGAACCCTTTCAAACCCATAGTGGCCTAGTCTAGACTAGCTGATGAAAGTTTTGAGTGAATTTCAGCATTGCAGCTGGGGTTGGCATCATCCCCCACTCCTCTGGATGTCAAGGGGAAATGGGCGAGGTTTAGGACTGTGGCTCATGTAACTGCAATGGCAGTTTTGGGCAAACGGTCCAGACCTCCTCAGAAACCCTGGTTGATGGAGGAGGTGTTCGGGCTGGCTGAGAAAAAGCGACAGGCCCACTCTCATCGTCTACAGCATCCCACGTCAGGCAATGAGGAGGTTTAATGCAGCCTTCGCTCGGAGGTTCGGAGAGCCGTGAGGCGCTGCAAGGATGGTTGGTGGTCGTGGGTTGCTGAGGAGATGGAGTCTGCCTCAATGGCCCATGATCACAAATCACACTTTAATTCTATCAAAAAAGTTACTTGCAGTGCCACACCTATTACCATCATTAGGGGAAAGAATGGTGATCCAATCTCCGACCCCCAGAAACAGGTTTGCAGATTTGCTGAGCATTTCTGTGAGGTTCTGGGGGAGGGGAAGTCCCTGAGCCTGAAAAACATTGTTGGACAAAGTGGGGATGACCCTGCTGGGGCTGTGGTGCCACAAATATTGGAGGAAGAAGTCACTCCCTGTGGGTGGCTGGCTGAGGTGCCATCTTTGGAGGAAGTACTGAAGGCGATCAAGAGCCTGAGGCCAGGAAAGGCACCGGGCAGAGATGATCTCCCCAGAGAAATACTGAGTGAGGGTGGTGTTTGTGCACAGACTGCTCTACATGATATCATAACAACAGTCTGGACCACTGGGCGGGTTCCGCAGGATTGGAAGTATGCCCTGGTGGTCCCTCTCTTTAAAAAGGGGGACCGCACAGATTGTAACAACTATAGGGGCATCTCACTCCTCAGTGTGCCGGGAAAGGTTCTGGCAAGGATTATTCAACATCGTCTTTTCAGGCATGCTGAGGAGAGACTTGCGGAGCCCCAGTGTGGTTTCAGGAAGGGGCGGTCTTGCACAGATGCCATATTCTCTGTCCGTCTGCTACAGCAGAGGTGTAGGGAATTCCAGCAAGACCTACATCTCTGCTTTATTGACCTGGTCAAGGCCTATGATGCCATCAGTAGGCCTGGGCTCTGGGTTGTTCTTCATGCTTTCTGAGTCCCAGACCCGCTGCTCGCGATCATTAAGGACCTTCATGATGGCGAGCGGGCCCGGGTAAAACTACGTGGTCGGGAGTCAGAGCCATTCCCTGTTCACCTTGGAGTGCAACAGGGATGTCCTCTGGCACCCACATTATTTAATATCTATTTCGACCACGTGGTTCGTGAAGCCTTCGATGGCTGTACCGGAGGAATTTCAATCTGGTACAGATATAATGGGAGGTTGGTCAATGCCCGGGTGTGGTCAAGGTATGGCTCCCTATTGGTCAACCACATTATGTATGCTGATGATCTGGTGATTGCTGCTCACTCAGAGGAGGAGTTGGAGGCGCTGCTGATGAACCTGGAGCTTGCCACTAAGAGATGGGGCCTTACCATCAGCCCAACCAAAACTAAGCACCTGCCTGGGTATTATGTACCATCGGACACTCCACCCCCACAGCTCCCAATTGGTTAATGTGGAGAGAGTGGAGTGTTTTCCATACCTGGGAAGTGTGCTTATGACTAGCTCCGGTTTGACAGCAGAGGTCTCACTCTGAATCTGTCGAGCGGCATTATCTTTTCATCGGTTGCGTAATGCTGTGTGGAAGCTACCCACCCCGGCCACCGCATGCCTAAACAGCTTTTGTTCGGCTGGATAGAGGGGACTAAGCAGGCGCAGCACAGGCTGGAGAAGAGATGGAGTGATGTGGTACAGGAGGATGTGGAGATGAGTGGACTTGCCGATGACTGGTACCAGCAGTGTCAATATCGGCCTCTTTGGAGGAGGCTTGTGAAGGACGCTACTGGCCAGTTGGAGTCAGTCGCCCACCAACAACAACGGAGTGCAGAGGAGCGACGCTCACAACAATGAGCAGAGTGCCAGGTGGCTAAAGCACAGCAAGTTGGCACAGTAGGGGGAACAGGTGGTGCATCAGCCAGTCATCTCAGTTAGTCGACCCGTGTCACCTGTTGGATCTGTCCTGTGACCTCCTGCCAGCAGGCGTTCGACACTTCACGTGGCCTTAACGTGCACATAGCCTGGCACAAGCATCGTGGTGAAGTCACCGCCACTTAGTGGCGAATGGCGGTTGTTGTTGTTGTTGTTGTAATATTTTATATACAAACTATTTGGGGAATTTACACTTTTTTCACTTCGGTAAAGTTCATAATATAGTGTTGGGATTTTTTAATCTTTTCAGTGACACAACAAGTTCACAATAGGGATTCTGTCATTTACGTGCATTAAAGAAAACTGCTTTACTGCAAAAAGATCCCCTCTTTTCACTAGCTTTTATGGTGTGGTATATGAATATATCTCATATTAACAATAATAAACATTGTGTGCTCACTTGCTGTGTTGTCTTTCTCTTAGGGTAGAACAGGCGCATATTGGTGGATCCAAAGGTAATACCTCTAAGCAACCTGAGACTGTGGTTTAATTTTCTTGTGATTTATGTTCTTTTTGTGAGCAGAAATATCACTGATATAAGAAGAGAGTTGAGCGAAAGGTGACTGACCACAATGTGTTATCGCTGTCTTTGTCTATATCTATACTTCTATGTATAATAGATTGGTGCTGAATTCAGGTGCATTACTACCATCCCCCTTGAAAACCCCTTTATGGGACAAACTCACTGCTGTCCTCCAGAAAAAGGAGGTGATTCTGGACAGAAAATGGACAAATATTTCAGGACTTTACAGGAGGTTTGTATACTTGTGCTGAGTATCATTTATTATTATTATTTTTTTTAATTTTTTTTTCAAAAGGTACCATTAATCAACACAGTGATGTCAAATATATACTTAAGATAGTTGATAATTAGTGAGTTCTTTCAAATTTTCTTATGCCAGCACCATGTATGGATTGTATGCTTGAAGATAAAGTAATACTCAAATTTGTAATATTTACAGACACATGATGTCCATCTTAAGAGAGATGCTATCATCAAAGCATCTACCTTGGTGAGGATGAGGGATGCCTAGTGAAGGAGTACATGGTGAGTCTGTATGAACTGTGTATCTTAAGGAATAGTCCACCTAAAAATAAAAATTCTGTCATTTACTCATCCGTTATTCCAACCCGTATGTGTTCTTCCGAACACAAATGAAGATATTTGAAGAAAGAAAGATATTTGAAGTCTGCTGTGTATTTTATTAACACCACCATGGCCATATATGTCATCTGAAATGAAGGCGGTGATCTAGGACACTATGAGAACATTGGAATTGATGTTGATGGGGGTCATCATTCTGGAGCACATCAGATCTGTAGCACAAGCCTGCGCGGTGATGCTGGGTGCAATATATGTGCTTAATTTGGCATACCCAAAAGAGCTCAAATACTTCTATGAATTCATAGAGGAAGTCCTTATGCAAATTGATTCTGAAAGGCTCTCCTCTAAAGTCCAAGGATTGAAAAATAAAATAAGTGTAAGGCAGTAGTTTTGCTACAGGCACAGATGTTAATTCTCATTTGAGAATTCAGTTCAGATGATTGTCACAACCTGGAACATTGGACATTTTCTTTTCAAGAACTGTATGGTTAAAGTTCAAGCACTTTTATAATTACCATATAGATATCTGTTTTTGATTTAAAAAAAAGATGACTTTTATTAGATTGTTTTAATATTATTTTAAAAGTATCTTTTTTTTTTATATATACAAATGTGCAATTTGTTACTTGAAATGTCAGCACTTTAACTGTTGAATTATAAAATTGTATTGTGGCTGGTTACTTGTAATTGTAACAATAGCCTATAAAATTGTGTTTTAAAATTTTCACATATGCTGGAAGGAGTTTTATTACCCACAAAGGTGATTCTTTTTGGACATGTTGTTCACCACTACATTTGAAGACACTGTTGCAGTTTAAGCACTGTTGTTTTAATGATGCCCAAACAAGTGTTATGCGGCCAATTGTAACAATGGACGTTTTCAAGTCTGTAAAATTTGCCTTTTAAAATGAGTTTTAACATTTGATGTTGGAACATTTTTTACCAACAAAGGTCATTGTTGTTCACTGCATTTGATGACATTTGATGTTATTTTGTCATTTATGTGTGTATTTGAAATGGCCTCTCATACTGTTAATTAAATACCACTGTAACTAGATTAAGTTAGATAATTTACCATCAATTTTATGACATATTTGTATATAATTTTATTAGAATTAACATGATTAAATAAGGGTGGAATCACTGAATTTAATATACTCAAATCAACTCAATTTAATTGAGCTAATGCAACTAAAAACAATTGACTAAGTTCAACTAAATATATTTATCTAAATTTAGATAATTACATTTCGTGCAACCACTTACCTTTAAAAAATGTTATAAATTCAACGAATCATTTTTTTTTTTAGCTCTGATGATGCCAGTGAGTTACCGCGGAAACTGTTGATAGCGGCAAGACCGGCGGTAGAAGATGGTGTGAAAAAAAGAGAATTGAGGACATCGAAAAAACAAACAACATGGATAAAAAACCAGTGGAGCAGTGGAGCCACAAAACGGAAAGCTAAAAGGGAGAAGGATAGCAGAGAGAATTTAATTAGGAGAAATATTCCAACCATCTCCACTTTTTTTCAAAAGTCGGCTCGACGCAAATAAAGAGCCTCCAGCCTTGCTATTTCAGATGAACCTGAGCATCAGCACCAGCACGACAAGACAGACAACCACAGCCCGACTGGAGTGACAGACACCTGCTCAGTCACATACTTCAACAGAACCATGTTCGGTGTAGATGTGCTGGATCAAATGGCGAGGAAATACTCTGTGAAAGCACCCATAGATGTCCAGTGGCTGTGTTTTATAATATCATTGACCTGGCTGCGATAAATGCTTCCATCATGTTCAAGAAATGCACAAATGAGGAACTTCATAATGCGACTGGTAAATGAACTTCGCTACGGCCATATGAGAGCAAAAGCCACACAGCTGATGGTGCGAGGACCCGGGCAGGAGCAGCTGCAGATGGAGAGGGGAAGGCAGTGCCAAGTGTGGAGAAACTGCAAGAAAAATAAAACTAAGGACACTTGTGACAAATGTCAGTAGGTGTGTGTGGGAGCTGCACAAGATTACCTGTGTTGACTGAGTAATCGATCCCCAAGCGTCAGTGAATGATGTGCGGTGTTTCCCGCCAAAACAACCAGATGCCTTGTTCAAGTGAGCCCACTTTTAGGAGAATTCGTTCATAATGATTTCACAGCATAATATTTTCATTATAGTTCATATTCTTTATTAACCGTTTAGGCCAATATGTGTTTCATACATGTCTAAGGTTTTTACTATGCATTGAAATACACACTAGTGATGTTTTATATTGATTTGTTTTTATTTTACAAAGAAAATAACAGAATATAAATAATCAAATTTGTATCTGTAATTAGCTGCAATGGCAAGTTCTGTGGTTGTCGATGAACTAATACATTTTCACATTCATTAGAATTCAAATTTCGTGTCCTGGTGTTTATTATTAATATGACAGATTTATTTATTCATGGTTTCTGATTCCAGTTGTAGCGGATATTAACTCACTTACTAATGGACCAGAAAACTAAAATCAGAAGACTGCTTGATACGTAAAAGGAGGTGGTGGTGATGCTGAGAAACAGGCAGAGACTGAAGGTAGGTTGAACCATAAGAGGTAACATTACTTTGAGTATTTAGTGATTGTTTTCTTTTTAGTATTTTCCTTTTACCTCAATCATAAAATGACAAAACAAAATGACAGGAAAAAAAAATACAATAAGCAATATATTGCCTGGGTGCACCCTCTAAATAACTTTTCGTATATCAATAATCACAATCACATTCAATGTATCCAAGTGAACACAATGAAAAACAAAATAAAACAATCACCACTGGTATTACATATTAACCACTGAAATAATTTCTTCCAGTTCAAAGGGAATATCAATTGGAATGTTGATCAGTGTTAAACTTTCCCAATTGTGCTCTTGGGATGTTTCAGTCCCAAGGGAAAAAAAAATATCAGTCTCTGAAAATGTGTTCTCTTACTTATCTCAGTAGAAATAATGAAACGAAAAATTGTCCTTTCCTCTAAGTTCGTGATCCTTTCAGAATCGAAGTGGGAGGCTCGCCATCAATTAGGGAAATCCATCTTGAAAAAAAAACATTCACACAGAAAAAAAAAAACCTGTCCATTCACTTTTTTCTCTTTTTTTTCTTCCACAATCAACATGCCTAAACAGCACGCGCAACCAAAATGGCGTCAGCAGTGAACACTTAATACACCATGCGGTCTGACACGACCACACGAGTCAATGTAAACTCTGAAGTGCCCGATTGACAATCACACAAGATCATCCACTATCTTACCCTCTGATTTATTCAGTTTGTATAAACTTTGTTAAAAGTGAACTAATATAGTTCTTAAACTGTTCACTCTCGTCGTCAGATCAGATATCCCAGTCTCTCTGCATCTGTCGTCTAATTTGCGCAACGCTATATGTAAGCAAGAGGCGGAGCCAGCAACCAAACGCTCCGATTGGCTGATACTCGTCTCTTAACTCAATTCAGATATATATTTAAGTTTTTTTTTTTTAGAATTTCGCATTTATGAATAATCATAACATTCTATTCAAGCAACATAAAAATAAAATCTGTAAAACAATTATTTAACCAGGGTTACACTTTCCCCCCCTGAAATCATGCAAGCCCCTTTGCATGCTCTGAGTGGCTGATTAGTCACTACATTTGGTGAAACATCAGGTAAAATGGAAAGGGCACCTGGATTTTCAACACCATTGAGGGAGCTAGCAAGAGCAGTGCTCAACCCCTGGAACAAAGACTGAACAACAAAAGACAGGGGGTTTCCAAGTTGAAAGTAGGCAAGTCTCTCAGGTTCCCCTCTCTGCCTACTAGAGCGTCTGAGCGGAATATCCGAATTATGCCCCCTCTCAATTTCTGGCTGTTGTTCTTTCCCTTCAACAGGAACATCTGATATTTCAGCATAGTTTGCCACTTCAACTTCATATTCACTTAGAACAGGTAGGTCCTTTTCTGTTTCAGTTTGGTCCTTGTCAGGTATGTTATTTGTTTCAGGGACCCTTGGAATATCAACAGGTAAGTATTTGTCTGGGTCATCAACAGGTGAGTGTTCCACTGGATTATCAACATCTGGGGGATCTTGGTTAATTGAGTCAGCATCAGAAGGAACATCCACAGTTTCCTTTGATCTACAGATGTCATGGACTGTAGAGAACCGTACTGTTTCCACAACTGGAAAAGCATTATACCTTCCATTAAGATCTTCATCCTCTGGGTCAGCAAATGAGTCATCATCCGATGGTGGAACACCAGGGTTCTGGCGTGTTCTGGGTTTATAAGTAGGCTTGGGCAAGGTAGGGCTTGAGATTTCTGGCATTGGTAAGAATCCGCAAGGAAGCAGAAGGTCTCTGTGAAGTGTACGAAGAGGACCATCCTTGCTCTCAGGACGAACTGTGTAGACTGGTAAGTCAGCTGCTTGCTTTACTACTACATACACCTCAGACTCCCACTTGTCTGCTAACTTGTGCTTACCACGCAGCCGAACATTTCTCACCAACACTCGATCATTGACTTCCAAGGAGGAATTTGTCACACATTTGTCGAATCTGGTTTTGTTCCGCTCTGCACTCTTTAATGCTCCACGGGAGGCAAGCAAGTAGCTTTCTTTTAGATGAGACCTTAGATGCTTGACATATTCGGAATGGGATTTCTGTGGACTGTCTTTATATGCTAACCCAAAGGCAAGGTCAACAGGCAAACGAGGCTGGCGCCCAAACATCAATTCATAGGGAGTAAACCCTGTAACTTCGTGCTTCGTGCAGTTATATGCATGAACTAATGGCTTGACAAAATCTCTCCAATGAGTTTTATCTTTCTCTTCTAATGTGCCAAGCATATTCAACAGGGTCCTGTTGAAGCGCTCCACAGGATTTCCCCGAGGATGGTAGGGTGTTGTTCGAATTTTCTTAATGTCCGATATCTCACAAAGTTCTTTGATTGTGCGTGACTCAAAATCTGGGCCCTGGTCACTATGAAGGCGTTCAGGGAACCCATAGTGCACAATAAAATTCTCCCAAAGACACTTTGCTACTGTTCTCGCCTTTTGATTTGGGGTAGGGATTGCCACAGCATACTTAGTGAAAAAATCTGTGATCACTAAGATATCTCTCGTGTTGCTTCTGTCTGGTTCCAATGAGAGGAAATCCATACAAACTAATTGTAACGGTCTAGTGGCCTGGATGTTGACCAAGGGTGCAGCTTTTTGAGGTAAGGACTTCCTTCGCACACAACGACCACATGTCCTGACCTTCTGTTCCACCTCAGCAGCCATTTTTGGCCAGTAGAACCGGGATCTGACCAGATCCAAGGTTCTCTCCATCCCCATGTGCCCCATATTATCATGTAAACTGCTCATCACAGTGGATCTTAACTCTTCAGGGAGCACTAGCTGGTAAGTGATGGAATCCTTATCTATCCGTCTCCTATAAAGTGTTCCGTCCTTTACCTCAAGGCGGTTCCATTCCTTTAGGAAATAGGGAAGACCAGGAAGTTCCTTCCTTAGTGTTGGTGAAGGTCTCTCTCCCAACTCCAAGTGCAAAATCACCTCTCGGAGAACTGGATCGGCTCTTTGTTTATCACCAAGGTCTTTTGAAAGGTGAGGTATAACAGGTAAACAATCAAAACTATCTTCTTGTTCATAACAGTCGGGTACAGCGTTGGAACGTAGTGCAAGGGAGCTTACGAGAGCAATGCCTGGCCCGACATCAGCTGATTGCCTAACAAGGTGCTTCTCACAGATGGCCTGGACTACCTCATCCGTGGCGCTGAAAGACTCTTCCGAGGCGGTAAGCTGATGCTGTATGAACTGTTGGATCCTTTCATGCTCCTTTTGTGACAAGGGGTTTTCTGGAAAAGCCTCCTGAGGTCGCCTTGAAAGGCTATCGGCATCGATGTTCAGCTTGCCCGCCCTGTACTGCAACTTGAAGGAGAAAGTGGAAAGAGCTGCAAGCCACCGATAACTAGTAGCATCTAATCTTGCAGTGGTAAGAACATGCGTGAGAGGGTTGCTATCAGTAATGACAGTGAATTGGCTGCCATAAAGGTAATCCCTGAACTTTTCAGTTACTGCCCATTTAAGAGCAAGGAATTCAAGTTTGTGAGCAGGATACCTTGACTCACTGTGCGAAAGCCCTCTGCTCGCGAATGCAATTGCACGCATCTGGCCACCTTGTTCTTGATACAGTGCAGCTCCTAAACCCTTGGTGCTGGCATCTGTATGGAGAAAGTAGGGGAGTTTGGGGTCAGCATAACCCAGGACAGGTGCGCTAGTTAGCTTTCCGATAATGGACTGAAAAGCTTCCTCACAAAGAGGCGTCCAACGACTCCCAAAGGACTCCTTAGGATTGTAGTACTGACCCTTTTTGTCACTCTTTTTACCACTTTTCCTTAACGGTGGATACCCTGAAGTAAGATCATTGAGTGGTTTCACGATGCTCGAATAATCCTTAATGAACCGGCGATAGTAGCCGGAAAAGCCCAAAAATGACCTCAGTTCTTTTAGATTCATGGGACTCGGCCAGGTTTTTAACGCTTGTATCTTTTCGGGATCTGTTTCAACCCCATGCTCCAACACAATATGTCCTAGATAGCGAACGGAGGTTTGGAAAAATTTACATTTCTCCAGAGAAAGTTTCAGTCCGTACTCCTTGAGGCGAGAAAGAACATTCAATAGCCGTCTCTCATGCTCCTCTGGAGTGTCCGAGAATATTATCAGATCATCCAAAAAGACCAGTACTTCCTTTAGATTAATGTTCCCCATACACTTCTCCATCAATCTTTGGAAAGTACTTGGTGCGTTGGTGACACCTTGGGGCATACGGTTAAATTCCCAAAACCCCAATGGACAGACAAAGGCGGTTTTGGGTTTGTCAGACTCCTCAACTTCTATCTGATAATATCCCGATTTCAAATCTAGTACGGAGAACCATCTGGAACCTGTCAGAGCAGAAAAAGTGTCCTCAAGATTGGGTAGTGCATACGCATCCTTCACTGTCTGGAGGTTTAACTTCCTATAATCGATACACAGCCGTATATCTCCATTTTTCTTTCTCACCACCACTATGGGTGAGGAAAAGGGTGACTCAGACTCTCGTATGACTCCACTTGCTAGAAGGTCACGCAGATGCTTGCGGACTGCCTCAATATCTTGTGGGTGGATTGGGCGTGCTCGATGTTTAAAAGAAGTTTCATTGTTCAGATTTATGTGATGTTTCACCTTCTGGGTGTGCCCAAAGTCCAAGTCATGCTGACTGAAAATTTCTGGCATTTCTCTGAGCTTGCTAGTGATACGGTCCTTCCATTTCTGTGGTAATGGGGACTCACCAAAATTTAAGGTGAAATTGAGCTCCTGAGCAGGTGGTTGCTTATCTTTTAAAGAGGTGCTTGGAGGAGGAAGTACTGATTTGATCGCATGGAGTTCTGCTACTATACACCTTGGTGGGATAGCTATATCATGTTCGGTTTCATTTGTGAGCACCACTGGTAAATGGTAAGGCTGAGTTTTAGAAAGGGTAAGTAGGCAGCGTTTTACAAATACCCCACCAGGCAAAGATGAGTTAGATGGATGCTCCACCACAACACACTTATCAACCCCACAGGGCACTGCAACGGAACCTTCCACAACTATTGTCTGACCTGCAGCCATGACCTCAGGTACTTTACCTTTCAACCGCACATGACCAAGAACACCATTTGAGTTTTGTTTCCGTCTCGTTTCAAGTGTCCTCAAAACCACTCTGTAACCAAATAAAGATGGTTGATATGTTGGGGAATTTGCATTCAAATGTTGCTCATAGAGAACATCCAAGGTGTTTGTACCTATTAAAACCAATGGTTGATTGTGAGATTTCACATCAGGTACTACTAGGGCTACGGTAGGCACCTCAACACTCACACCCAGGAACTCCTCAGGAAAGGTAATGTCTACTTCTATATAGCCTTCATATGGGACAGACAGACCATTGGCGCCTTCTACTTCCAAGATGTCATTGATGGAGTTAATGGGGTACTCTGAGAGATGCTGCTCATAAAAGGATTGGGGGACGGTTGTGACTTGTGATCCAGTGTCCAACAGACAATGACACTTTTCACCGGCTATGCTGACCTCAGCAATGCACCTAGCACCGACTAACCCCTTTGGCAGGCTAGTGCTTTGCTTACTAGAAGATTGACATTTGTTTAACACATGTTTAGCAGTGGGACGGTTTGCTTTAAATTCAGCCCCTGTCTGTCCCACAACAAGGGCTGGCTTTAGTTTAAATCAGGGTTGGGGGTGGGGTTCTGAGCATCCCACTGAAGCTGCTTCTCCTTTAGGAGCTTGCGTTTGGTAGTGACAAGTGCAGGATTAGGTTCAGAAGTGCAAGAAGATGCAACGTGGCCATCCTCGCCACAAGTAAAACAGTACCATGGCCTGGGCCTGCCCATTGGTTTCTTATTGACTGCAGTCACACTCACATTACCGGCAGTTCCTACTTTTGTTTTGTACTGTTTGTCTACTGCTTCCTGCAGTGGGAATTTCTTCTGGGTTTTTGGCTTGGTCATAAGATTGGTTAACTGACTTTGTAGCTTAGCAATCTGTTTCTTGAGCTCTTGTGTCTCAGTGGCAAGTGAAACCACTCCTGGAGCTTCTCTTTGCTCAAGTTCTGCAGAGGCCCACGCTCTTTGGGAATGCATCAAAGCTCTCTGTTTAGAAGACCCAAGATGCTGCTTCATACGAGTGACCTTTGCTGTATGTTTGTCTTCTTCTGTGCGTAGCATGAGCAGAAGCTGCGCAAAAGGAGGAGGGCGGTTGCGCTTTTGCTCTAGCTGTAGATCAGTAATCAAATCATTATCCCAGCAGCCTCTACAAAACTGCTTGAGAAGGTGCCGGTCTGCCTCCTCAAGAGTAATACCACCTCTTTTGATAGTCACCCTCAAGGCTGTCTGCAATCTATACAGGTAAGCGGATGGTTTCTCACCGGCATCCTGTAGGGTATTCATAAATCTTGCAAGGAGTTCATCCCCATCTTCAACAATGCCAAAAGCAGAATCTAGCAACTGAAGATAAGCTGAGGATGGGGCTTCAGGGCTTAGGTGCTTTATAATATCAGCTGCAGGTGACAAAAGACTGTCCACTATCTTCCTGGACACATGCAGATCAGATAAACCAGGCTCTTTCAGAACAAGCTCAACACTGGAGCGCCAAGTATCATAATCAACCTCATTTCCAGGTCTAGGACATTTACCGGAGAACATCCTGAGCCTTGTCTGTACAGGCCCAGGGGCAGTCATTTCACCACTCCTCACAACGTGTTCCACAATGAGCTTCTGAACCTCAGGTGGACTGTGTAGTTGTTGAGAGGTAAAAAGAGGCGGACCATTCAATTTAACAGGCGTGTGCTGAGCCTGTGGTTCATCTACCTGACTTGGCTTAACTGGTGCTGCTGCAAAACAGTCGCCAGAGAGTTTTTGCCCATTAGGGTTCCCATCTCCAGCCTCAAGATCAGTGGGTGCTGGTGTGAGTTCTGCGCTCATTTGAGATAGCATCTGGCTCAACACAGCTTCGAAATTGGTTCCACTCAGTTTTGCTATTTCTTTCAGTCCTTCAAGGTAAGATTTAGTGACGCTACTGCCCAATTGCTGTGTAAAGACACTAGATAATGCCCTCACGTGGTAAGTGATACCTGGATCACTGGACAGCTGGTGAGTATAAGGCAGTTGGGGTTCTAGCATTTCCAAGGCTTGACCACTGTTATATTCAATTATTGTGCTCTGGTAAAACTCTGATTCTTTGTCACTAATGAAAATGGTTCTGGCAAAAGAACCATACCTTTTCAGGATGTCAATTAACTCATCATCATTTTCGGTTTCCGTCAAGCCACTAACAATCACAGAGTTCGGAACTTTAATACCCTCTGCCTCAACTATATCCATTTTTGTTTGTTAAGGGTCAAAAGAAGCTAATTTAATTGTTTAAATCACAGCTGTTAATACTCAGAAACAGCGCCACCTCCTGGCTGGCTCGCCACAGTTGTAGCGGATATTAACTCACTTACTAATGGACCAGAAAACTAAAATCAGAAGACTGCTTGATACGTAAAAGGAGGTGGTGGTGATGCTGAGAAACAGGCAGAGACTGAAGGTAGGTTGAACCATAAGAGGTAACTTTACTTTGAGTATTTAGTGATTGTTTTCTTTTTAGTATTTTCCTTTTACCTCAATCATAAAATGACAAAACAAAATGACAGGAAAAAAAAATACAATAAGCAATATATTGCCTGGGTGCACCCTCTAAATAACTTTTCGTATATCAATAATCACAATCACATTCAATGTATCCAAGTGAACACAATGAAAAACAAAATAAAACAATCACCACTGGTATTACATATTAACCACTGAAATAATTTCTTCCAGTTCAAAGGGAATATCAATTGGAATGTTGATCAGTGTTAAACTTTCCCAATTGTGCTCTTGGGATGTTTCAGTCCCAAGGGAAAAAAAAATATCAGTCTCTGAAAATGTGTTCTCTTACTTATCTCAGTAGAAATAATGAAACGAAAAATTGTCCTTTCCTCTAAGTTCGTGATCCTTTCAGAATCGAAGTGGGAGGCTCGCCATCAATTAGGGAAATCCATCTTGAAAAAAAAACATTCACACAGAAAAAAAAAACCTGTCCATTCACTTTTTTCTCTTTTTTTTCTTCCACAGGCACGCGCAACCAAAATGGCGTCAGCAGTGAACACTTAATACACCATGCGGTCTGACACGACCACACGAGTCAATGTAAACTCTGAAGTGCCCGATTGACAATCACACAAGATCATCCACTATCTTACCCTCTGATTTATTCAGTTTGTATAAACTTTGTTAAAAGTGAACTAATATAGTTCTTAAACTGTTCACTCTCGTCGTCAGATCAGATATCCCAGTCGCTCTGCATCTGTCGTCTAATTTGCGCAACGCTATATGTAAGCAAGAGGCGGAGCCAGCAACCAAACGCTCCGATTGGCTGATACTCGTCTCTTAACTCAATTCAGATATATATTTAAGTTTTTTTTTTTTAGAATTTCGCATTTATGAATAATCATAACATTCTATTCAAGCAACATAAAAATAAAATCTGTAAAACAATTATTTAACCAGGGTTACACAGTGGTGGCTGATTGGTTCCGATTCGTGTTCAAACATTTCCAATAACTCCAGACCGTTGTAAAGTCCAAAAGTCAACATGTTTTGAAAAAAGATAGATGTAATCATTTCCAAAATTTACAACATGTTTTTATCTAACGAAATATTCCGCCTCAATGCATGTTTGTTGGCATTTAGACTTTCAAAAACATTTTCACTGTTGTGAAAAAACTTGCTGGACACAAAGCGAGACACCTTCCGGGACAGTCTAGCAGCTTCTATACATATATATCTGTATAGTCTAGCACTATTATATATATTACAAAAAAGATCGTATTATGTAGGCCAATCTGCGTTCGCTTGGCGCTCCATTTAATCCATGTTTTGTTTTAAACTAAATAAAAACCCACAGCTTCTTTTTACTGTTTCTAAAAATGAAGATGCCGTGTGAGTTTGGGCCACGAGTTCAATAACACAATAACAATAACATTATCAACAATAAACGCTCAGCACTTGCTGCAGATCAAGTTGACCGTCTGGTGTTTTTGACAAACAATATGTAGATGAGTGAAAAGTGGAAAGTTTCGAGATTACAGTTTCTGCACTTTAAACAAAGTCATGTCATTTAATTTCAATAAAAAATGTGATGCTTGATTTGGTTCATATTTGTTTATTGCGCCCACTTGTGAGGTTAGGAGACAATACAGTACTTTTTTCCTCTAACAAAGTGATGTCTTCAGAATTCAAATATAATTCGAATATTATTATTATTTTACTATTACAACAATAGTAATTAAAGCATTGAATGGGAAAAGAGGGGGAAAGGAGAAAAGATGCTAAATATTTTTAATTATTAAAGGACATTTATTGTATTTTTTTCTGCTAAAGTGTATTTATTGGAGTTTTGGTTTATTATTTATTTTTTCTATTTAACAAAATATTTATTTAAAAATATATGTATATATTTTACTTTCAGATGTTCTATCATTATTTTCCTATTTATTATGCACAACAACTGATTGGATTTGAACAATAACTGTGATGTTTGATGATAAACTGTGTGAGTTTAATAGATTTATAGGGATAATTGAAGCTGTATAAAATGTACTGAACATTTACTCCCAAAAACAAGACTTGTTCTGTATAAAGAATAATATTCTGAGTGTTTTACAGTTGGTTTTATGTCTCTGGGTCAAACGGTCATTGAGTTTAATGGAATTAGAATTTTATAAAAAATTTAACAGTATTTCAAGTTTCTAGAATTCTTTAAAGAAATCTTCCAAGCAAGAATCTTACAGCTAACAGATATGCCAGACTCTGCAAAACACATTGATATGTAGCTTTCATAACACTTCTAAACTGATAAGGACAAACCAGAGGATCCCAAAGTTACGATAACTTTGTGCCACTTTTAATCCAGTTTAAAGATGCCGCTGCCATCAAGTTACACAGGACCAAATGCACTGCCCTGTTTTATGGCCCTTTTTATATGGTTTTAATTATATATATAGGCAACACATACGTAGGTTTATATATAAATATGTAAAATCTTATTTGGTGACTTTTTGTGAAAAACTGAGACTTTTGAGGGAGTTTTTGGAGATTTTCAGAGGAAGGGTTTTGGCAACACTTTTTTTTTGTAGCAATAAACTGCAGTCAAGTTGCACTGGAGTATATCTGCAAGTACATTCAAGATTATAATAAAATAATTTCAAGTGCAATGGAATATGTTTCAGAATTACATACTTAGATGCATTTAAGATGAACTGATATTCATTTGCAACAAAATGCATCCAAAATGCATTGTGAGATAATGTCTGGTGGTGCAGCGGTTAGCACTGTTGCCTCACAGCAAGGAGATTGTGGGTTCAAACCCTGGTTGCCCCTGCCTTTCTGTGTGGAGTTTGCATGTTCTCCACGTGTCTGCGTGGGTTCTC
This sequence comes from Moxostoma hubbsi, assembly GCA_032164185.1. Taxonomy (NCBI): domain Eukaryota; kingdom Metazoa; phylum Chordata; class Actinopteri; order Cypriniformes; family Catostomidae; genus Moxostoma; species Moxostoma hubbsi. Next base: position 33,754,855 of record JAVLUX010000030.1, on the reverse strand, counting down.
TCCAGCTTCCTCCCACCATCCAAAGACATGCAGGCTAGATTAATTGATGTCTCCAAAAATTGTCCTGCGTGAGTGGTTGTCTGTCTATGTGTGGTCCTGCGATGGACTGGTGACCTGTCCAGGGTGTACACTGCCTTTTGCCCAATGTTAGCTGGGATAGGCTCCCTGCGACCCTGCACACAGGATAAGCGGTTGACGATGGATGGATCTAATTTCAAGAAACACACCTCTGTGCACCTCTTTATCACAAGTGTTGTAATCTTCATTTTAAACTATCTGACATAAGCAGGCAGAATCTCTTTATTTCTCTCGATTATTCAGGGCACCAACCTGCAAGGACATAAAAATCAAACAAAACTTTTTGTGAGTATTTTCCTTTGCACGGACGATTACACCAACCCACTTGCACATTAAGCACAAACTTGCAATAAAAATGCCCAAAAAATCACGGTCATGTCCACTGACTTTGCACACATGATGTATTGCGTAACACTGACTTTAATAAAGACATAAAGCTCTCAAAAAAGAGCCCACAGCTGTTGTGTCGGGCTGGACGGGTTGCTCAAACAAATAGTGGAATATCACAGGGCACAGTGTTTACAGTTTCAAGAAAATTAACCATGAATGGCATACTTATAATCGTCTCTGCATGTTAAGATGGGATACAAGAAAGTATTTTAACACCAAAGAAATTACACACTTCAGCTTAAATAAACGTATATAATCATGTCAGTAACATACGACCTACTGATGGTAAGTAGTAAGTCACTCACAAACTATAATCAAATGGGCCAAATTATTTGCAAATGCCCAACAGTTTATCAAACGGATATGTAAAGAACATCCTCTCTTAATTATTATGGGTAGTTTATTGTTCTTGTTTTGCATAAGGGCTGTTCCAAGAGCACAATGAATATGATCCATATGCATCTCCAACACACACCACTCTCAGAACAGATCAAAACACACCATCTCTGTAGAGCATCTCACATCTCTTCAATCCACGACAGACATCGTGGTAAGAAACATCACTTTAACCAGCTGTTCGATGAAAAGTGATAGTTCACTTAAACACTCTTCTTGTGAAAGTCTTTTGACCTGATCATGAACAGTTAGTGACTCTGACCATGCTTTACCGGTAAAGATGCCACTGTGGCATTTAACACCAATAACCATGTCATTCTGTTTGAAACACTTAAAGAATTTGTCACTTATGGGATGTTTCTGGAACTCATATTAAAGGATTTTATAAAAGATCAGATTCTTTAATGTAGACTCTCAGAATAATTTCGTCTTCTCTTTCTTTGTCTGTGCCATATAGAGCAAATAAACTAAATAAACAGTCAAAATCCTCTTTTGGTTTTTCTAACAGTAAACAAGGAGCAATAGATGCTTGCTTTGTGTGTGTGTGTGTGTGTGTGTGTGTGTGTGTGTGTGTGTGTGTGTGTGTGTGTGTGTGTGTGTGTGTGTGCTGTTTTTGATCACTTTATGTTTTCACTGTGTCTTTGAGGAGTCTTCTTCTGGTCTGTCTGCTTCCTCTTTGTACTCAAAGTCTGGATGAGACTGCAGACCCTCAAACTCTTATGAGGATTGTTAGAATTTTGGAGCAAAGGTGAGTCACTCAAAGTTACAATTTCAGTTTAAATGAATCTTTCAGCATTATGGCTAATATGTTGGCTTGAAAATTGTATTAAACAATAATTTACAGATGGTTGCAAACACCACATATAAAGATTGTTTCAGAAATGTTGGTAACACTTTATTTTATGGATCTGAAATTAGACAGTAATTAATGACTAATAATTGGACTTGAAAGGGAATAGTTACAGACTTGTTTATCAGGCCTTTGTCTGTTGATTTCTTGCCGAATAGCCTCTTTACATTTGTCTTTTCCTAACAAGGTAAAAACAAAAGATACCAATAGCTAGTAAGGTGCAAAATACATCCTTTAAAGGTTCTCATTACAACATGTGAATGTGCAACTTATAAGTATAAAATAAATAAAGAAGTCAGAGATGTTTGATGGTTAGTGTAACTAGCAGCGGAAATCCTCCTCTTTGCATTAAGGGCAAATAGTGTTAGAAGCTATTTTCACTCGTAATGAAACACTATCATACAGTACAGGAGCATCACTGCGGCATGTTTATTGTATTTGAGTCCCACAAAGACCCAACACAACCCCTAAACCCCTAAACCTGACCCTAACCTGCTATGTTGAAGTACTATATGCATTCTACATGTATTCTATACATATAAGCCGCACATTCACACAGAGTACTGAGAACCTATAAATGATGTATTTTGCATCATACTAGATATTGATATGTTTTGTTTTGATCTAAGAAATTTATTGTTATGACAAAAGCAAATATAAATGGGCTATAAAGCAAGAATAAGAAATCAGCTTATAAAGGCTTGATGAATATTTTATAATGCCATACAAGTCCATAACTAGAAACTTACAAGTGTAATTATTTGTTATTAATTACTGTCTAATTTCTGATCCATGAAATACAGTTACCAGAATGTTATATGAATCAAGGTTCAACATGACAACCTATAAATTTATTGAACATTTTTAAATGATTTATATAATACTTCACAAAATTAATGTATTTAATTCTGTAAAATTATCCTAATTAAACATGTTATATCATGTATTTGTATATATTTACACTGTTTCTGGTTCATGTTTTTCAGAATGATTGTACAGGGGCAATATGCTGTAGCCATCAGACTTGAGAAGGAGGAATGCCTCCCAAACGCTGAGTTAAATTCTGTGGTTTTGGACCACAGCACTCTAAATAAAATTGGATATTTTATTGAAAATATTCAAAGCGAACAAATGTTTGTCTCAGATTGCATCATTGCTGCAAAATACAAGAGGTATACACAGAACATGCAGAGTTATACACAGAACATGCAGTGTTATACACAGAACATGCAGTGTTATACACAGTCATACACAGAGCATGCAGAGTTATACACAGAACATGCAGTGTTATACACAGTCATACACAGAGCATGCAGAGTTATACACAGAACATGCAGTGTTATACACAGTCATACACAGAGCATGCAGAGTTATACACAGAACATGCAGTGTTATACACAGTCATACACAGAGCATGCAGTGTTATACACAGAACATGCAGTGTTATACACAGTCATACACAGAGCATGCAGAGTTTCGGCTAAAGAATGATTTGAACAGAGTTTTGGCTGAAGATGATCAATGTGTGATTTATTTCTCTTTAAATTCCCCGTGTTTGAATACATGCCTTCATGGGCAATATAACATTAAAGCTAGTCTTGTAGATTTAGAGTCATACAGAGGAATTAAAGCCTTTTTGTTCAAATACATATATGAAGGTGATGATAAGCAGACTGTGGTCAACAGAATGAAAGAAATAGCACCTAAATTGCCTCTTTTTCAGTGCGAGAATCCCATACAACAACATACATGTGTTCTCCTGTAGGTTGAAAGGCAGCACTTCAATGTACATTTATTCATTTACAGACGCTTTTATCCAAAGTAACTTACAAATGATATATTCAACATAAGTGATTCATCCTATGGAATTATCTAAAAATATTTTAATGTTACTATAATAAGATGTTTGCTTGACTGAATAAAAACTTTGTGCCTCAAGTATTGCATCAAGCACACTCTTATGATCTATATGTTAATTATAGGCAACACATACGTAGGTTTATATATTTTTATTTGGCGAATTTTTGTGAAAAACTGAGACTTTTGAGGGTGTTTTTGGAGATTATCAGAGGAAGCGTTTTGGCAACACTTTTTTTTGTAGCAATAAACTGCAGTCAAGTTGCACTGGAGTATATCTGCAAGTACATTCAACATTATAATAAAATAAATTAAAGTGCAATGGAATATGTTTCAGAATTACATACTTAGATGCAATTTGCAACAAAGCATATCCAACATTATACTTGAAATATTCTGCATTTCAAATGCATTGTAAGATAATGTCCTAGAAGTGTATTTCTAGAAAATACAAAATATTTGAACAGTCTGAATCCTCTTCTCTCTAGTTGTGAAAACTTTCAACTTTGCATGTTTCACTGGTCAGTGGGTAACACATCCAGGATTCTCTCGATTATTCAGGGCACCAACCTGCAAGGACATAAAAATCAAACAAAACTTTGCACACATGATGTATTGCAGTGGTTCTCAAAGTGTGGTACGCAGACTTCCTCTAGTGGTACTCAGAGGAATCACTGAATTTCGATGTCACCGGTGTGAGTAGAAGGTGAGCGCGTGACTGACCAACTGATAAATTCAAACTGTGCTTTCGCGCGTTGACTGAGCCAGAGACATACGAGCTCAGCGGAGTCATATCATTCACAACTCTTCAGTGTTTTCATCCACATAATGTTTATTTTAGGTTTCAGACATTTAACTTCACATAAGTACTAAAAAACAATATATTTAGAGTTTGTAAAATACACACTGATGGAAGCGGCAATAATATTCCTATCATATAAATAAACCATTTTCTTTTCTTCAGTACATACTGAATAGAGATGCACACACACACACACACACACACATATATGTGTTTTGTATTTTTTCAAGTCAAACAGTTTGCGATAGTTTGACCAGGCCCGGCTGCAGGATGAAATGACTGAGGGGGCATGTGAAATTGTTAAGGGGGCTTAACTTTATACCATCAATAACACTGTGCTAATTAAGAACGCACACAGTCGACAAAAGATAAGCCAGCATAATTTATTATGCATATATTAACCATTTCACACTTAAATATAAAGTAATTAAAATATTCTAATTGACTGCCGAGAGTGATTTTTTCAAGGCGACCGTTGTTCCCCCTTAATGTTTCCATGGCGACGCGTCATATTTGTCACGTGACACACCGCAGCCACAATAACAATGTATGACAGACCGTGTCGCTTTTATTTCCTTTTTCCTTTTTTATTCAAAATATTCACAAACTTACCATGTCATCATCTATCTGATATTCCGATTCTCAAATATGTGTTAGTGAGTGTGTTTGGTCGTTTAAAACCTTTATAAATAATCTTGATCTATAACGTGAGATGGGGTAAGTTACCACCAATGTTTCTTTGATGATCCGCAGTTCAGAGTCCTGTCTGTCATCAGTTTCTCCCGAAATACATGTAAGAAAATGGCCGGTGAACTGTGAGAACAATAGAGTTAACTTTATAGTTACTTCCACTGTTTTTGTCTGTTATGAATAACACACGTCGGCAAATTATATTGTTATTGTTGCTTCCACAGACATCATCATTGTGTATTTTACAAACTCCAGATGTATTGTTTTACTAGTGCTTATGTGTATTTAAAATGTATGAAACCTAAAATAAACATTATTACGTTAAAAACACTACATAGTTGTGATGACAGCGCTGAGCTCGTCCGTCTCTGGCTCAGCCCCAGCCAACACGTGAAAGCAGTTTGAATCTGGCAGTTATGTCACGTCAATGAACATTCTAAATCCCGTAGCATATGGGACCGTCCGTACCGCTCAAAAGGTTAAACATTTTATTTGTATCCATGAATACAAAAATGAAACTGAGGGGGCACAAATCAGATCTGAGGGGGCAATGCCTCCTTTTGCCCCCTCGTGGCGCCGGGCCTGAGTTTGACTATAATTGATATGAAAACAATTCTAAATAAATTATTACATTAATTAATACTCTAAAAATGCATTGGTTTGGTATGAAAAAGAATGATATTAAACGTGTGCATTTAAAGTATAACTTTTTTAATGTATATAGCCTAAACAAAATGCATATAAATGTATCAATTCAAAACGAATACAAACTGAACAGAATAAGTTGGCTCCGCCCACCCTCACGCATCTTGTTGACCCTGTGTGTCTGATTGACAGGAACAACAGGTGAGGCTGTTAGTCTGAGCAAACAGTCAGAATGAATGTGTGTGTGCTTGAGCATTTTGGCCTATATTATATTTCTTTTTTCGTTCTTTGAATTAGTTAATTATATTCATTTAAATATTTTGATTATTCATATCTTAACCTTTTTAGCCTATATATTTATAAATAGATTCGGCTCTTCTGATATGCGAGCCGACTCCCAAGGATCGGTTCTTAGAGATCGTTCGCGGAAGACCATCACTACTTCATTTTCTCCTGTATTCACAGGTAAAAGGAATCTGTCAGCCGGGTCTGAGTTGGGGTCTGCAACACATAGTGCCATAACCTCTAGTTCACTCATTCACTTTTCAGTTCAGTGATTCTCACATATTTCACCAGGAAAGATTGAGCAAAAACGAGCATACGGAAACAGTTCCAGACAGTTCCAGACATTATTATGTGTCACGTCCTGTATATGAAAAAAAAAACTACTTCAAATCTGTGCGTAATATCTGCACCAATACTATTTCCAAATGCAACTGCAAAAAACATGTTTAATAATGATTGTTTTCAAACGGGATTCCCGATCATTTTCCCAATCTGCCACAATCTGAGAGTTCCCAGTCAAATGCCATTGGTTGAGTCATTAGCCCAGTTTCATCCACTTTTCGCACTATTTTGTAATCGACAAAGTGAAAATGTATAAAAATTGTCGTCTTCTGCCCGTTTCTATTCAAATGGCATTTTATCGATAAATATTGTGTGCGTGATGGCGTCATGTCTAAAAAAAACACTTTGTCGCGTAAGTTTTGGTTTAGCGCAAATTAAATTAAACCGTTTCCGTTTAAATTAAACCGTGTTAATCGCCAATTCGCCTCCCAGATGTTATGTTTTTCCTCCGATGTTTAGGTAAAATGGGGAGAGTATGGAGACAATTCATTGAAATTAGCAGCTTACTTTCATTTTAATTGAACAAATAAAAACAGTCAGAAGAGGAATTGCAAACAAAAGGGAGCTGTTGCATTGTTCATTATTAACTCATGTTAACACATGGAGCATTATTGTAAAGTGAAAGACACAAAAATCCACGTGTGTGTGTGTGTGTGTGTGTGTGTGTGTGTGTGTTTGTGTGTGCGCGCACGCACATTTGTTTGTTTGTAACAACAAAGAATAAAGCACAAAGTATGCTGAGAAAAAAAGATTTATTTATCCAAGAAGCATGTTAACATTTGCTTATATAGCATATATAGTACAAACAACAATTTACTCACTTTATTAACCACAAAATGAATAACCATGTTTCCACATTTAAAATTTGTGTTAAATTTTGTTTAAATCTCTCTTGCTGATTATAGAATTAGTTATTGAACACTAATTTCTTTCAATGGATAGTAATTGTTGTAAGCATGTACTCTTCCCTTGAAGATTTTGCAATTAATTTATCAAACTGTGCTTTGTGAAAGAAATAACACAAGGCAGGATGTGAAAGAAAGGTTCAGTTTGAGTGTATCCTCAAAAGTTCAGGCAGCTCAAGAGCACATCAGTTAACCTGAAGCATCACTGGAAAAGAAGAAACTCAACACTAGAACTTCAGACATTCTTTGTTTATATCTGACCCTGGTTTTCCACAAAGGATGCAACCATTTGAACAACGGTAGAGTGGCACAAGATCAGCTATCTTCTTCAGTTCCGTGCTCAGATTATCATTTGTTTTGTCATCATCATAGATGTGTGTGAAAGCAAAAGCTTTAATTCCCTCGTAGTTTTTTAATTTCTCAAGACCTGATAGTATAATTTCACTTTTGAGACACGCTTTTATACAGGGGGAGAGTATGGTGTAGAAAACCACACACCCATCCTTGTTCTTATTTAATAGGTCTGTCCAGTAAGGTTTATCTGGATTCATGAGTAAAAACTCTGAATGTGCATCTGGTTGAAACCCTGCAGCGATCATCTGTTTGCCACTGTAGACAGAATTTTTATTAGATCCTATCACAGCTTTCACATTGTTCTCTGTGTCATCAGTCAGGAAGCCACCAATTTTGGGGTAAAAACCATCTTGACACTGATTCTTGGGGACATTGATGGCTACTGCATACTGGCCATCTTTATAATAACTGGACAAAAACATGAATTATCACCAATTATTACATGCTCAAATTATTTACAATTCAAATGTGCATGTTGGTAAAGTGTGTAATGTTGGTATTAGGAGTATTTTAAGATTACGTATTTTAAGTTTTTATACCAAGTTTAAATGAAATACAATGATGAAAGGTAATTTAATGTTTAAATGTATACAGCAGTATGAAAACTTACTTGTTACGAAAAAATTTTTGAATGTGGCCAAGAGTTGCAATGTTCACATCCTCACCCTCCACACTTCGAGTACAAAGAGGAAGCAGAAAGAACACAGGAATGACCCTCGACATTACAGCAACAATCTAAAGAGATTCAAATTGCAAAATCATCAGCAGTCTTAATGTGTATTCTCTTGTCCTGTGCAATTTATCCTGATCATTCAAAGATCTCCCGACATTTTAATTTCTATATTCTTATCTTCCTGTTAATACAATACTGCTAAAGAGTAATTAACTGTACATTATTATATACCTAACTGTATGTTTGCACTTCTGTTAATATGATTTTCTGTTATCCCGTGCCTTGTTGCCATATATATATATATATATATATATATATATATATATATATATATATATATATACATATATATATATATATATCTGTCCTGAGAAGTACAGAAATAACTGTGATTTGTATTTATTTAAATTGTCCATTGAGTGTTTCTATATATATATATATATATATATATATATATATATATATATATATATATATATATATATATATTGTTCACCAAAGCTCATTACTATTAAATTTTTAATCCATTTAAATTTTCAATCGTCACTCTTTTTACACAAACAGTGTATAAGTGAAAGACTTTTTGCAACTAACAATGAGATTTTATTATAGTAAAAACACTGAAAGATGATGTTGGTGATGGAAATGTGATTTGAATACAAATAATTTGTGTCTTCCATTGTACCCAACAAAACACTTTTGTCAGTGTAAGTAGACCTTACATGGTCTTTCACCTTAGCGCATCAGTAATCTTTTACTATTGAACTAACAAGACAGAATCAGAATCACGTTGTTAGTTTTTGTCATTGGTTCAAAAAGTTCAGAATCAGAATATGAATTATACTTACCATGATGACTGTTGTGAACTGAGCTCTTCAGAGATGTGTTGAAGTGTGAGAGTGGTGTTTGGTAGAAGCAAACTGATCACCTTTATTCTCTCCTGCATAAACTATCTTTAAACAAAAGGGAGCTGTTGCCCTTCTGACAGGACTGTAATATTGGTCCTGATGTTGCACCTATTGCAGGTTGAACCAGTTCCGACCCGAAAGCGAATCGAAGTAACGGGGGAAACTTTCAGTCTCAGGATATACAGCCGATGTTTTTCGTTTGGCAAATAATTTGTTTTTATTTAATGTTTTTTTTCATTTGGTGATTTATTTAATTTAATACAGGGAATCTTGCCAGAATTTTTTCAATAGTAAACTGAACTATAATTTAATAAAATTTGGGCTGCAAGTTTTCAAAGAATAATAATATTTTTTTCTCTTTTCCGTAGTATTGTTTATTTATTTTTAATTTAAAACATCTTTGTGCAGAAATTATATGTTTTTTGTATCTTGGGCTAATTCCATGACTGCTCTCTATAATTTTGAATGGTGTGAAAAAGCAACTTTATAAATAATCCACAAGATGAAAAACATTTTTGTAGTAATAAATATTATTCCACAAATGCTGTTGATTGAGCTTGACTTTAATATTCATAGCATTAAATCTTTAAACTTTTATCTAATTAAACTATTTAATGACTTACCATCATGTGTGATCTGTAAAAGAACTGCAGCAAAGTGTTCAGAGATGATGCTGAAGGTGAGTCTGCTCTGAGATCCTGAGAAGCAGGACGTATTTATCAAGAACCAGCAACCCCATGTAAGTCACATGACTGAGTGACTCAACTCCCCAAATTCTTGCCACACTGAAAAACAAAAACCAACATTACAGTTTTTCTTGCCCGATTTTACACATCCAAACTCTGGCTTTCAACTATCAAGCAATTGAACTGGTCCTGCGTATCCTCGCCATTTATACTATTATGTTTGAGGTAAAACCTCAAATTCACAACATTTGAAACCCATCCAATCAAAGGGTCTATACAAATCACCATTTTGTTAGTCATTTGTATAATTTTGTAATTGTCCGGTCTTTTTAATGTTCACCAATGGCTGGTATTTTTTCTATCTACATTCCTGAATGATCAATATTAAACAATCCTAGCAATAAAGTCATCTGAAATAATATGAATAGTTTGTTCTCTTCATTAACACACAGATTGATCTGTATGAACTGCTGAACTTGTTTCTGTTTGTGAACTTTAGGACAGGATATCTGGATGATCATACTGTTTGCTTTTGTAGGGTGTATGAATTAGCTTTTAGGGTTTGCATACTGAATATGTAGAAAATTATATTTATTTAAAATAAAATCCAAATACTCAACAGAGCTGTTATTCATACACAAACATGCTGAGATTTGTGCCACCCATCCTTATGTACACACACTGTAAAGGTTATGAGACACATTCGGTAAAAGCAAACATTACACAAGCTGTTTGGGTAATCCAGCCTGCCCCGTGTGGAACTCAATTTTTATGCTTTTCTTCGAAATTTAGCACAAGGTAAATTTCTTCTTTAGCCCTATTTGAACAGCATAATGTAACCCTGGTTAAATAAAGGAAGTTAAGTTTAATTTATTCGCAATTTATTAACATCTAATTTCTCTAATAAAGGTAAAAAAGTGATGTGTAAAAGCGATTTAAGAGAAATAGTGGGTGATTTAAGAAAAGCAGTTATTATTAGTTGAATTGTGATTGACCAATGAGAACGCTCAGACATCACGCGCCATGCGTGCGTGTGTGTGTGTGTGTGGACGCGCCTGCGTAACGAGAGGAGAAAGAGTTGAGCATAGAGGAGAGAAGACGTGTCGATCTTCGCGATTAAAAGTTAAAAGTATAAAGTTGAAAAAAAAAAGTAGAAAAACATTAATTTAATTAATTTCATACCGTGCAGTGTATAAAGAATCTGAGTGAGTGTTGAGTTGCATTTTACCCACGATGCATAATAGCAGAGCTGCATGCAGTTGAGTACGTGCTTCCTCAGCCGAGTGTTCCCCCTGTTAGTAAGCACTTACCCACTCAGGAATCCAATCTCGCTGTGAATTTTGGTGAGTCCCCATTGTCACAAGAATGGCGGGATCGCATCTCAGAAAAACTCAGAGAAATGTCTGATGTTTTCAGTCAGCATGATCTAGATTTTGGGCATATACACAAAAAGTGAAACATCGTATACAACTTAACAATGAAACTCCCTTTAAACATAGGGCAAGATCTGGAAGCCGTCCGCAAACATCTGCGCGATCTACTGGCGAGTAACATTATCCGAGAGACTGAGTCGTCCTTTTCTTCGCCTATCGTAGTAGTGCGGAAGAAAAACAGAGATGTACGGTTATGCATAGACTATAGGAAGTTAAATCTCCAAACAGTTAAAGACGCATATGCATTACCCAATCTCGAGGAGACGTTTTCCGCCTTAACCGGATCAAAATGGTTTTCGGTACTCGACTTGAAATTTGGGTATTATCAGATAGAGGTGGAAGAAGCAGACAAACCTAAAACCACCTTTGTCTGTCCCCTGGGGTTTTGGGAGTTTAATCGCATGCCTCAGGGGGTCACTAATGCCCCAAGTACTTTTCAGAGATTGATGGAGAAGTGTATGGAGGATATCAATCTCAGGGAAGTACTTGTTTTCCTGGATGATCTGATCATATTTTCCGAAACTTTGGAAGAGCACGAGAGACGGCTGTTAAATGTTATTTCTTGGCTCAGAGAGTATGGGCTAAAACTAGCCCCTGAGAAATGTAAATTCTTTCAGACGTCCGTTCGCTATTTAGGGCACATTGTGTCTGAGCACGGCGTTGAGACTGATCCGGAGAAAATACAAGCCTTAAAAACCTGGCCGAGTCCCAAAAACCTTAAGGAGTTAAGGTCGTTTTTGGGCTTTTCGGGCTATTACCGCCGTTTTATTAAGGATTACTCTAGGGTCGTGAAGCCACTTACCGACTTGACAGTAGGGTATCCGTCGACTAGGAAGAGTGTTAAACGGAGTGAGTGTAAGGGTCCATACCATAATCCTAAAGAGTCGTTCAGAGACCGTTGGACACCGCTTTGTGAGGACATGTTTCGATCTGTTATCAGCAGCCTAACTACTGCACCTGTGCTGGGCTTTGCTGACCCAAAACTAACCTATTTCCTGCATACAGATGCCAGCACCAAGGGTTTGGGAGCGGCCCTGTATCAGGAACAGGAAGGGAGAATGCGGGTCATTGCATATGCCAGCAGAGGGTTGTCCCGTAGTGAGTCCAATTACCCGGCGCATAAGCTTGAGTTTCTCGCACTTAAATGGGCAGTAACTGAAAAGTTCAGGGATTATCTTTATGGTAGCCAATTCACCGTCATTACCGACAGTAACCCTCTGACGTATATTTTAACCACGGCGAGACTAGATGCGACTAGTTACCGGTGGCTTGCTGCCCTTTCCACTTTCAGTTAAGTTGCAGTACAGAGCAGGCAAGCTAAATGCTGATGCTGATGGGTTATCAAGGCGACCGCAGGAACAGTTGCCCAAAAATCCTTTATCTCAAAAAGAGTACGAACGAATTCAACAGTTTATGCAGAATCATCTCACAGAAGCTGCAGATTCTTTTGACACCACAAGTGATGTAGTTCAGGCTATATGTGAAAAGCACCTGGTCAGACAGCCAACGGACGTTGGGGCTGGTGCTGCTTTTGTTGAATCTCTTGCACTTTACCCTGATGCTGTACCTGATAGTTACGAACAAGAAGGTGGTTTAGAGGGGTTACTTACCTGTTGTATCTTACCTGTCAGGGAACATCTGTGACGAGCAAAGGGCAGATCCAGTCTTTCGGGAAGTAGTGTCTTTCTTAGAGTCGGGAGAAAAGCCTCCACCAACAGTCAGGAGGGAACTCCCAGATTTTCCTTTCTTTTTAAGAGAGTGGAACCATCTTGTGTTAAAAGATGGGGTGCTTTATCGGAAGCGGCAGGTAGAGGAATTAGTTACTTACCAACTCGTGCTACCCGAGAAACTGAGACCCCCTGTATTGAGCAGTCTGCATGAAAGTATGGGTCATATGGGGGTATAGAGAACTCTAGATTTGGTAAGGTCTCGTTTCTATTGGCCGAAGATGGCTGCGGAAGTAGAACAAAAGATCAGGACATGCGGTTGTTGTGTGAGGACGAAATCATTGCCTCAAAAAGCTGCACCGCTGGTTAATATCCAAGCCACAAGACCTTTAGAGTTAGTCTGTATGGATTTTCTCTCATTAGAGCCAGACAAAAGTAACACGAGGGACATCTTGGTGATCACTGACTTCTTTACCAAATATGCTGTGGCAGTCCCCACTCCCAACCAAAAGGCAAGAACGGTAGCGAAATGTCTTTGGGAAAATTTTGTTGTGCACTATGGGTTCCCCGAGCATCTTCATAGCGACCAAGGCCGAGATTTTGAATCACGCACTATCAAAGAGCTCTGTGAAATGGCAGGAGTTAAGAAAACCCGAACAACCCCTTATCATCCAAGGGGAAATCCTGTCGAACGTTTCAGTAGGACCTTGCTCAGTATGTTAGGCACCTTAGAAGAAAAAGACAAGGTTCGTTGGAGAGATTTTGTAAAACCTTTAGCTCATGCATTCAATTGCACGAAACATGAGGTCACTGTGTTCACTCCTTACGAATTGATGTTTGGACGTCAACCCAGGTTACCAGTCGACCTTGCTTTTGGGTTGCCGTATCAAGATGGTCCGCGACAGTCTCATTCCGAGTATGTCAAGCATCTGAAAACCAATCTGAAAGAGAGCTATTCGCTTGCATCACGTGGTATGTCAAAAAGTGCAGGAAGAAACAAAGCTAGGTTTGACAAATCTGTAACTCATTGCTCTTTGGAGATTGGTGACCGAGTGTTAGTGCGGAACGTTAGGCTACGCGGGAAGCATAAGTTAGCAGACAAGTGGGAGTCTGAGGTGTATGTTGTAGTGAGTCAGGCAGCTGAATTGCCAGTTTATACTGTTCGTCCAGAGAGAAAGGACGGTCCTCTGCGTACTCTTCACAGAGATCTGTTGCTCCCGTGTGGGTTTTTACCGTCTCCCGAAGATGAACCACCCACTCTAAACAAATCCATCTCAAGACCTCAAACACGACAGAATCCTAAGGTTCCGTTAATCGATGACACTTCCCTCTCTGATTCCGAAGAAGGAAATTTGTATTGCGAGTACAGTCATACTCCAAATATAGAGACAGTACGTTTCTCGATAGTTCATGATGTCGGTACAGAAAGAGAGACAGTGAACACTGATTTTGCTGATAACTTGCCTGAACAAACTTCCCCCACCGGCAAAAAACTGCAGGGTGACCAGAGTAATAATATACTTATTGAAGTCTTACCGGTCGAGAAACCTGGTGAACACTTACTTCTTAATGTTCCCGGTGCCCTTGAGCAAAGTATCTTACCTGATAAGGGCCAAGTCGAAGCCGTAATGGGTAGTTCTGTTGATGAAGTTGAAGTAACCAGTGTTGTTGAAAGTTCAGATGTTCCTGAAAAAGCAGAACAACAATCAGAAGAAGAGATGGACACCTTACCGAGGCGTTCTGTCAGACAGAGAGAGAAACCAGAGCGACTTATTTTCAGCCAGGAAACCAATTAATATATGTGGTGCAATCTTTGTTTCAAGGTCTGAATTCAGCTTTTTTGAACTCTCTTGGTGGAGATGAAGTACTGGACATCCTTCCCTTAACGTCTAATGGTTCACATGGTGTGGTAACTAGTCAACCAGATAGAACATGCAAAGGGACTTGCATGAGTTCAGGAGGGGAGAATGTAACCCTGGTTAAATAAAGGAAGTTAAGTTTAATTTATTCACAATTTATTAACATCTAATTTCCTTAATAAAGGTAAAAAAGTGATGTGTAAAAGCGATTTAAGAGAAATAGTGGGTGATTTAAGAAAAGCAGTTATTATTAGTTGAATTGTGATTGACCAATGAGAACGCTCCGACATCACGCGCCATGCGTGTGTGTGTGGATGCGCCTGCGTAACGAGAGAAAGCGTTGAGCATAGAGGAGAGAAGACGTGTCGATCTTCGCGATTAAAAGTTAAAAGTATAAAGTTGAAAAAAAAAAGTAGAAAAACATTAATTTAATTGATTTCATACCGTGCACTGTATAAAGAAGCTGAGTGAGTGTTGAGTTGCATTTTACTCCGAGATTATAGTGAATCGTGTGGATATTCCCCGTTCACCGACGACATTGCTGACCACGCGGGCCTGCGAGACGCGCCTGGGTGAAAGAAAAAGTCAATTAATATAGAGGTAAATGAGTAATATGTAAGTTCTTGTAGGAAACAATGGTATGTTTTACTGTTTAATTTTATTATTTCATTCGAAATGATTATAAGTGTGGTCATAGTGAACCGCGTGGTTATTCCTCCATTTCAGTTCACCGGCGCCATTATTGGTCACATGCGCCTGTGTGAGAAAGACAGGATTGTTCTAGAGGCCAGGTTTTTTTTGTTTTTTTGTTTTCTCTTTCTTTTTTCTTCTTTGTATTTCTATTTTGTCCTGGGTGCTGCGGATTGTGATCTGATATCCTGTGAGAAATTTCAAGTTGATGGCGAGCCACCCGAATCTTGTAGCGAGACACTTCATAATTTAGAGACTATTGAGGTTTTGTTCAATCAAACGATTGACATTTGTGATATCTTGAGAGAAAAATGTTTAAGGAAAAAAAAAGAGACAACTTCATTATTTTATTCATTTTTATTTTATTTTGTCATTACACTTATGTGTATGTTCTGGGGGAAAAGAAGAGTGCACTCTAGGGGAAATTTTCATGTTGGTACTGTGTGTATAATTGTCTGACATTGTAATTCTTTTCTGATTCTGTTTATTTTCATTGGAAACCAAATTACAGATCAGTTTGTATTCAGCTTGTGTTTGTTGTTTCTCATCACAATCCGCTACCTCCTTACGATCTTAAAATCTTCTGATTAATTATCTGCACCAATAGCAATTTATTTAATTAATTGTTAGATACTGCAGACACCCGTTACATAAAGTTTGGCGAGCCAGTCCAGGAGGTGGCGCTGTGGCTGAGAACTAACAGCTGCACATTTAAACAGGAACATTTTAGGGTTATTTTCTTTTGCTCTCAAACAAGCGTTGATAATGGAGATTATTGAAGCTGAAGGGATTATTATCCCAAACTCTGTGATAGTGGTTTAACCGACACCGAGAGCGATGATGAATTGTTTGACGCTGTAAAACGGCACGGGTCGTTTGCCAAAACCGTGCGGATTGAGGACAAAGAATCCGAGTTCTACAAAAACGTGATCGTTGAGTACAACAGTAATCAAGCGTTACAATCACTTGGACTAAAATTGCCATAACTCACTAGATGTCAACCGAGACCGGTGCTATGTGCCATGTGAGAGCGTTAGCCAGTGTGTTTACACAGCAACTGGGTAGTAGCATAACAAAGTCCTACCTAGACCGTTTAAAAGAAATAGCGGAATTGAGCGGAAACAACTTTGAGTCTATACTGAGTGAAATGCTGTCGCAAATGAGTGCTGACCTCCCACCAGAGCCTGCTGTTTCTGGTAGTACTGGTGAGAAAGCCTGTGAGGAACTATATTGGGCATCTCCGGATGGGAATTTCGACCAAATTCGTAATCCACCGAGTCAGATAGATGATGTACCGTCCCAACCTACTCGGATCAATTTGATTGAGCCGACCCTTCGCACGTCGTCCAAATTTCTCAACCCGCCCAAGGTCCAAAGACTAGTAGTTGAGCATGTTGTGCGGAGCAGTGAAGTGGTTGCTCAAGGTCAGGCACAGCCCCGGCTCAGGGTATTTTCAGGAAAATGCCCCAGGCCTGGCAACGAGGTAGATTACGACATTTGGCGTTCAAGTGTCGAATTCATTCTGAAAGATCCTTCTTTGCCTAATTTACATGCGGCTAGAGGAATACTAGATAGCCTTTTGCCACCCGCGGCAGATGTTACAAAGCATCTGGATCCCGAATCTCCTCCTCCTGCTTATCTCCAGCTGTTGGATTCCACTTTCGGAGCTGTGGAGGATGGGGATGAATTGTTAGCGAAGTTCATGAACACGTTGCAGGATGCGGGTGAAAGGTCGTCTACTTATCTGTATAGGCTACAGTCAGCTTTAAGTGCAACTATCAAAAGGGACGGTATTATTCCAGCAGAGGCAGACAGGCATCTCTTAAAGCAGTTTTGCAGGGGCTGCTGGGATAATGATTTAATCGCCGAATTACAACTAGAGCAAAAGCGAAAAAATTCCTTTGCACAGCTTCTGCTTATGTTCCGTACGGAAGAGGATAAACATACTGCGAAAGCAACTCGAATGAAGCAACACCTTGGGTCTTCCAAACAGAGAGCATTTTTGCATTCTCATTATGGGACAATTGGACAAATATCTTCCACAACTCACTGCTGTCCTCCAGAAAAAGGAGGTGTTTCTGGACAGAAAATGGACAAATATTTCAGGACTTTACAGGAGGTTTGTATAGTTGTGCTGAGTATCATTTATTATTATTATTATTTTTTTTTTTTCAAAAGGTACCATTATTAATCAACACAGTGATGTCAAATATATACTTAAGATAGTTGATAATTAGTGAGTTCTTTCAAATTTTCTTATGCCAGCACCATGTATGGATTGTATGCTTGAAGATAAAGTAATACTCAAATTTGTAATATTTACAGACACATGATGTCCATCTTAAGAGAGAAGCTATCATCAAAGCTCTTTGCATCTACCTTGGTGAGGATGAGGGATGCCTAGTGAAGGAGTACATGGTGAGTCTGTATGAACTGTGTATCTTAAGGAATAGTCCACCTAAAAATAAAAATTCTGTCATTTACTCATCCGTTATTCCAACCCGTATGTGTTCTTCCGAACACAAATGAAGATATTTGAAGAAAGAAAGATATTTGAAGTCTGCTGTGTATTTTATTAACACCACCATGGCCATGTATGTCATCTGAAAGGAAGGCGGTGATCTAGGACACTATGAGAACATTGGAATTGATGTTGATGGGGGTCATCATTCTGGAGCACATCAGATCTGTAGCACAACCTGTGCGGTGATGCTGGGTGCAATATATGTGCTTAATTTGGCATACCCAAAAGAGCTCAAATACTTCTATGCACAATAGTATAATACTAGTAATAATAATAATAGTAGTGGTAGCAGTAATAGTAATAAAAACAATAATAGCAGTAGTAGTGCTAACAATAACATCATCTCAGCTTTATGAGATTTTAAACTAGTCAATAAAATGATTGCCGATATACGAAACTCTCTAGATCCGGGAGCCGCTCCATCACCACCGACCCCAACTCTAATCCCCCCGATTATGTGAAATGTAGGTGTGAGGTTGTGTTTTGTGTGTGTGTGTGTGTGTGTGTGTGTGTGTGTGTGTGTGTGTGTGTGTGCATCTCTATTCAGTATGTACTGAAGAAAAGAAAATGGTTTATTTATAAATATATGATAGGAATATTATTGCCGCTTCCATAGACATCAGTGTGTATTTTACTAACTCTAAATATATTGTTCTTTTTAGTACTTATATGAATTTAAATGTCTGAAACCTAAAATAAACATTATGTGGATGAAAACACTGAAGAGTTGTGAATGATATGACTCCGCTGAGCTCGTATGTCTCTGGCTCAGTCAACTTGCGAAAGCACAGTTTGAATTTATCAGTTGGTCAAGTCACGCGCTCACCTTCTACTGACACCGGTGACATCGAAATTCAGTGATTCCTCTGAGTACCACTAGAGGAAGTCTGCGTACCACACTTTGAGAACCACTGCAATACATCATGTGTGCAAAGTTTGTTTGTTTTTTATGTCCTTGCAGGTTGGTGTCCTGAATAATCGAGAGAATCCTGGATGTGTTACCCACTGACCAGTGAAACACGCAATATTGAAAGTTTTCACAACTAGAGAGAAGAGGATTCAGACTGTTCAAATATTTTGTATTTTCTAGAAATACACTTCTAGGACATTATCTTACAATGCATTTGAAATGCAGAATATTTCAAGTATAATGTTGGATATGCTTTGTTGCAAATTGCATCTAAGTATGTAATTCTGAAACATATTCCACTGCACTTGAAATTATTTTATTATAATGTTGAATGTACTTGCAGATATACTCCAGTGCAACTTGACTGCACTTTATTGCTACAAAAAAAAGTGTTGCCAAAACGCTTCCTCTGAAAATCTCCAAAAACACCCTCAAAAGTCTCAGTTTTTCACAAAAAGTCGCCAAATAAAAATATATAAACCTACGTATGTGTTGCCTATATATAATTAACATATAGATCATAAGAGTGTGCTTGATACAACACTTGAGGCACAAAGTAAAGCCAAGAAAATATTTTTATTCAGTCAAGCAAACATCTTATTACAGTAACTTTAAAAGATTTTTAATTCCATAGGATGAATCACTTATGTTGCATATATAATTTATAAGTTACTTTGGATAAAAGCGTCTGTAAATGAATAAATATACATTGAAGTGCTACCTTTCAACCTACAGGAGAACACAAGTGGAATTCTCGCACTGAAAAAGAGGCAAATTAGGTGCTATTTCTTTCATTCTGTTAACCACAGTCTGCTTATCATCACCTTTATAAATCACATCAGATCTGTAGCACAAGCCTGTGCGGTGATGCTGGGTTCAATCTATGTGCTTAATTTGGCATACCCAAAAGAGCTCAAATACTTCTATGAATTCATAGAGGAAGTCCTTATGCAAATGGATTCTGAAAGGCTCTCCTCTAAAGTCCAAGGATTGAAAAATAAAATAAGTGTAAGGCAGTAGTTTTGCTACAGGCACAGATGTTAATGCTCATATTGAGAATTCAGTTCAGATGATTGTCACAACCTGGAACATTGCACATTTTCTTTTCAAGAACTGTATGGTTAAAGTTCAAGCACTTTTATAAGTACCATATAGATCTGTTTTTGATTTAAAAAAGAAAATACTTTTATTAGATTTTTTTATTATTATTTTAAATGTATCTTTTTTTATTTATACAAATGTGCAATTTGTTACTTGAAATGTCAGCACTTTAACTGTTGCATTATAAAATTGTATTGTGGCGGGTTACTTGTAATTGTAACAATAGCCTATAAAATTGTGTTTTAAAATTTTCACATATGCTGGAAGGAGTTTTATTACCCCCAAAGGTGATTCTTTTTGGACATGTTGTTCACCACTACATTTGAAGACACTGTTGCAGTTTAAGCACTGTTGTTTTAATGATGCCCAAACAAGTGTTATGCGGCCAATTGTAACAATGGCCGTTTTCAAGTCTGTAAAATTTGCCTTTTAGAGGCAATTGTTCACTACATTTGATGACAAAGTCGTTAAAGTTATGTTATTGTGTCTTTTATGTGTGTATTTGAAATGGCCTCTCATACTGTTAATTAAATACGTTCCCCTTCTGTCACTCTGTCGACGCAGTTCGATGGAAGTGACACAAGGGGTCCATATAAAAACGCCATGCAATGACCATGTGACGTGACTGTCGGAGCAGGGGCAAAGCAGGCTATTGCATGTTAGAGGCACCTGAACCGAACGCACGTCGCCCTCCCCAACGCCCCCTCAAAGAGTTTTAGCATATCCACCTTAGGTTTTCCTGCACCCCTGGGGGAAAAAGGTATTACATGCTAGCATGGGAGCAAGCCCAACAGCCACGGCCTTCTCTCTCACTGTCTCTCACATAGGATGTAGAGCGGCTGGGGCCCAACCTATGTCGGGGAAGGCGGTCATTCCCCGGGGGGGGCAGGAGAGCCTGGGCGGTGCTGAGAGAAGACTCGAGGCATTAACCCTGCTCCACGCACCCAGCAGGGGGCGGCATAGAGACTGAGGAAGAGGCCTAAGGAGGCGTCTTCAAAACTCGTCGGCGCTGGTGTGCCGGGCGCTGAGGCAGAACCGGAGGCAAGGTAGCTGTCCGGCCTGCAGATTTCCTACTCTTTCAGGAGGGGAAGACCCTGCAGATGCCATACCCTGCCCAGTCAGGGGGAGATAATGTATGGCAAATACACCACGAGGGTTGTGAAGCCGGACGTGGGAGACGGTGCGGTGGTAGGTCCAGCCTAATGAAGGGGGGACTCTACAGACACGGGGCCGAGGCAGCGGGGCTGCCTGAGGGAATGCGGGTCCGCCGAGAGGGGGACTGTACCACGGAGAATACATCACGGGGAGTTAGCCTGAAGAGGGAACTATGCCCGTGGAGCCCAACCCCAGTACAGAGCCCTAAGACTCGTACTGGGTCTGGTCGCAAGTTGCTCTGCTGAATTCGTGGGCCCGAAGGCTAGGGAGGAAAAAGCATCCAGGCAGCGACAGTCAGTGGCTGACCTGGGATAGAAGGCGCACTGGATCACATTGGTGAAGGGCGCAAGATGCAAGTGGAACACCCAGTTGGTTGTGCCGCGATACCAAGTTCTACCGGCTCGGACCTGACAAAACACAGGACGAGACCGACTCAACCGTTAGATTGTAAAATCTGGCAAAGGTATTGGGTGTTGCCCAGCCCACTGCTCTGCAGATGTCTGCTAGGGAGGTGCCGTTGCTTAGTGCCCACGAGGACGCCACACTTCTAGTGGAGTGAGCTCGGCCCTGCAGGAGGGCGGGCACGCCCGGGCCGTGATAGGCTAAGGCAATAGCATCAACGACCCAGTGGGCTAGCCTCTGTTTGGAGACAGCGTTCCCTTTCCGCTGTCCACCAAAGCAGACAAAGAGCTGCTCAGAGTATCTAAAGCTCTGCGTGCGGTCCACATAGGTACGCAAAGCACGCACCGAACACAGCAACGAAAGGGCTGGGTCTGCCTCCTCCCGAGGCAGTGCTTGCAGGTTCACGACCTGGTCCCTGAAAGGGGTCGTGGGAACCTTGGGCATGTAGCCCGGTCGGGGTCTCAGGATAACGTGAGAAAGTGCCTGACCAAACTCCAGGCAAGAGTTGCTGACAGAGAATGCTTGCAGGTCTCCTACCCTCTTGTTTGAGGCTAACACGATCAGGAGGGCCGTCTTCAATGAGAGGGCCTTTAGCTCGACTGAATCAAGCGGCTCAAATGGGGGTCTCTGAAGGCCCGAGAGGACCACTGAGAGATCCCAAGAGGGAAACGGGTTAGGCCGGGGAGGATGTAGTTTCCGGGCACCTTTCAGGAACCTGATAATCAAGTCGTGCTTACCAAGGGACTTGCCATCTACTGCGTCGTGGTGGGCTGCAATAGCAGCAACATACACCTTCAAGGTGGAGGGGGACAGCCTCCCCTCCAGTCTCTCCTGCAGGAATAGAAGCACTGACCGAACTGCGCATCTCTGTGGGTCTTCGGCTCGGGAAGAACACCAATTCGCGAACAAACGCCACTTTAGTGCGTAGAGTTGCCTGGTTGAGGGAGCTCTGGCTTGATTGATCGTATCTATGACAGGAGGTGGTAGATTTACTAGATCTTCCACGTCCCGTCCAGGGGCCAGACATGGAGATTCCAGAGGTCTGGGCGCGGATGCCAGAGGGTGCCCCGTCCCTGAGAAAGAAGGTCTTTCCTCAGGGGGATTTTCCAGGGAGGGGCTGTCATGAGGAGCGTGAGTTCTGAAAAACAGGTGCGGGTGGGCCAGTATGGGGCCACCAAGGCGACCTGCTCCTCATCCTCCCTCATCTTGCACAGCACCGATGCAAGAAGGCTCACTGGGGAAATGCGTACTTGCTCAGCCCCCGGGGCCAGCTGTGTGCCAGCGCATCTGTCCCGAGGGGAGCGTCCGTCAGGGAATACCAGAGCGGGCAATGGGAGTTGTCCTGGGAGGCAAAGAGGTCTACCTGTGCCTTGCCGAATCTGTCCCAAATGAGCTGGACCACCTGGGGGTGGAGCCTCCACTCTCCGCTGGGCGAAACCTGTTGCGACAGCGCGTCCGCTGTCGTGTTGCTGTTGCCAGGGATGTGAGTGGCGAGCAGCGACCTGAGTCGCGGCTGACTCTAGAGGAGGACCAGAGTCTGGCAGCAGCTCATGAGAGCCAGAGGAATACCACCAACTCCTTGCCCCTGGGAGCAATCAATTCCATCGCGGCCCCAACCTTCATCCGAGAGGGACAGAAAAAGCCCAACCATCCCCCGACCAAATCAGAAGCTGGACAGCTAGCCATGGCCCGGGACTGGAAGATGCTAGTAGATATTGGCCAGCAACTAATCTTTCCACCTAAGATTGCAGTTACCACCCTTAGGCCAGACTTGGTTCTCTGGTCCCCTTCATTGAAGTCTGTCTACATCATTGAGCTCACAGTCCCATGGGAGAATTCAACGAATGAGGCCTATGAACGCAAGAAACTGCGCTACATAGAACTGGCAGCAGACGTTCAACAACGAGGATGGAAAGCGAAAATCTATCCGGTGGAAGTGGAATCCAGAGGATTTGTGGCTTCTTCTACCATCAGACTGCTGAAAGACCTTGGCATCCATGGACAGGCTCTGCGACAGACAATTGATGGATTAAGAGGACAGACCCTTGTTGGGCTCAAAGAGCATCAACATGACCCACTCACTAATCCCCCCACCCTATAACCCACTTGAGAACCCAGGTACAAGGTATGCGGTCAGCTCTAGGCTTGACTCAGGGAAGAGGACACCTCCTGCCTTGCATAGTCCCGTGGGCTGCGCCATGTAATCAACTAGGCAATTTCATGATTGGGCATGGGACACAAGCTCTAGTTTTGGCCACCTTTGATGAGGGTGTCTAGTGTTGAAAGGCCGAAACACCCCCTGATTCAAAGGTACATTACTGATGATGTGTCCCGAAATTGACATCTTTCCCATGACTGAGGTACAGCTCTCACGCCACTCTCAACATCAAGGCAAACCTCATGTGCATACCATCACGTCCCGTGTTTATGATTCTTAATAAAAAAATTTAACAGTACTTCAAGTTTTTAAAATTCTTTAAAGAAATCTTCCAAGCAAGTATCTTACAGCTAACAGATATGCCAGACTCTGCAAAACACATTAATAAGAACAAACCAGAGGATCCCAAACTTACGATAACTTACGAGCTGCTGCCATCAAGTTACACAGGACCAAATGCACTGCCCTGTTTTATGGCCCTTTTTATATGGTTTTAATTATATATATAGGCAACTTGGAAATGCATGAATAGGTTTTCTTTGCCTAGCACAAAGCTGAATTTTTTTTTCATATCAACTTTATTAACCCTATAAATCAATTAAACAATTTAACCATTTGACGTTATGACGTCACAACAAATATGAAATGTAGTTAAAAATATCCCTTTCATAACACAAGGCTGTTTGTGGATTTTACATTATAGATGTGTTCAAATAAATATAGTGTGTAAATGTTTGTAATATTCTAATACCATTAAACTCAATGACAGTGGCTAAAAAAAAGAGGCATCACAGTTATTGTTCAAATCCAATCAGTAGTTGTGCAAAATAAATAGGAAAATAATGATAGAACATCTGAAAGTAATATATATATATATATATATATATATATATATATATATATATATATATGTATATATATATATATATATATATATATATATTTTAAATAATACATATTTTGTTAAATAGAAAAAAAATAATAATTAACCAAAACTCCAATAAATACACTTTAGGAGATAAAATAAAATAAAAGTCCTTTATTAATTAAAATTATTTAGCATCTTTTCTCCTTCCCCCCAAAATTATTCATAAATCAAATATAATTTCCTAAATGTGCACTCTAGGAAATTGAGGTAACAAGTGTATATCAGAAGTGCATCAGTAACATGAGAAAACACGCTTCAACAGACAGAGTAATGTATTATGTTAACACAAAATGGCAAACTGTCATTTCGAAACTATCCACTTTTCACTCATACATCTACATATTGTTAGTTAAAAACACCAGACAGTCAACTTGATGTGGCGGTGCCAGACATGATGCTTGCCATTCAGGCCAAAGAGTTCAATCTTTGTTTCATCAAACCAGAGAATTTTGTTTCTCATGGTCTGAGAGGTCTTCATGTGCCTTTTTACGGAGGGATGGCTTCCGTCTGGCCACTCTACCATACAGGCCTGATTGGTGGAGTGCTGCAGAGATGGTTGTTCTTCTGGAAGGTTCTCCTCTCTCCACAGAGAAACGCTGGAGTGACCATCGGGTTCTTGGTCACCTCCCTGACTAAGGCCCTTCTCCCCCGATCACTCAGTTTGGCCGGGCGACCAGCTCTAGGAAGAGTCCTGGTGGTTCCAAACTTCTTTCATTTATGGATGATAGAGGACACTGTGCTCATTGGGACCTTCAATGCTGCAGAAATGTTTCTTTACCCTTCCCCAGATCTGTGCCTCGATACAATCCGGTCTCAGAGGTCTACAGACAATTCCTTGGACTTCATGGCTTGGTTTGTGCTCTGACATACACTATTAACTGTGGGACCTTATTTAGACAGGTGTGTACCTTTCCAAATCATGAACAATCAACTGAATTTACCACAGGTGGGCTCCAATTAAGTTGTAGAAACATCTAAAGGATGATCAGTGGAAACAGGATGCACCTGAGCTCAATTTTGAGTGTCATGGCAAAAGCTGTGATTTATTTTTTTATAAATTTTCAAAGATTAACTAATGCTGTTCAAATAGGGCTAAAGAAGCAATTTAACTTGTGCTAAATTTAGATGCATACAAATGGCAATGGTAGTCAAAAGCCTTTCATTACGTCTTTAAAACTTAATATAGTTTGAATTCCACACGGGAAAGGCTGGATTACCCAAACAGCTTGTGTAATGTCTGCTTTTACCGAATGTGACTCATGTGTGCGTACTTAAGGATTGGCTGCAGAAATCTCAGCATCTTTGTGTATGAATAACAGCTCTGTTGAGTATTTGGATTTTATCTGAATCTGAATTTCCTGAATGTAATTTTCTACATATTCAGTATGCAAACCCTAAAAGCTAATTCATACACCCTACAAATGGAAACAGTATGATCATCCAGATATCCTGTCCTAAAGTTCACAAACAGAAACAAGATCAGTTCATAGAGGTCAATCTCTGTGTGTTAATGAAGAGAACAAACGATTCATATTATTTCAGATGACTTTATTGCTAGGATAGTTTAATATTGATCATTCAGGAACATTAGTGAACAAATTAAAAAACTACGAGGGAATTAAAGCTTTTGCTTTCACACACATCTATAATGATGACAAAACAAATGTTAATCTGAGCACGGAACTGAAGAAGATTGCTGATCTTGTGCCACTCTACCATTGTTCAAATGGTTGCATCCTTTGTGGAAAACCAGGGTCAGATATAAAAGAAGAATGTCTGAAGTTCTAGTGTTGAGTTTCTTCTTTTCCAGTGATGCTTCAGGTTAACTGATGTGCTCTTGAGCTGCCTGAACTTTTGAGGATACACTCAAACTGAACCTTTCTTTCACATCCTGCCTTGTGTTATTTCTTTCACAAAGCACAGTTTGATAAATTAATTGCAAAATCTTCAAGGGAAGAGTACATGCTTACAACAATTACTATCCATTGAAAGAAATTAGTGTTCAGTAAATAATTCTATAATCATCAAGAGAGATTTGAACCAAATTTAACAAAAATTAAAAATGTGGAAACATAACTGGCACTGATAAAAGAAAAATACCATTGAACACTGAAACATCTGACATCATGGCCAAATTAGGGTTACATTTTTTATTCATATTTTGTGGTTAATAAAGTGAGTAAATTGTTGTTTGTACTATATATACTATATACTATATAAAGCAAATGTTAACATGCTTCTTGGATAAATACATCTTTTTTTCTCAGCATACTTTGTGCTTTATTCTTTGTTGTTACAAACAAATAAACAAACACACACACACACACACACACACATGGATTTGTGTGTCTTTGGTAACACTTTACAATAATGTTCCATGTGTTAACATGAGTTAACAATGAACAATGCTTTTTTTAGCATTAATTAATCATCAATTTTTAAAGTTAATTTCTGCATACTAATATATTTAAAAAAAATAAATAAATAAATACAAGTTGTATTTTGATTACTGTAACTAGCATTAAGATTAAAAATGCTGTGAAACAAAAACATTTTCATTGTTATTTCATTATCCCTATTAATGTCAACTAATGGGACCTTTTTTAAAAAGGGTTAAACAAAGTTTATATATATTCAAACAATCTAACTTGGAGATAAACTGAACTGTTTTTTATTGCATCTAAATATTTTTTTTTTTGCAAGTCCTTATTTTTGGCCATTGTGGGGTTCAGTGCAAATTTCAGGGTAAAAAAACTACACTACAAAAAGTTTGGGAATCCCTGATGCAAACTGTTTCTATAGTTTTTTCATGATTTATTTATTGCTTATTTGCTCTCTGTTTTGTTTGCTCTGGAACACGATGGGAGATTCTGAATGTTCGAGTTTCTGCTTAAAAATTGAGAAAATCCATACTATTTGTGTGCTGTATTCCAGATTTTCCAATATTGTGTGAATGCTTTATGTGAAGAACATATATAAATTCAAAAAATTATTACATAATCCGCCATAACAGTTAGATCCCACTTTCCTCTTTTTTTAAACAATAAAAACTCCCCTTTCTGGCCCTTTTTGGCCAATCTGGACCGTCGTGGGGGGTGGGGGGTCTGTCAAATTATTCTATTAACCCAATAGTAACAAAAACTGCTTTCATTTGCTTGATCACCATAAACTTGTGCTTTTTGCTCTGAGGAAAAAGGAGACATCACTTTTCATTTTCTAAAAAATTTAAATTGGGGTTCCTCAGGTACCACTCTGGAAACAACCTGTGGAGATTCAGCACACTTTTAAGGACCCCTGTCATTTTGGGGGCCCTAAGTATATGTGGCAGGGTGGGGCTGAATCGTGATGCTACACAGGTAACACAGGTAACCACATCGCTGTAATGACTCTTGCTCTCTGATGCCTGCAGTCTATTTACACTTAGTGCATATAATCATTTGGCTATACTGAACCTGTTTTAGGAGGCCCCCTTGTGGTAGCGGGGGAACTATGCAGTCACTTATGTTGCTTAATAGGCACTGTAAGGAGCCTAAAATATCCTATTTATGTACTCAAGGAAGATATACAGTATTTCAAGAGCCTTCTTATTATGGTTACAGAAGGAATCGTTGAAAGTTGATAGCATGTTTTTCAGATAACTGAAGGAGTCAATGTTTATTAATAAAAAAATAATAATAATTACATTGTATAATTAAGCATTTTCTTCTACACTATTTGTCAACTAGTATATTTGCTGATCCTCCCACACTGAAATAAATGCTGGAATTTACCTCATATTAAAGTTAGGGAGAAAAACAAACAAACAAACAAACAAACAAATATGTTAGCATGCCATACCCCAAATTTCTCTATGAAAGCAGTTTCAACTGCTCCCTCTCCAGGTTAGGATAGGGTAACCGCCATGACTCATTCTGCAATATAAGGGTATGCAAATTAACGCAATATGATGCCAGGCTGCATAGTGTCACTGGTTTTAGTATAATCAGCAAACAGCCAGAACCTGTAGACTTTTTAAATATGTAGGGAATTACACACATAGACACACACAGTCTGCTAAACACATCTATGAAAGAGTCACAGTGAATATGCAGACAGATGTTGTTGACCTTTTAATGATGTGTGAGCTCTCTCCAGAATGTACTTCACCTGACAGACTACAGATCCCCTAAGAGTACAGGTTGGGTAATAGTGTTGCGTGCCCTTGCAATTTACCATGGTTTTACTACAGTAAACACATTTTAACCATTAAATTTATAGTGAAACCATAGCAATGATACAGGGAAACGAAAACTGGTAATAAGAATCATAATTTTGTGGTTATTATGGATATTTGTAGTAAAATCATAGTCACCACAAGATTAACATCAGTTAATCTATAGTTGTGGTTAATCTATGTTACGACCCCAAGATATACTAGGGGTGTTGGGGAGTAACATTAAATGACATAAAAACAATTTATGTGCCAGAGAGCAAATGACAACAGCCAAGGGATAATACAGTGCAATACCCAAGTGGGTTATTAAACAAGGTTTGTGTGCAGGGTGAAAAGATGTCAAGTGAAATGAATATTTACTATACCTTGAAATACCCAGACACACCCAGACACAATACCCAGACACACCCAGACACAATACCCAGACACAATACCCAGACACACCCAGACACACCCAGACACAATACCCAGACACAATACCCAGACACACCCAGACACAATACCCAGACACAATACCCAGACACACCCAGACACAATACCCAGACACAATACCCAGACACACCCAGACACAATACCCAGACACAATACCCAGACACACCCAGACACACCCAGACACAATACCCAGACACACCCAGACACACCCATACACACCCAGACACAATACCCAGACACACCCAGACACAATACCCAGACACACCCAGACACACCCAGACACACCCAGACACAATACCCAGACAAAATAAACAAAACAAAACAAACTCTAGCTATTCGTAAACAATGACACATGGATTTTTTTAACTTCCTACTGGGAAAAGTGCAATGGAATACCACTTTGGAAAGATGTGAGAAAATTTTGAACTTGACTTTGCCAAGATACAGGTGCGTGACATCACACAAACATGTCGGCATCCAGGAAGTATACAAAATAAGCAATAAACATGAACCTTTATACAATAATATTGATAAAGGAGTCAAAGTTCCTACATTACATGATATTACAGCATGTTTAACAAACATTAGCAGAGTAGCAGGTGTTCAAAACACGGTATATCAAACCTCTTTTGATAATCGTACACATGTAGCACAAATGCTAGCGTTGCAGATTGTTAATGTATTGGGTCGGTAGAAAATGTCTCTGGTGACAGTTAAACACCTGCTAAGCGGGAGGGTTGCCATTTTGTTTCATTAAACGTCATCTTCCGAGCATCTGGCAATGGAATGCATTTACGGCCGGAGATCTGAGATATCAAGTAGGAAAATCCCACATCCGATCTGAATGGAACGCAGCAACATATCTCATATAGACACACATCAGGAACGTAGCAATCAATAATCTAAAAAAATAAAAAATAAAAATTACTACAATAGTACTACAAATAAATAATAGTACTATTACAAATAAATTTATTTGGTCACAAATGCGACCATTTTTAGTCGCAGTTTGGAGCCCTGCACAAGGATGATGATTTATCGACTTTATAGACTTTACATTTTTATCGTCTGTTAATGCTGAACTTCTGTAAAGCTGCTTTGAAACGATGTGTGTTGTGAAAGGCGCTATACAAATAAAATTGACTTGACTTGACTACTACAGTAAACCTCAAATATAGTAAAACCATTTAATCAAAGATCTTGCCTCTTCCTTTTTTCACCTACAGTAATGGAGGTCTGCTGCTGTTGAATCACTGGTGCTGCTCCAATAGAATGAATCATCATATTTTTAGCATCGGTTGATATTTGCCTTGCACTGCTCAGGACTGGCAACAGATGAGGAATCACCCCACAAGAGGTTCACAAGTGGGGCCTTTATGATGTCATAAGCACCTGGGTTTGGCTTGGCACCTGAACTGTAGGATTTCGCTCTCCCTAAAATCAGACGCATTCGCCAGCAGTTAAAAGGAACTGTAAATTAATCTAAATGTTAATATTCTGCCTGTGGTGTTTGTGGAGGCCAAAAAATATGACTTGAGGGAAACATTTCATATAATTTAGTTAATGAAATGCTTTGATATTTTTAACAGTATGGCTAACCAGCAAGAATATATTTCTTTCATATTTTGCATAATATCTCAGTATATTCTCAGAGAACCCAAGACAGACAGATATTTTGTTCTGTGTACAGGCCAAAAGACATATAAAATTGATATTGTATAATTCCTGATATTGATGAATTAAGCATAATTTTATCTCGGCCTGCCTTACAAAAGGAGCATGTGCTGTGGCCAACCCATTAGTGATTGGGGAAAGAATGCTGAAATTAACCTCATATTAAATTTCAACCTGTTCTCACTCCCAAGGCATGACATTTAGTGAGAAAAACACATTTTTAAAGGCAGAACTTCAAATCTGTGATGAAAGCCTGTTTTCATGGAACCTCTTGTGAATCAAGATGGCCATTGTAGGGTATTACATATATATTCACATTCTCACCATAATATGTAAGGGAATTTGGGGTCTTGAAATATGTGAGCTATGAACTAAATTAAACTATCTTTCTTCTACATTATTATGTAAAGAAATATATGGAAATAATGGAATTAGTCGTGTTCGACAACCATTATAAATTAGATAAATGACAAATAACTAGATTATTTGTCTGAATAAAATTCTCCACCATTAATCGTAATCGTAATGTAACAATTTCAAATAATAAGTCTAGTTTTGTCCACTCACACTTTCTACTGTAAGGAATTAGATTTAATAAGGGAATTATGATTACTTCACTTATTGGAGTAATATTATCCTCATGGCTTATTGAGAATAATATCACACGTATTTAGGTACAGCATTGAAGCGAAATCTTTTTGAAACAGTGATGAGATTATTCATCATAATATACCACAGTCAAATCATCTTTGAATGTGTTACGATCCACTGTTGTCTGGCCTGTGTTTCTCCTCCTCCTGATGGGGACAATGAAAGACAGATGGCAGTGATGAGAGCAGGGAATTATGGGAAGTGTAGTCCATGGGGAGCAGATGACAGAGGAGAAACACAGGCCAGACAACAGTGGATCGTGACAGAATACAGACAAACTTTATTGATATTCTAAACATAAAACTAATCTAACACATGTATAAATGAGACCGGTTGGTGAGTAGAGACAGAATGTGAAATAAATGAGCAATATTAGTGAAAAGGAACATTATGGAGTCTATCGACAATGCCTTAAGAACCAGTTATCCTTATTTGAGTCTACGTTGACTTGCTATTTGATTACCCAAAGTATTTTATCAATACACCAACACTTTGAGCACAATACTGGAGGTACTTGCGTGTCTTGTTGTGTCCTGGCGTTCTTTATGTTGCTCGGTTCTTGGTTGAAAGTTTGTTCCGTCGATGTGTTGGACTCTGTAAGATTGGAGAATTATTTTCTGTATGAACGATGAGGTTGGATTTGAAGTGGAATCTGAAGGATCCGCGACTCCTGTTTGAGTGAACCGTAGAGCAGTGAGGCTTCCTCGGGACTTCGAGTCCCGAGCTTCCTTGGCCTCACATGGCTTGGTCTGTTTCTGACTAAATGCAGTGCAGCGGTCAGAGCAAACATGGAGAAAGCATGTTAAGAGAGAAGAGTCAAGAAGAGAGGGAGAGTGAGTGTTCTTCCTGTTTGGAAGCATTTGAACTGAAAATTGTTGCATTTCCCAAAGGTGTCCTGCGCCAATCAGAAGTCACATGATCGACTGGGCTGTCCTTTCCGACCAACACATTCTCACACCCAACTCGTCACATATTGACGCTTTTGACAGGACCCCTTGGCATCACATTTTAACGCCCTGGGTATACCTTTGGCGTAATTTTTTGACGCGTTGGGTAGTCTTAACCAAAACCGCATTCAAAGGTGAGTTTAACAACGCTCCACGGCGTGTGCAAGTAAGCAGTTTAAGCGTTTTCTTAGGTACTGGTAACTAGAGCATGCTGGATAACGTATTTTTATCAGAGGTTTGTTGATGTTAATAAATATATATAATATGCTACGATTGTGTTCAATTAATCAAAGTTTTTTATATTTTTATTTTTATAATTTTGTTCAATTAATCAAAGTTTTTTATATGTTTATTTTTAAAATCCTCTATAGAAATCTATCGGACTACCCAACGCGTCGAAAAATGACGCCAAAGGTATACCCAGGGCGTTAAAATGTGACGCCAAGGGGTCCTGTCAAAAGCGTCAATATGTGACGAGTTGGGTGTGAGAATGTGTTGTTCCGACAGCTGATTTGTGACCCTTAGTCTTACAAATCTCCCGCTCAAAAATAATGCATATTTAATCATGAACTCTCATATCTCGAGAATGGTACAAGAGACATTCGTTGTCATCAGCTTTCTCTGCACACGCCTGTGAATGTTTACATACTAAATATGACATTGTTTCATGAATATCGTACATGTAGGAAACAAAATATTAAAAATCCCTTGTTACAAAATCATACTGGTTAGTTCCTTGGTTATACAACATGGATAAGCGTTACACATATTTTATAGAGGCACTACCAGTTATAAAAAAGGGCTATAATCATTCATTTGTCAGGTATGCAATTTACCACAGTTCAAAGCAATTGTCAGAATTACCTAGCAAGACTAGGTATTGTATAAATTGTTGATTTGAATGCATTCTGTACATTTTAGAATGTTAATCCATTAAAGTACTGTGACTTTGTGTAAAATGTTCCTGGATTTAGATGAAATGTCTTAGTATTCGAGTAGTGCAAATCTGATGGTCTTTGTTACCTTACACAGTAACCTTCTGCATGTGTACTACTACATCAGGATGGCTGATAGTATAATGTTTGCTTCTGCTTGGCATGTAAACTAAACCTGGTGTATTGCCCAAGAATGCTGGCACTTAATGAATAACAAGTCTGTTGATGCAAGTGGAGTTATAAATATAGAGCATTTGCTTTTATGTATGCTCATGGAGCAAATTCTTGGAAAGATCTTCTGTGGCTGATATCGGTCTATTTGTTTCTTACATATTTGTAATCACTGCTGCCCTTAACATCTTCAAACTCTGATGAATGTCTAAAGCATGATCAATACAATAGAATTAAGAAATAAAGTCACTGAACTGATTTAATAGAGAAATTGAATGGAGCAGTGTAAAACAAGTATTGGTGAACATTGGAATACTTCATCAAACATGCACAATAAATAAAACAGAATGATCAGGATTTTGGTGGCATGGGGGATCACTGTCCCTGGTGGTGTGATATCAAATAAAATATAATTAATAGATTCTGTCATCATTTACTCACCCTCATGTGTTCCAAACCCATATGATTTTATTTCTACAAATGGTTCACAAAAGGTCCCTGGGCATAATTGACTTTAACGTGGATCATTCCTGTTTGCAATATTTTATAGCAACAGCTACCGTTCAAATAATCAGTCTGAACATAAAAAAAACAGGGTGGCGATATTTGTTTGGTGAATAATTTAATGACAAAGAAAACAATCCATACCTTGACTAGACAAGCTTTTTTATTTTAGCAGATTAAGATCAGTGTCATGGGACAGTTCCCTGGTTTGCACTCTACTATCAGATTTGAGAAACAGATGAATAATATTAGAAGTATCACATTTGCTTGATGCATACTTTGTTAATAACAAGTTCTTCTTCATAAAAAGGGGTTAATGGAAAGGAGGAGGCGAGAACAGGCTTTGTCATATAAATAATATTTAATGAAGAACTGAACCAAAAGACAAGCAAGCAAACAAACACGCATGCACGCACTGCCATCTCCGGTCAGCCTTTATCCCTCTCAAGGGCTAATTAGCCTGATTAGGGGGCGGGTGTGTAGCATCACAACCTGGCCCGTCCTCCTCCCTGCTACAGTTCATTTACAAACATCCTATTTGCTTTTGGCAATTTAGGTGGGCAGTGAATTACACATATAATAGACACATACAAACACTGCCAAAAACATGAATGAGTTTCATTTGGTCTTTTCTATGATGTAGAGGAAGAGGGCTGGTCCACGATCAGAATAAATATCATCTACTTCACCTGTATCTTCACTTGCCTCAGTGAAAAATCACATCTTTGAATCTTAAACTCCTCTACAGCAGACAGACTCAATGGTCAGTAATATTCATGTCTTTATTTTATTTTTTCATTTAAATTTTTTTAAATCACAAATAGCATATTTAATCAGTTTGTATAGGTATTATTATAACCAGTGGTTGTGGTATAGATTTCTGTAGGAGTGCAGATTATTTTTATGTTATTGTACATTTTTATGAGGATTGGTGCTCTTTTTGTCTCTAATGCTAAAATGCAATATTTCAGTGTTTAATGATGCAGCACATAGTAATTATGAATTCATTGTGTCACTCTAGAAGTTCGCTGTGTTTCTGTGTGGACTCCTGATGCTCTTTCTGGGTCTGCTCTTTTTTCTTCATCGTTGGACACAACGTGTGGAAGAAGGGACTGTGACCAACACCACTGAAAAGAGGTAAAGTCTGGTTCATATAGAGCTGTACAGATTTAAGCCCAAAAATTGGAAAGGCAAATAGCATTTCCGAGCCATAGGTTCCCTCAGGAATTTCCAATGGGGTTTTATAATGGCAGTTTGAGATTTGAGTAAAATAAGGCCTGTGGTTAAAATGATTTGAAAGAGACTTTCATGTTTTGTTCTAGAACATAAATTACACAGTCATACCTCAAATGATCATTTTTAAGCTACTGTGTTTTTAAAAATGCATGTTGCTATCACAATGCTAATCGAGGACTACAACTACCATGAGTAAGGATTCCTAAAGGATTCCTGTCATCTCAGGGCAAAATCAGCAGTCTTACAACGTTCAGTGTGACATGTTCACGGACGGCCGAATAATAGCCTTTACGATGATCTTTTTCAGCTATCCTCATCAGTGTGCTACAGCCATCAATGTCACAAAGGAGCAATGTCCGAGTACATCTAAGAGCAACACAACACATCCACCGCAAATGCTTTTGCAAAGGGAGTTCAACGAGTATGATACATATTATTGGAATCCTCGCTTTGTGTATTAATATTTTTTAAAGAACCAATTTTCAACAATGCATTCGCATTCATTCTTTAACAGATGGAAATATTTAAACTGTCAGTATTGTGTACATATCTTAATGGCTTTTGGTCCATTGAGCTTGCATTTAGACACATTTACATGTTCACATTGCCTTAATGCATGTTTGGTAGATTTCATGGAAACCAGCATGGTGAATATCACACCACTATGTGACATGCAAAAGGTGATTACTCAAAGAATGTACTCATGTAACAAACGTAAATAATCCATCAATGAATAAATCCTTCTCATCAAAACAAATGGTTCCTTTTTCATTGCTTAGACCAAGACAGTCAAAATGCAAAGTCATCTTGTCAAATGACAGTGTACTCTGAAAGTGTGATAGTTACACATTGTCATATTTTCCCATTGCTACCAATTACAGTAGATATTGTAAATCCTACAGTTGCTCTTATCCCACATTGTGTAACATTCTGCATATACAGGTTGTACATGTCAATACTGAAAGTCAAGGAGATACAATGAGGAATTCTTACCCGTACATACTGGTACCTCAGCTCCTTCACTCTCTCTCTCACCATTCCTCTCAAAAGGTACCTTGTAGAGTTGCTTCATTGCAGTCCGATTTCTCATCAGCACTCCATCAATTGTGAAGAGCCTGACGGTGTTGACATTTTGAAAGATACCATCATCTTGTATGACTACACTTTAAAAATTTTAGTCTAATAGCATTGCTTGCTATGACCATATTACAAATTTCAAGTTCTTGTTGAGCAGTGAAAATGTCTCGGTTACTGTTGTAACCTCCATTCCCTGATGGAGGGAACGAGAAGTTGTGTCGATGAAGTGACACTAGGGGTCGCTCTTGAGAGCCCGAGACACCTTCAGATCTTTGAGAAAAGGCCAATGAGAATTAGGTGAATTGGCGAGTAGAATTTGCCTGTCACTTCCCCGACATACGGGTATAAATGGAGGTCTGGGCAGTGGATTCAGTCAGGTTTTTGCACTGAGGAGCCGAGACAATGTCCCGGCCACTACAGCGGTGTAGTTTAGCCTGTGGCAAGAGGGACACAACATCTTGTTCCCTCCATCAGGGAATGGGGGGGGGTTGGGGGGGGGGGGGGGGGGTGGTTGCTGGAGCCTATCCCAGCTAACATTGGGCAAAAGGCGGGGTACACCCTGGACAGGTCACCAGTCCATCGCAGGGTGATTACTTAACAATAAATATAATAAGTAATGTAATCCAATTACATCAATATGAAAGTAATGTATTCACGTTACTTTTCATTACTTTTGAATTACCACAAGTGCACATAAAGTGTAAATAAAGTCAAGATCAAATCAATATGATCTCTGAAACTTTAAATTATGCCTTGAATGCAAACAGAACATGTTTGAGTTATATTATGAGTACTGTTGTAGCTGTTATTATATCAGAGGATTAGAAACATGGGCACTACACCCAACCAAGAAAACAGAAAATGAGCTGTTAATGTAGCAACTCTGTTAACAGCAACTCAGTATTTTTAAAGAAATCTCTTTTCTCTTCTCATTAAGCAAATATCATCATAGCAGATGCACTGAAATATGTTTTGGTTAACATTAAACTAAATCTGACAGAATATACCTCAGATTCAAAAACCATGTATTGCAGTTAGTGTGTATAGGCAATTGTAATTTGCAATATTCATTAACTTCAGACTGCATTCATCATCATCGTTATTATTGTCAAAATTAAATGCTGGAGAGAGTCTTTCCTCTGGTTGTTCATGATCCATGTTGGTTACTTGTGGAGACCACCTCTCACCGTCCCAAGTCACAGAGGTTGCCAGGTTGCAGAGTGTAGTCTTCGACGTCTTCTCGCCTATCCTCAGTCTCATGAGTCTCGTAGAGCACCATATCGAAAACGACCCCTGGGGTAGTGGTACGTAGTCGTCCCTACTGGCCAGGTAAAAAGTATTATATTTTGCTTCAGAATGTTGTGGAGTAGAAGTAAAAGTTTCCCATAATAAAAGTACTCAGAAAGAGTACAGATCCTTAAAAAAATGGCTTAAGTACAGTAATGAAGTAAAAATACTTTGTTTCTGTCCAACACTGTCTGCTGTATACCCACAGGAAGGCCTAAAGATAGTATCGAGAGAAATGGAGTGTAGAATCGCACCAGTGGTCGTAAGCTCCATCACTACCAACATAGTTCAATGATTTAGTGTTTCCCAACACCATTCCCGTCAGCTCTTTACCTGTGGTTAGAAGCAGAGTTCCTTGTTTGCTGTGAAGACATCATTTCACTTCACTGATGCTTCTATATCGTACATTGCATATATATATATATATTTCATTCTGTCAACAATTTGATCACGTTTACATGCATCAAAAAAGAACTTTCTGAAATGTCATGCAAACGTGAATGCAGCCGTTTGAGCACATAGGCTGTTCAGAGGAAGTGCTTTATCCTGTTGGAGAACGCTGCTTCTGTTTCCTTATTAATGCACAAGTGCCGTTTTTGGCTGCATTCCAAACGGGATAAATCAGCCTCCATAGGGCACTTCATAGGGAAAAAAATTATAATAGATCAAACTGAATTTTCAATAAAAATATTGGATGGTAAATACTTTGAAGGGAATTGTGCATAGAGATGATCTCTTCTGAATAGAATGCGCCCATTTGAAGAGTGCACATGTGTTTGTGCTCATGCGTTTGTGCTCATGCACAAACCCCAAAGTCTGATGTAGAGCAAAACACATCTATTGCAGTGTGATGCATCTGTCTCATTACTTCAGCTGCTTTCTCTCAGTAAACTTCTTTCAGGTGTACATATAAATGAGTAAATGTACATGTACTCCACCCCCTACATAACGTCATTTACGACAGTTCTAAGTGGTTGAACCAACGTGGTTCGAGGATGCGCAACTTAGTTACTATGGCTTTGGGAAACAGTTGTGACTAGTTTGTTTATTTCTCCAATGATGCATCATACTATGGTGGTTAAATAGGTAGTTACGTCGTTGTTAGGGAAAGGCACCCCAGATCAAGAGTATGACCATGTTCATGTGTGGGACCAGAGACAAATTGTTAAAAATTTAATTAATCAACCAGGTTTAAAAACTCTCTCTGCCCAAAGGCTTTACAGGGCAACAAACAGTACAATAATTAAAGTAATAAAATCACCTAGAATCAAAAACAATCAGAAGAAGTTATAAAAGATTAAAAACTCTAAGAACTCATTTATAAAATGTTTATTGTAGGTGGCCTGGTCAATTGGTCAAGTGTATAAGAACATGGAGCACAGGTGTAGATGGGCCCATCATAATTTATTATACTTCAGAGCTCTGATAACTTTCAATAGGCAGTAATCTACATTTAAACTTCTACATAAAAT
Organism: Moxostoma hubbsi; assembly: GCA_032164185.1. NCBI lineage: Eukaryota > Metazoa > Chordata > Actinopteri > Cypriniformes > Catostomidae > Moxostoma > Moxostoma hubbsi. The sequence continues at coordinate 33,715,568 of JAVLUX010000030.1, read as the reverse complement.
CTACATAAAAAGCTACCCACCCACCTCCACCAATAGCCCTCAGGTTACTAAAAAAGTCACATAGAATCAGTGGCAGAGCCAGGAGTTTTTCATTGTTGGGGAGGGGGCAACGATCAGTCTGTGGTGGCACAGGCATTTTTTGGGGCGGGTGGGTTGGTTGTTGGTGTGCGGATACAAAAATGGATACAGTGACACCTGGAACGTAGAGGTGAGGCGACCTTGGTGTGTGCAAATGTTAAGTCTTCTGTGTGTTGCGGTTGTACAGAGACGGTTCCACCTCTAAAAAACTAAATTGTGCACAAGACAAAAAATGACCAAAACGGCAATTGCGAGTGTGATGGCCACCCCCAATCTGCAATGTTGATACCGACTAAACCGGGAAAACATACAAGAGATATGTATGCCGTAGGGCCAGCGGCGTCCCATCACTATAATCCACAGGGATTCCAAATCCAGTGGAAAATTCCCTCCAATTCTTCTTTAACCTTACAAGTGCTCCAGCCCATTTATCCCATTTCACAAGGCATTTCTTCCTAAGGCATATATGCAGTGCACCCGGTTTATCGACAAATCTGTACCAGTTAAGGCACGAATTGAGTTTGAAAAAAATAAAAAACACTCTGCACTGGGTCATGAATCCAAAGCTTGCAAACCAATAATTAAGTAAAGTCAATCGGTCATAGACCAAAATTGGCCGATGAAACACACACAGAGCATAAAAATAGCAAAACTGAACAAGGAGCAATGGCATGCCGGTACAACCTGGCTCCATCATGCTCACTTCTTTCTGCAAAGTCTGCAAAGTAATTGAGGAAAAGTATGATGTCCTGTGCCTTGAGAGATCGGTTGGCTGTGGACAATAGTCTACTGTTAGGAATCAGTCAGGTAGAACATTTGATCCATGACTGTTCTGCTCTGATGGGAATATTCATCATTATCTTCTTGTGAAAATGCAAAAGTGCCCTTTCATTTGCAAGGGCAAGAGATATTAATTCACTCTTAAACATCTTAACTTACTTTGTCATTTGCCAATACTATGTGTTAACCTGAAATATTTACCTTAAAGGCCGATCTCCACTTGAAAAAACCCTTATAATTACATTAATCAGTGTAAATCAAAACATATTTTAGCCTATTTTCAAGATACAGTAAATGCATTTCAGTTTAATAATAAAATTCAAGCCTATCCCAGCTAACATTGGGAGAAAGGCGGGGTACACCCTGGACAGGTCGCCAGTCGCAGGGCCTGTGGGAAAATTAAAATGTGAAAAATAGTGACTACACTTAAATTTAATTTTTTAAAGTTAATATTGTGATTTCAATAGTTAAAGACCTGTTGGACAACCACAAGAATGTTTTGCAGCCATCCCTATTGTATTGTAATAGTCCAGTAGAGGTGATATTAATTGTATGATTAGAATTTTTATGCAGCTCTAATTCACCACAGTGAGCCACAATCCATTGAATGAACCAAATGATGTGCAAATGTTTAATCGTTCATCAAACGGACACTAGTACTGTTCAAGATTATGGATATTTTATCAATCGTTTTTGCATAAGGGATGATCCAGGAGCAGAATAAATAAGATCCATTTGCTTCTCCCACTCACCACATTCAGAACGGATCAGACACATCATTTCTGAAAAGCATCTCTACATCACTACAACCAACGACAGACATAATGGTAAGTAACAAATTGATGATCCTAGTAATCCTATTTCAGTTTGAATGTTCATTTGTCACTCTTCTTGTGATCATACTTTTGAGGATAATGAAACTACAGAACATAGTTTGAAAGAGATATTAGTTATTAACTCATTAAGCCAGTTGTGACAAAATTGTGCCAGCCAGGCAACTGCCATTGAGATGTTTGGGAATGAATGGATATATGGTTTAGACCAGGGGTGACCAACCCTGCTCCTGGAGAGCTACCTTCCTGCAGAGTTTAGATCCAACCCTAATCAAACACACCTGAACCAGCTTATCAAGGTCTTTAGGATTACTTGAAAATGACTGGCAGGTGTGTTGGAGCTAAACTCTGCAGGAAGGTAGCTCTCCAGGAGCAGGGTTGGTCACCGCTGGTTTAGACCAATGAGGTCTAGATTAGTTGACATTTCCATTCATTCGTTTATTGATTTATTTTATTGTATTGTTTTGCATTCCCATTCATCTCTAGCAACTAGAGTGAGCTGTGACATCAAGACAGCAGACAGGGGAAAATATATCCATTTCACGCATTTAAGAGCCTTCCAAAAAGAATTGGGCACTGGTAAAATTTCTGGGCATTTATATATATATATATATATATATATATATATATATATACTGGGCATTTTTTCAAACGCTTTACATGATTTGTTGAGCCAGACAGATGAGCTTGCCTTAAATTCATGCCTTTGGTTGAGCCAGAAGTTTACATGTGCAAAAAATAGTAGGCTATTCACATTCTGTGTGAAGTCAACTTACTGTACGACGGGCTTACTTATATCTGCTTCTGCATTACCGAAAACTAACCTGATAGCGAAATAAACTACAGTGTACAGTAAAACTAAACATGTTTACACACATTCATTTTGCAGACAATTGAATGTGGCTGATTATATATATATATATATATATATATATATATATATATATATACTGTATATTCAAGAGTTTGAAATAAGGGTTTGAGAACAGTGAGAAAAATAAAGATGTTTTTGTGGAGCATTGTCTCTGCCTGTAATGACTAACCTGTAATGAATAGTTGTAATAATTATCTTATCATTATATCTTAGGCTTCTATCCAAGTGAAGATGCTTGTCTTGATCTGCGTGCTTCATCTGTGTATTGAATGCACTGAGGGGATTCGTTTCTTCAAATCAAAGAATGCTAAAAAGAAGTAGGTCATCTTTTGTGTAGTTTAAAAGACATTGTTATTTCGGCTTCAAGTATGTAAAATGTAGACAGCTGAGTGTAGACAGACACCATATTTCTTGAAATTTGCAATAACCTTTTTATTGGTATTTTATGGCTTAAAGGTCCTCACATAAGGCTGTTGCCAAGCCTGCTCCCAAGCCTGCTGCCCCACCTGCTGCTCCGCCTGCTGCCCAGCCTGATGCCCCGCCTGCTGCCCAGCCTGATGCTCCTCCTGCTGATACCCCAGTGCAAGGAGAATAAAGCCTTAATAAATTCTTCAGCAAGGAGGATGCAGAGCATGTTTAAAATGTTATCACCGATTGAAGCATATATGTACTCTGCACAAAGTCATGGAACTACTCTATTAACTCAACCGTATTAACTACTAATTAACTCCAAATTGCTGTTTCGATACAACTGTTTAATTTTCAAAGTTTTTGTCAATAATCAAACTGCAATATACAATGTTTTTTCACTGCAAATCTTGTGTTCTCAATAAAACGGGCTACTCAAATGTGCATGATTTCTGTGAGGTATCTATTGGTCCTGTGTATCGTACATATTGTTATTATGCATATATGTTTTTTTAGGTATACTACAGCAAAGATATATTAACATGGTCAGATTTGAGAATTTACACAGAATTGTGATGAGTGTTTCAAATTGTGTTTGTTTTGTTCCTGGATAGCAATAATCCAGTACAGGGTAAACAAAACAGCTCAGTTTAATTTGAGTGAGTTAAATTCAAGACACAGTTTGTCTACATAACTAATGGCCTAGTATTGGCCATTAGTGTTCATGGTATTACACTCGCTCTGTCGCACCGTTGTCACGAAAAAAGAGATGAGCCGGAAGGCAAAGCTCTTAATCTACCGGTTAATTTTAGTTCCTACCCTCACCTATCATGAAGGGTGGCGGGCTTCTCCCTTAGAGATAGGGTGAGGAGCTCAGTCATCCGTGAGGAGCTCAGAGTAGAGCCGCTGCTCCTTTTCGTCGAAAGGAGTCAGTTGAGGTGGGTTGGGCATCTGGTAATAAATTAAAATTAAATTGAAATAAAATAAAATAAAATAAATTGACTTGGTAAGGATGCCCCCTGGGCGCCTCCCTAGGGAGGTGTTTCAGGAATGTCCAGCTGTGAGGAGGCCTCGGGGAAGACCCAGGAGTAGGTGGAGAGATTATATCTCCACACTGGCCTGGGAATGCCTCGAGGTCCCCCAGTCAGAGCTGGTTAATGTGACTCGGGATAGGGAAGTTTAGGACACCCTGCTGGAGCTGCTGCCCCCCGCGGCCCGACTTCAGATAAGTGGTTGAAGATGGATGGATAAAGATGGATGGATGGTGTTCATGGTCGATGTGCACAAATCTTAGTTTTGGGTATTCCAGTTTACAAATATATCTTGCTTTGTTCCCTCTGTTCTCACATCTCATCCTTGCATCTTTTCCTTGTATCCTAAGAGGGAGGAGCTCAGATGTGTGGAAAGGAAGCGAGTCAGTGACTTCACAGGCAGTATTTTGCATATGATGGTATCTCATGGGATGCTGGTTTCAGACAGCCTTTCAAGGCCAGATAAAATAATGTTTAGTGATTTAAAACAAATTCAAGTGAACTTTAGACATAACCAAGCAAATATTTAGTGACTACAGTGATTAGCCTATTTAGCTAACCCCAAAATTCATACGTTTTTGAGATATCAAAGTCAGCTGCATTCAAAATCTGACCAAATGAAGCCATGTGGATGCAAACATTGGATTTCAACGTGCTCACTTTGATGCCCTCCCATCTCTTAGTATAGCATATGAAGGCAGCATAAACTTTATTGACTTAAAAAGGTATGTCACACAAATATGATTTAACAACTAATAGCACATTGTTTCAATTTAAATTTAGAATTATTGCTTCTACTTAATTGGCCTCAGTTCTGTACTTGATCGTTTGAGTTGGTAATACTTAAAATCTTTAAGCAAAAGAAGTTCAAGGAACTCAAAATGATTCTTTTACTTCATTTATCACTCTAGGTTCACCTTGTAATTGGTAGTTTGTGTTGTACACATTACTGTAATGCAAATTACGTAAAGCTAAAATGTTATAATAAAATGTTTCTGGGAATATGCAATTTATTTTAAGACGTTATGGTTGTTGAGCCAATAAAAGTTTTTTTTTTTTTTTTCAGGGTGGCAGGAGGGAGGTAGAGAGGATAGGACACACCAGTGAAAGAGTTCATGATAACAAATACAATTATAAATAAATAATAGACCGATGTACTGTATATGTTATTTTGAATTACAGTATTTTCACACAACTGAGCATCTGAAACAGAAGTTAAGTGTGCCCGGAAACGTGTAGAGTGTCTGATACTGTGACTTCACACTACTAGCTACTGTTAAGACAATTGCTGGATCATTGACACTTGTGAAAAAGGACAGTGTTAAACAAGTTTAAGTGCTGAGCAGACTGTTTTAGAGAAAATGTTACTGCTTATATATGGCTCCCCTCATGCATTTAGTAAATATAGATGTTCAAGTATGCTCAAAATGCTGGAACAATGTTACATAGCAGCAACATTATAAAATCCATAATGAATTGCATTAAAACATATACAAACAGGTATAATTATAGTGGTAAATACGCAATAATCCATGTAATAATATAAGATAAATTACAGTAATTGTGGACATTGATTGTGGCATGCTCTTCCCTTTTGATGAGATTGAAGTCACTGTAGATCTGTTCACATTGGGCCCGAACACTTTGTGTCTCAGAGAGACCGCGATTCATAAAATGATCAATTAGAGGCACTTTCAGATCATTTGAACCTTTTCTGTGTCTCCTTTATTCTTCTCTTCCAACCTGCTGTCCTCTTTCTCTCTGCTCACCATCATTACAGCATCTCCATTTGGTCTTTCCTCTACTCTTTCAATGCTCACCCCTTTAATTTTTTTAGCCCCTTTTTCTCCCAATTTGGAATGTCCAATTCCCACTACTTAGTAGGTCCTTTTGGTGGCGCGGTTACTCATCCCAAACCGGGTGGCGGAGGACAAGTCTCAGTTGAGACCGTCAATCCGCGCATCTTATCACGTGGCTCGTTGTGCATGACACCGCAGAGACTCACAGCATGTGGAGGCTCATGCTTCTCTCTGTGATCTACACACAACTTACCACACGCCCCATTGAGAGTGAGAACCCCTAATCGTGACCACGAGGAGGTTACCCCACGTGACCCTCCCTAGCAACCGGGCCAATTTGGTTGCTTAGGAGATCTGGCTGGAGTCACTCAGCACACCCTGGATTCAAACTCGTGACTCCAGGGGTGATAGTCAGCGTCAATACTCGCTGAGATACCCAGGAACCCCCACCCCTGAAAGAGTTGAGAAACGCTTCCTCTTTCCTCATCACTTCTCTTTCTTCACCCACTCTGCACTTCTCAGTTTACACCTCTTTTTCATCTTGTTCTTCCTCTTCTTCATCTTCTTTCTTATGTTTGTTTGTTCTGAGTTTTCATATTTGACCCTATTCATTGACAATAAAGTTATGATAGTTGTGTGAAGAATTTAGTAAATTGCATTTTCTTTGCTGTGTGCATTACCAGCACAGCAGATATCAATATGACGGGATTTGAAAACCTTATCTGTACATTTGAGAATATGACTTTAATTTACAGTAGTTGTCAATGTTTTGAAGCTATAAATCTTGGATCAGAAAAAATTGAGTGTAGTGTTTCATGAAAGTGATGAAAATCAAGTAAAATTTACATCCTGTTTAATCTGTTTTATTTATCTTGAGAGCACCAGAGTTTGAATGTGTAAAATCGAGTCACTCAGTCATGTGACTTACATGGGGTTGCTGGTTCTTGATAAATACGTCCTGCTTCTCATGATCTCAGAGCAGACTCACCTTCAGCATCATCTCTGAACACTTTGCTGCAGTTCTTTTACAGATCACACATGATGGTAAGTAATTAAATAGTTTAATTAGATAAAGGTTTAAAGATTTAATGCTATGAATATTAAAGTCAAGCTCAATCAACAGCATTTGTGGAATAATATTTATTACAGCAAAAATGTTTTTCATCTTGTGGATTATAATGAGGCACTTTAGGAAGAGAATTGGGCCAAACCGTAAATGATAAAACTCCCACTGTTTGAACAGTAAGTTAACCTGATTTTACTTTTCTTTTCTGTGTAAATTATATCATTTGTTTATTGAAGATTTAAACAACTTTACAGCTCAAATAATACACAAGTTTTAACAGAAGAATTAATGCAAATATTTTCCCCATTCACTTCCATTGTAAGTGCCTCATTGTCACACAGATTTTTGCTTTTTTAAAGAAAAGGAAGGACGAGTCAAAATCATTTTTGTGTTTAAAAACATTATGCCACAAATGCTGACAATTGAGCTTAACTTGTATTGAACCTGGAATTATTATTTAAAGTTTATGTTATTTATGACTTTGAAACGACGAGCAATTCTACAAACTATATTTGTGTTTCACATTGAACTTTTGGTGTATTTATTTATGTGCAGATACTGTAAGAGAAGTATAAGTGTTTACAATAAGATCTTCTCAAAAGTCAGCTCCTAACAACCAGAATGCTATTTTGCATTTCTGCATATTTTGTGTGTATTTATGTTTTGTTCATATGCATGTGTGTGTTTGTGTGTGTGTGTTTGTTCTAGTTTCCCACTACAGCTATGAGGAGCCTCTTGCTGATCCTCCTGCTTCCTCTTTGTACCCCAGGTGCAGCACAAGAAAACGTGGATGTAAAAACCCTCGCGCGTATTATAAAAACCTTTGAAAAAGAGTAAGTCACTTTTGATGATAACAGAAATCTGGAAATGTTCTAGAACAAATATGTACAGTTTTACAGGAGAAATTTGTTGCAGTATCTGACAAACAAGTGCATGGTACACTTTCAAAAACATCAGAACAAACAAGAAAAAGTTACAATTGTCATTTTAGAGTTTTTAGCTTAAGTCATGAAATGTATCAGAAACATAATTTTAAAGGAACATTCTGGGTAAAATACAAGTTGAGCTCAGCATTTATGCAGCATTTAAACAAACATAGTTCCAAAAGTACAGGTGAAACTCGAAAAATTAGAATATCGTGCAAAAGTTCATTAATTTCAGTAATTCAACTTAAAAGGTGAAACTAATATATTATATAGACTCATTACAAGCAAAGTAAGATATTTCAAGCCTTTATTTGATATAATTTTTATGATTATGGCTTACAGCTTATGAAAACCCCAAATTCAGAATCTCAGAAAATTAGAATATTGTGAAAAGGTTCAGTATTGTAGGCTCAAAGTGTCACACTCTAATCAGCTAATTAATCCAAAACACCTGCAAAGGGTTCCTGAGCCTTTAAATGGTCTCTCAGTCTGGTACAGTTGAATTCACAATCATGGGGAAGACTGCTGACCTGACAGTTGTGCAGAAAACCATCATTGACACCCTCCACATGGAGGGAAAGCCTCAAAAGGTAATTGCAAAAGAAGTTGGATGTTCTCAAAGTGCTGTATCAAAGCACATTAATAGAAAGTTAAGTGGAAGGGAAAAGTGTGGAAGAAAAAGGTGCACAAGCAGCAGGGATGACCGTAGCCTGGAGAGGATTGTCAGGAAAAGGCCATTCAAATGTGTGGGGGAGTTTCACAAGGAGTGGACTGAGGCTGGAGTTACTGCATCAAGAGCCACCACACACAGACGGGTCCTGGACATGGGCTTCAAATGTCGTATTCCTCTTGTCCAGCCGCTCCTGAACAACAAACAACGTCAGAAGCGTCTCAAGCGCTCTCAAATTCCAAATTTGAGAGCAAATTTTGCATCTCATTTGGAAACCAAGGTCCCAGAATCTGGAGGAAGAATGGAGAGGCACACAATCCAAGATGCTTGAAGTCCAGTGTGAAGTTTCCACAGTCTGTGTTGGTTTGGGGAGCCATGTCATCGGCTGGTGTTGGTCCACTGTGCTTTATTAAGTCCAGAGTCAACGCAGCCGTCTACCGGGACATTTTAGAGCACTTCATGCTTCCTTCAGCAGACAAGCTTTATGGAGATGCTGACTTCATTTTCCAGCAGGACTTGGCACCTGCCCACACTGCCAAAAGTACCGAAACCTGGTTCAATGACCATGGTATTACTGTGCTTGATTGGCCAGCAAACTCGCCTGACCTGAACCCCATAGAGAATCTATGGGGCATTGCCAAGAGAAAGATGAGAGACATGAGACCAAACAATGCAGAAGAGCTGAAGGCCGCTATTGAAGCATCTTGGTCTTCCATAACACCTCAGCAGTGCCACAGGCTGATAGCATCCATGCCACGCCGCATTGAGGCAGTAATTAATGCAAAAGGGGCCCAAACCAAGTACTGAGTACATATGCATGATTATACTTTTCAGAGGGCCGACATTTCTGTATTTAAAATCCTTTTGTTTTATTGATTTCATGTAATATTCTAATTTTCTGAGATTCTGAATTTGGGGTTTTCATAAGCTGTAAGCCATAATCATAAAAATTATATCAAATAAAGGCTTGAAATATCTTACTTTGCTTGTAATGAGTCTACATAATATATTAGTGTAACACGTCTTGTTGTCGGGGCAGGAAGGATGACACGAAAACGGGGTTTCACTCTCAAGGTGAGTCTTTAATTTAAACACAAACTGTTTGTAACAAATTTAAACTTCTTTAAAGCCTGAGATCTGCCAACACTAGACTGGCGCTCTCCTCCCTTCACTGGAGGCACTGGTGCTCTCTTTATGCCACTCTCCCCATACACACTGAAATTAGAGACAGGTGTTAGACATAATTTAGCTCAGGTGCAAGCGCCCTTACCGCTTTCCCTCTCCAGACGGGCGCTTGACCACGCCCCCGCTGCCACAATTAGTTTCACCTTTTAAGTTGAATTACTGAAATTAATGAACTTTTGCACGATATTCTAATTTTTCGAGTTTCACCTGTAAAGTCACAAGATGTGAATATATATATATATTTAACATGATTTTATTGTAGTAAAATTGCTTACTTACCAGATCTGTGTAAAGTTATGGCTAATTCCTGGATCACAGGATTTTGTAGCCATGACAGCAAAGGAGGGGTGAGCCAAAATGACTTTTTGTGATAATTATGCCAGAAATGTTGATAATGGAACTTGTACTGAACCCGGAAAATTTCTTTAGTAATTGTAACATTTTAGATTCTGTAATATATAGCCTATAATAAAGGATCATCATCTATTAATATTTGTTGATTTCACAAATTCAAGAAGTAAAATGTAGTTCACTACTTCATGCTTGTTACATATACCGTGACATACCGTGCATGTTGTTGGGATTTGTAGGACAAATTGCATTTATGTTCCTAATTTTGGATAAAAACATTTAATTCACTAAATGTAAATTATGAAATGTTCATGTTTTCCAGGTTGGGTGCAATGGGGCAATACGCTGTCGCTTTCAGAGTTGAGAAGAATAAATGTCTTGCAGGGTCAAATTATTCAGGTCAGGACTTAATAACTAAAGAAGTGAAAAATAAAATTCAGAAAGGTGATGTTTATGTGAGCAGTAACCTCATCGCTGCAAAGTCTCTATCACCAGAACATTCAGAGTTTCGTCTGAAGAATTACCTGAAAAACATCGTGAATGGACAAGATAAATGTGTGGTTTTCTTCACTGTAAATTCACCCTGTCTGAGCACATGCTTAGACCAAACTGGCGACTACAGCGTTCAAGAGAGTCTAATATTGTTACAAAATTATAATGGTATTAAAGCGTTGGTCTTCAAAAAGGTCTGGAAATATGATGAAATGAATAATGTGATTGCCAGACTTAAGGGAATAGCACCTGATTTGCCATATTATCAGTGTAAGCAAAACCAGGCACAATGTGTTAAACTGTAGGGCAAATAGCAACATAATGCAGCTTTCTTTGCATACAGTCAATTTCTATATTTAGTCCACTTGAGTAAAAGGAGTAACAAATTACAAACAGTAAAATAAAATCTGAAATCTATCAAATATATACTGTAAATTGTGACATTTGCATATCTAACAACCTTGCTCTAGTAAACTAATGCCTGTTTTCTGCTTGACTAAATAAAATATTTTCTATTGAGCATTATTTGAGGATCCAGTGGGGACTTTCTTTCCATTGACTTCTATTGATTTTGTACTGAGCTAATGATGTTTTCTATTCCCTTATGTTTTAAAATGTCTTAAACAGTAGAAATAGTACTATGTGAACATAAGCAACTATGAATCTGAGTAGACATCCATGACATGTGGAGTCCCACAAGGCTCATTTCTTGCTCCGCTCCAGTTTAACACTCCCACTTAGCCAAGTTTTGAAACAAACTGCGTACCGTAGCTATGCAGATGACACCCAGATCTATCTAGCCCTATTGCCAAATCAACGCATAGACACTCTGTGCCAGTGCACTGATTAAATAAACAGTTGTATATAGTGAAACTTCCTTCAGTTAAACAATGACAAGACAGAGGTCATTGTATTTGGCAACAAAGGTAAAATTACAGATGTGAACACGTACCTTGACTCCAGGGGTCTAAAGACAAAACATTGAGTTGTATATTGGTATATTGTAGAATATTGGTGTCATTGAAGTCCCATCAAAGCAATAACTAAAACAGCCAACTATCATATAAAAACTAAAGCCAGAATTAGATGATTTCTATCCAGTCAAGACATAGAGAAACATGTTCATGCATTCATCACCAGTAGGGTGGACTTCTGCAATGGACTTCTCACCGGGCTTCCTAAAAATGTCAGACACCTGCAGCTCATTCAGAATGCTGCTGCCAGGATTCTCACCCAAACAAAAACATCTGAGGATATTACTCCAGTCCTCAGGTCTTTACACTGGCTTCCAGTTACATTTACAATTGATTTTAAGGTACTTTTACTCGTTTATAAATCAGTCAATGGCCTAATACATTGCAGTTTTGCTTGTTAAAAATATAAACCTAACAGACCTCTTAGATCATTAGGATCAAGTCAGAAGACATATAGAGGGTTCAGTAAAAACAAGGCGAGACAGCGTTTAGCTGTTATGCCACCTGCAGCTGGTACCAGCTTCCAGAAGAGTTCAGATGTGCTCCAACAGGAGCCACATTCAAGAGGAGACGTCTGCTCAGCTGTGCATTTCATCACGAAGCACGGTGCTGCACTCACTGATTACACTGCATAATTATATTTCTGTAATTGAATACATTTGTGTTCATTTTACTTTGTTTTATTTATTTTATTCTTATTTCTTGTTCTTAACTGGTTTTATCCTTTTTATGTAAAGCACTTTGAATTGTCATTGTGTATGAGATGTGCTAAATATAAATATAAATAAACGTGACTTGCCTATAAAAAAAGGATTCTTGACAAAGCAACTCAGTGTAACATAGACACGTAAGTTCTTTATCTTTGTTTCTCTTTTTCCCATAATATTCCCCTTATGTTTTCCCTTAAATTATCTAATGCTTTAAAGGTGGTGGTGTAGTGGGCTAAAGCACATAACTGTTAATCAGAAGGTTGCTGGTTTGATCCCCACGGCCACCACCATTGTGTCCTTGAGCAAGGCACTTAACTCCAGGTTGCTCCGGGGGGATTGTCCCTGTAATAAGTGCACTGTAAGTCACTTTGGATAAAAGCGTCTGCCAAATGCATAAATGTAAATGTAAAGGAATAGTAAAAAAATCTAAAATAAACAATTCGGTTAAGGGTGTTTGGTGAGAACAGACCAAAATATAAATCCTTTTTCACTATACATGTTGTTGTACCGAGACCGAATGTTGCTATATCAATACATTTAAGCAATCTTACAAGCTACAGCAATATGTATTCAATTATTCTTTCCTGTCTTGATATTTTACATACATTTATGCATTTGGCAGACGCTTTTATCCAAAGCAACTTATAGAGCCCTTATTACAGGGACAATCCCCCCGGAGCAACCTGGAGTTAAGTGCCTTACTCAAGGACACAATGGTGGTGGATGTGGGGATCGAACCAGCAACCTTCTGATTAACAGTTATGTGCTGTAGCCCACTACGCCACCACCACTCCATTTTAGAGACTCACAATAACATTAAATTGAATAGGAGTAATTTCATATATTTTTAATAAAACAAGGTTTTGAACAAGTTCCACACATCAGATTTAAAAGTGATTCATGATGAGCAAGTAATCCACCGTTGACAATCAGGGAAAAGAGATTATTAAAAGACATTTTAAATCCGCAGTTGAACATCGTCTTGTCTGCCATGTTTTTTCCTCCAGCTCAGAAACTGGAGTCCTTCTGATCGGTCCCAATAAGCGATTGGATCACTTCAGAAGACTGAAGATTAAACCACTGGATTTGTATGGATTACTTTTATGCTGCATTTATGTGGTTTGTGTAGCCTTTTGGTCACCATTCACTTGCATTGTATGGACCTACAGAGCCGAGATATTCTTCTAAAAATCTTCATGTGTGACCTGTAGAAGAAAGAAAGTAACACACATCTAGGATGGCATGAGGGTAGGTAATGATAAGAGAATTAAAAAAAAAATGGCCTAATCGTGCACACATACCAAACCTATGCAAAAGGCATTGCTTCTACATTGGCTCTCTTTGTCTTTGTGTCATTATGACTATAAAAACGTAATAATAATAATGTATTTAAAGCATCAGTTGGAGTCAAAGCCTTTTAAATTCAGCAAATGTAGGCCTATAAATGTACCCTTGGATCTGCTGAGGTGGAACTGTCTCCCTGCCTGCTGATGAAAAACACATTTAATTCAGGATGTGCCTGCCAATCAGGTACAGATGGTCTCACTCACACCCACAGGCCGGCATACAGCATATTGTCTGACCCCTCTCTCAATGGAGGTCAAGATTCCACTCTGGGTTTAAATGGAAACTATTTGATCCGGTCAGTTGGAGATGAAAAATCTGCCTGTAGCATATTACCCAGGGGTATACAGAGGAAAGAGAATGAGAGAGAGAGAGAGAGACTGTACGTGGGCAAAACCATCTGGATGTAAGAGAGTAACCAGGTGTCAGGTGGAATTCAATCAATATGAGCATTCACCTCACAGCGTTAAATCGAAAAATGAAAAAGAGCCGAATAATAAGCATGCGTGCTTCAGGATAGACTGTATTACCGCGCGACAGGCATCACAATATCCCCTCGAGTCCAAGCAGATGCCCTCTCAGAAGAATGCCTTTTCATGACACAAATGACATATTCTGGCGCGTGATCGATTCTTAGGGCTTGTCTTATTTTCCACTTGAATGTGGCACAACACCCACTCAAAAGAAATGAAAGAATAAGCCGCATCTGTGCCGGATGCGTGGGCAAAGACATCCGCTAATGACGTTTGTTAAGACAGTTGGGACGAGAATTGTTCACTAGATGGCGAAATAAGCTCAGTTTATATGTACGGAGAATTTGCACCGCTACTCGATTCTACAATGTTATTTGTGGAGCGTGTGTGTGTTTGTGTGTGTGTGTGTGTGTGTGTTTTTTTTTAAATTATTTTATTTTATATATATATATATATATATTCCGACAGTACACACTGGTAATAATAGTAGTAGTAGTAGTAGTAATAATAATAATAATAATAATAATAATAATAATAATAATAATAATGTAACGTGTAGTCTAAAATAAATCTGTTGAAGTTTATAAAAAAATATTTAAAATACATTTTTAATTATGTTTTCAATGATATAACATTAAAATTAATTCTAGGGCAAACAGTAACATGAAGCATTTTTCTTTGTGTTTCTTTTTGAGTTAAATATTACAAAATGAATACAAACTTTAAATATGTAAAATATATAATGTAAATTGTGACATTATGAGATAATTTTGTTATAGTAAACTAATGCCTGCTTACAGCTTGATATAATGAAACCCAAAATTGTGCAAATTAAAACGTATCTTTATTTAATGTCTGGATCAAGTTGGGAATTTCCATTGACTTCTATTGATTTTATACTAAGCTAATGATGTTTTCTTTTCCCCAATGTAATAATAATAATATTAAGAAGAAGAAGAACGTAATATGTAAGTAGGTAATAAATTATTTTAACTATTGTATATTTAAAAATATGAACATTTACATTGCTACAACACTTACATTTATACTTATTAATATTATAATGTAATATATAATTCATGTATAAAATAATGCATTTACCATAACATTAAAACAATTCTATTATATTTCTAAAATATTTATAATTATTATAATTTTGTATTCATTGCCATTGTCATTCACTGGCCATCAAAGATTATATCGATAGTCTTGCTTGGATAATTTATTTTAGGCATAATCAATTATTATTACTGTTGTTGTTATTATTATTATTATTCATGGTGACCGTCTCTTCCTTGTTTGATTGACAGGTACGTCACTGCAGATTGACACGCCTCCTCCGGCAGCGTTCGGTGAGTGCGCGTCTCGTGCGCCTCTCGGTCAGTCGCGCGGAGCAGCACGAGGAATTAAGCAGGAATAACGGAGTGAAAGTTACAGGACGAATGGCACTCATGGCCGGGATTAATTACGGGCTCACTTCGCTTTTCCTGGGGATTTGTGCAGGACTATCCGCTCCAAGGAATTATCCGGCAAACGAAGGTAAGAGGTTTCTGGACAAAGTCAACTGGAAAAGTTAAAGACACGCAAAACAACTATAATGTCTTGAAATAAGCTATATATAATGGATCAATATGTAAATAGCAATACATAATATCTATGTCATTGTAAATAAATAAAAAGCATTTTGTTGGGCATCGATGGGGTCAGGGGGAGTTGTTATTCACCCAAATAAAATGTACCCATATTTGCTCTAGAAACAAAGGCTTTTGAAAACTTTCTTTGCACTATTGCTTTAAAAAAACAAAACATAAAAACTAATAAGCTGATCTGAAGAACATAAAACGAAACATTAAGATTATTAAACATAAATATTGCTTTAGTTTCTAATCTCCAAAGAATCATAAAGTTCAATTTAATAACCTTATAAAGCCACATATTATTTGATAAGAATAAGTTCAATGCATAGGATGCTGCAAAGAACCATTAAACAGACTCTTTTTTTTTTTTTTTTAATCTTCTGGTTTTTACCAAAACTGCTTTTTGGATCCACATTGATTCAAAAACTATTCAGTTTTAACACACCAGGTCAAAGAAATATATATATATTTTTTTTACTCTAACAGATTTTTATATATATATATATATATATATATATATATATATATATATATATATATATATATATATATATATTATTTAAAAAAAATTATATATATTTATATATATATACTATTCATGCATACTTGAATACGAGTTATGCATTAGATTCGTTTTTTTATACTTAATATTCAAGACATTCTAGGCATGTAATTGTTCACTTTTTCCTTTATCACTACATATAATTTGTATTCAGAATGCCATACACCTGAACTTGAAAATGATTTCTGGAAATATAATACATCTTAAGAAAGGCTGTATTTTCAACTTGAAGATGACTCTTAAAAACATGGTTTCCTGTGTATTCTGGACCCCAAAGAGTAAAATACCAAAGAGTAATAACCCGAATACCTTATGTCCAAGAAAATGACACGTTTCTCGCTTCATATGTTGCTTGTAAACAAAGTCAAATGATTTCAAATGGTTTGTATCGTAAACTATATTTTATACATTTAATTAATAATTAACCATAATTGTCCACTAAATTCAGTGCTTAAAGTGCAATCTGCACCCTGCACACCCGATTCCGATCCTTCAGTTCATGTCCTGCAACTGCTGTCTTAATTTATCTGAGATTTATACTGTCAAACTTCAAATCTAACATCATGTTTATCCACTCAGGGTATGAGCCTGAAGCTATTCTCAAGTCCTCTGTCTTTTTCTCCTTCAGTCACGCTGCTGGACTCCAGATCAGTGCAGGGAGATCTGGCATGGGTCGCCAGCCCAACCGATGGAGGGGTGAGTCAAGAGCATCGCTCTCTTAAATGTAATCTCATTGGTATTCATAGGTGTTTGTTTGTAAAGTGTGGTTCTAGATAGACACTGAAACGTAATATGAACGTATTAAAAGCTTCTAAAATATAAACCATTTTACGAATGAAGAACTGTACTACAACAACAACATAAGAGACATACAGTGTTGGGTAAGGTATTAAAGAAAAGATAATGACCAAATACTTCTCTGACGTTATAATCAAATTACTTTGCTGATTGTTTAATGGGAAAAGTAATCCCATTACTAATTACTTTACTTTTTATGTTACTCTCTAGAACACTTAACACCGGTTCTTGTTCGTTGTCGCAATGACTCGCTAGGGGGCGTGGACACCTTCAGTTGTCACTCAAATTCAAACGGACAAACTTATGAACATAAATCATGTTTTAAATGAATTGTACATAAATAATCTTATTTTAGAAAATGTCTAACCCAAGTTACGTACTTAAATATAATGAACGTAACTGAAAGTAATCTGATTACAAGCAGTTTTGGAGAAGCTACTCATAATTTTAAGTAGTTCAGTTACAGTCAAGTTACTCTTTTGAAAAAGTAGTTAGATACTCTAACAAGTTACTTTCAAAAAGTAGCTAGCTACATTGAAGCTACTTAACGAGGCAATATTTTTTTGAATGTTACTATCAAACCAATAATATTAATAACAAAATTTACACTAATGACGTTTATTAATTCATGTATTAACCTGTTGATGCGCAATTGTTCGCACTCGGTGGTGACGTCACTCTGCTTACATTTAATATATAATTTACAGTCTATAAATGTAATTAATGTTTATACATCTTTTCAAAGGTCAAAGGGTTCAACATTGATATCTGATCTCTGTTTCACAATAGCAATGCTCCAGAAACAGCAATTGAGTTATTTGTGCCAGGAGTACAAATGAAAACATGCCATATCAAAACGGGACTTTTATTATGAAGTCACGATAGCCAGATGAATCCAGTTCAACACACTTGGGGCAATCGTCCATGACAAGCGTTCATTGAAAAACATCCAATTGCACTTTTAGCCCATAAAAGTGAGAAATCAGAGAAATATTGATATATTCTCCATTGTTTACATGAGATCTCGCCTTCGTCATCGTTCTACAACAAACTGCAATCTGAGCAGCATTCATGTTGTAAAACTGTATATGATCTTATATATTAGAGTCTCATAAACAAAACATCTCATAAATAAACTAGTCTCCAAAGTCTAGTTTTAAAAAAGCAGCGTAGTTTTATTCATAATAGTCGAGCAGTGCAGTCAGATTTAGTGCTGACTTTGAGAGGCGGAGCCTTAATTTTACTCTGGACACTTCCAGAGATTTTACAGAGATTAAAGCTCACAGGAACCTCATTTTTTGTTTGGTCATCTTCAGATTTGAAACGTAACTTCTTTAGACTCGTGACTTTGAGAACATTGTATTTCTGGGTTGTCTCGATACTTTTATTATTGTTTTATTTTATTATAAAAACATGTTCAGCACAAAATATTTCCATTACTATAAACTTCAGCTTCTCTAACTTTAAAGAATAAAAGCATATATTAATTCTGAAACTTGGGAAATAAAGCCCAAAGTGTCTTCTTTCAAAAGAAAAGAAGGGTCCCGTAAATACAACCATTTCAGTTCAGGTATGTCATTTTCATGGTTTGTGCTCAAAAAGGGGGTGTGTATCAACAGGTTAATTAAACACATTTAATATGTTTAAATATATTAAATGTATTTAATACATTTTATGAATAGTAACATTAATACAGTTAATCATGGCCATAAAATAAAATAAAATAAAAAAAAATATTCTATACTTCACACTTTTCAGTCCTGCTGTGGCCAGGTGTAGCCTACTTCCCTAAAGATCAAATTATTATGACAAACTCTCCTTGGGCTGGCTTCATCTGGATGTAAAATCACTATCATTTAATGATCAATTGAAGTCCCACTATGGGATTGTATATGGGAGTTTTGAATTTGGTACCTACGGTGGGACCCTTGAAAAGGATCTGGCAAAAGGATTAGTAAAAGTGCGTGCATCTCTAGAGAGTTTACGTTTTATATGCTATCTGTTAGTCAATATTACACTTTTCAGTGTCTATCCAAGCATACAAAAATGTATGTGCACACTTTACGTATGAACAACCCCGGTTCCAAATACAAATGAGATCACCCTGCTCCATCTCCTCTCTGATGTAAATTTGGGAAGCTAGGTTACTGCGACGGGCGTCAAATTTCCTAAATAGCGAAGGGAGACAGAAATACCCTTTGTTAGGAAACTTTATCCCCTTTTTCTCAAAAGAGGCAGGGGGGAGACTTGGCAACACAGCGACCGTGAAAAAGGTCTGTTTGAATATGTGTGTGTGAGAGAGAGATTTTAGATCGAGAGGGTCAGCGAGTTCTGTCTGATAATGTTTGCTTTTTGGGCTCCACTTTTTCGAGCAATTAACCGTTTAACATCTTCAGATCAGGTGCATCTAAATGACCACATCACCGATTCATTAACACACAGAATTCCCTTTTCATTACTTAAGCGTTACAGCTCTGCATCCTTTCGCATTGATCCAACTCTGTCAGACATTTAGTTCCTCTCCCTCTGTGATCCTCGAGCATGATGGACAGGCCTTTGGCACAGACGATGGGCGGGTATTCAGACATTAATACGGCCAATTAGCTCTTTTCTCCTCTCGTCCTGCTATCTGCAGCTCCGGGCCCTTATCTCTGCGCTGCTCCTCAGGGCCTACGTAGATTCAAAGATGAAGGGATGAGCCAATCGGAGACAATCACGGACCCTGACGGACTCCATATTGCTGTCACTCTTATCATCTCATAAGTTATCAATTAGATTTAGCGTGTGGTGAAAAACTCTAGGAGATTATTACGGGCTGTCAGGCTGATGTGTGTGCGATTGTGAATTCTGATATCACGCCAGCACAGAAGAGATGAGATATATTGGCATGGAAAATGTTTTTAAATATAGCCCAGTCGTATTATTGAGGGAATGCTACATTTACGTCCAAGCCGAAAGTACAACGTGACTCACTGTAGTCGTAAACTGAAATGTACCGCATACATGATTGTTTAAAGTACTTTGGCGGTTCTCAACTGACAGTTTTATAGACTTCTTCTCCAGACTCATGGGCTATCACCAGTTTAAGTCCTCATGAAGTGATGGTGCACGGTTCGTTAATACACCTGTAATCCTTCATTAAAATGTAATGTTTAGCTCTGCCCTCTTAATTGTCAGCCCTTGCTACCTGAAATGATTCAATCAATGAATTTTTTTTTTAGATGCTTCGATACAAAATATTGCCAATATCAATGTCTGATTATTTAGAACAACTTCTGTGGATACCGATACCAGTGGTTTAGTGGTTCTGCTTTTTTCTGCTTCCTTGTTTCAAGTCATTGATTTTTAATTACACAACTTCAAATGAAATGGACTAATAACTTTAGTCTCTATGTCTCAACGTGTCTTCAATGTTTCAGAGTAACTGGTCACTGGAGAAAAAAAACTCGCATTAACTAGTTTCTGAATAGCCTTTTGTCAGGCTCAGATTAAATTGGTAAGATTACATATTTTTAAAAATTTTTATTCATTTTGATTAACTGAATTTTTAATGATGGAGCTGAAGTTCAACAAATATTCCTTGCTGTGTTTATCTTTTACCTCCTGAGACTGCTGTGTGCATTTTACATTTCCCTTTAGATTTGTACCTAGTTGCAGCTAATAAACAAGCAAAAACATAAATATTTTTCCTAAAAATGTATGTCCATGTAACGGGATTAAGGGAAAGGAGGAGGCGAGAACTGACTTGACAATATAAGTAATAGTTAATAAAGAACTTAAACCCAAAAGACACAAACACAGACATATGATGGACAGCTGCCCGTAAACGCTCTCTCTCTGTCACACCACCGTCCGCAGTCGGCCTTTATCCCTCTCGGAGGCTTGATTAGCCTGATAAGGGGCCGGGTGTGCAGAATCACGTCCTGGTCCCGCCCTCCGCACTGTCACATTCCTGCCTCGTTCTCTCAGGCCGGGGAGCATGTCATGACGTACCCCCAACACGTGCCTTACGCCCCGTCTGCCGGCAGGTCATTCCTGCCTTCCTGAATCTAGGAGGGGACAGGGGAAGGGAAACATTAATGATTAGAACAGTGAAGTACCCCCAACAAAAATACACTGTAAAATTTAAATGAGAGGGAAAAGGCCAATGTGGAGCAGCAGTGGGAGAGAGAGCGGAGAGAGAGAGAGAGAGAGAAAAAAAAACACTTACTTGCCTCTAACGGACAACAGCCATGCCTCCCCCCGGTCGGATCGGAGGCAGTCCTCCAGCCCCTGGCGAACGGAACGCCTCGCTGCGTTCAATGGGAACAGAAGGGGTCTCCCCCACCCCTGGCAGCGGTTCTACCTCTCCAGGCGGTTGGCCGGGAGCCCCTCCCCGCTCCCGGTCGGCAGTCCTCTCTTAAACCCGCCACGTTTAGCGGCTGGTAGGGGTCTCCCCCCGCCCCTGGCAGCGGCCATGACAGCTCCAGGCAGTCGGCTAGGAGCCCCTTCTCCCCTCACGGTCGGCGGCCATTCCTCCGCTTCCATGCGGCCGGGCTCCTCCGACCCCCAGCAGATGGCCGCGGCTGCTCCATTGGGGTGGATGGTAGCGGCGAGAACTCCACTACGGTGTATCCCTCCCCCTTCCCGGGTTTCGGCACCAGTTTAAAGGGAGTTTATGGAAAGGAGGAGGCGAGAACCGACTTGACAATATAAATAATATTTCTAATAACGAACTTAAATCCAAAAGACACAAACACACACATATGATGGACAGCTGCCCGAAAACGCTCTCTCTCTGTCGCACCACCGTCCACAGTCGGCCTTTATCCCTCTCGGAGGCTTGATTAGCCTGATAAGGGGCCAGGTGTGTAGAATCACGACCCGGCCCCGCCCTCCGACATGTACAGTCCACATATTAAATAATACCAAGCTATAGAAAGTCAGATTTTTTTCATTAAATTGTTTATGATGTTTCCAGGATTGTTGGTCATTCACGTTTTAGAGACGTTACAGACATTACAGCTCATTTTCTGTAAAGCTGAATAAATCATTCATTTTCAAAGTAATGGCCAGCATCATCAAATCACTACCAACCATGTTAAAATAAATGCAGCATTACAAATTCTGAATCTATATACTGATTTTCATTTTCCCATATCTGGCAAACATATTCTGCAGTCTGAAACTGAACTTTTGGTCAGATTTTAAGAGCAAGATCCTCTCTATTTAGTGAATGACTTAACTTCCCGTGTGCTGTCTGTCTGCACTGGTCTCAGAACAGTTCAAAATGCACCTTATTTTTCATCCTAACTCCATATAAAGCCTCTGAATGCAAAAATGTTCCGCTTATGAATGAACCCATTGATGTGAAAATGCACAGTAAATCTAAGAATGTATTGATTAATGGTAATGAATTTAACGCATTGTACAGTGGTAACAAAATACAAATTGAACGAATTAGTTGTTTTCATGTTTCTAAACTGTCTTTAAACAATCGACCGATGTCTGATAGTTCAGATAATCTCAAGATAAAACTCACATTGACTTTAAGTTGCAGATGTACTAAAGCAAATTGCAGGTGTTAGCATGTTTTAATAAATACCATTACTGATGAAGTGACGTTCAGTGAATCACTGGCTGTAATACGTATTTAGCAGAACTGAAAAAGTGTGTTAGCAAGGCAGGCTGTAAAACATTTATGACTGTCTAGAGTTGTTATTGCATCTTGAGGCCAGTAGAAGAAAGATAATAGTTCTTTTTTGAGGTTAACTCAGGCAAATTTACTCAAGCCTGAAAGAGAGAAACAGATGTTATGTTTTTGGTCTACATTCACTCAGTTGTGTTTCCAAGGTTCATTCCTGACTCTACCCAGTGCTGGATAATCTCATGTTTCTTGAGTTAGATCATCGGTGCATTTCTTCTTTTTTTTTAATAGTTTATAGGCATTCAATTTCTAACATTCATCTTATATTGTCTTCACATGCAGTGGGAAGAGGTGAGCATCATGGATGAGAAGAACATCCCCATCAGAACATACCAGGTGTGTAACGTAATGGAGGCCAGTCAGAACAACTGGCTCCGGACTCACTGGATACAGCGTGGCCCGGCCCAACGTATCTACATCGAGATTAAATTTACCCTGCGTGACTGCAACAGCCTGCCTGGTGTCATCGGCACCTGCAAAGAGACCTTCAACCTTTACTACCTAGAAGCCGACTTCGACAATGAGCGTTACGCTCACGAGAGCCGTTTTGCCAAGATCGACACGGTGGCAGCGGACGAGAGCTTCACGCAGGTGGATATCGGAGATAGGATCATGAAGTTAAACACTGAAGTTCGGGATGTTGGGGTGGTCAGCCGGAAAGGTTTCTATTTGGCCTTTCAGGACGTAGGAGCCTGCATCGCGTTGGTTTCCGTCCGTGTGTTTTATAAGAAGTGTCCTTTAGCTGTGAGGAACCTCGCTCAGTTTCCCGATACAGTAACGGGGGCGGACACGTCGTCCCTGGTGGAGGTGCGCGGCTCCTGCGTGAATCATTCGGAAGAGCAGGAGGTTCCAAAGATGTACTGCGGTGCAGATGGAGAGTGGTTGGTGCCCATCGGGAGTTGCCTGTGTAACCCTGGATACGAGGAACGGAATGAGCAATGCCAGGGTAAATTTAACAAGATTAAAATATCAAATGCTGCCTATATGTTACTCTCTCTTTGATCCACAAATATTGGTTTCATCCTCCATCTTTATCAGTGATGTACTGGTAAAAAAAGTTGGGTAAACTATGAATTTCTCCGGATAATTTTGATATGACAAATCAATCATCAATTTTCAAACAGTATCAATTAATTGCATTTGATGCAAGTCTACTAAAAAGGAAGGCTTAATGTAGGTAATTAATCAGGCTGTTAATCTGAAAAACAAATCACCTGGACTGAACACACATTCCACTCAACGTATGATTTGCAAATGTTTATCTGATATGAGCTACGCTGCAAATACTGTAAATATTTTGAAGCGCTAAAGAGCACTAGTGTGGATACAAATTGTACCATAAACAATGTATTAATGTACAACACATAACTGTTACACATGAAACCGGTGGCGACTAATATTTACAGTTTATCACATTTGCTTGCAGACCTCATTGTCTGAACACTTGCCGGAAAACCAAATAAAGCTATTTATTTTGTATCCCCTTTTCTCCCAATTTGGAATGCCCAGTTCCCACTACTTAGTAGGTCCTCTTGGTGGCGCTGTTACTTCAATCAGGGTGGGGGAGGACAAGTCTCAGTTGCATCTTATCTCGTGGCTCGTTGTGCATGACACCGCGGAGACTCAAAGCATGTGGAGGCTCATGCTACTCTCTGTGATCCACACACAACTTACCACACGCCCCATTGAGAGCGAGAACCACTAATTGCGACCACGAGGAGGTTACCCCATGTGACTCTACCCTCCCTAGCAACCGGGCTAATTTGGTTGCTTAGGAGACCTGGCTGGAGTCACTCAGCACACCCTGGATTCGAACTTACGACTTCAGGGGTGGTTGTCACCGTCAATACTCGCTGAGCTACGGAGGCCCCCCACAGTCATTTTTTTAAATAAGCAGTGTATTAAACAATTTTGCATTAAAAAATATTCATATTTGAAAAACTTCTGTTCAACATACCAAAATCAGGTGGCATAACCAACATGTAGGTGGCTTTTCTCTTTTCATGTGAAAAAAAAAAACAAAAACGAATTGAGGACCCCTTTTTACCTTTAGACCCCTTAATGGGGGAAAAAGAGGTAAAAAATAAATAAATTATATATATATATATATCATGAAAACACATTTTGTTCAGGTCAAAAGGAGTAACCCAAAGAAAACTTCATATTCGCAACTTGATATTCATGATATTTAAAAAAAAAAACATTATTATGAAAAATATGTTTAAAACTTTTTTGAAATTAGTGATTAAGTTTTGAATTGAATATCGAATTGAATTTGATCTATACATTACAAACATGCAAACATCCTTCTATCAATCTATGTTTTAATCTTTGTTCATTTCCTCTCAAACAAGGGTCTGTCAGCAGGTGGTAATGAGCACCGCTTGTATAGCTGTATATGGAGGAGAGATGATAGGAGAGGAGGCACATACTTGAGTGTGGAAGTTCATTAGACTGTAATCTAGTTAGGCTCTGGACTTTGTAATGAACTGATTTCTTGGTAACTTCATGCCATAGAATAGGATGTGTCTCAGTGTCTAAGAAGAGAGAGAGAGAGAGTGTGTGTGTGTGTGTGTGTGTGTGTGTGTGTGTGTGTGTGTGCGTTTGTGAGAGAGAGAGACTGAAAGAGCCTGAGAGAGTCTGAGAAAGATGGAATGAGTCGAGACATGTTATCAAGAATCTAAAAATGGAGCTAAAAATGGAAGAGGGCCGTGAGTGTGATGAATATATCTGTGGAGCAGAAAAAACGTAATTATCCCTAAAAGTGACATTTCATTCTGCCATAGATCAAGCCTAATAAGAGACCATGACAATAATAAATACACACATAATACAGAAGTGTTGACAGAGAGAAGACAAAGTACAACTTCTTTTAAGGTTGATGGATTATAGGCATGTGGTACTATTGATGTTTGCTGCAAAGACCATTGCATACACATGCATGGTTTCCATAGTGATGATGAGGGAAAACGGGACCACCCTTGACCTTTGTTCTAAGAGGTCACAGATCAGAGTTTATGTTCTCGCTCAGTCCTCAAGTGTGCTCATATTGAACTGTTTAACGTTTCCTGGAGAGTGCGAGTCACGTCCATGATAAGTTTCATTTTCTGTGAAGTTTTGGAACTGAATTATGTTATAGGAGGATTATTAGTTGAGCCTTTTTGAGTGTTGATCACATTGAAATCCACTTTAATAAATCTGATAATTGGAACTTATGAATAGTGATGCATGGTTATGTTTTCACGTTTCGAGTTTGCATAAAGACCTTCTCTAGACATAGCTAGAACAAATCTGAAAGTCCTTGTTTGTTGGGAAATGTAACTTTTAAAAGTAATTTGTTACATTATTGTGTTACTCGTAATAAAAGTAACTAATAACGTAACATTGTTTCCTTTTATGGACATTATTGAGTTACTATTGGGTTACTATTTCTCGCGGTCTGTTTTCTGAGGCTTACTCGCTTCCAAAACAGAAGCACTATACTTGTCCTGGTGGTTTACTATTGTACGTGTCTATAAAGAAATTCAATTGGAAATTAAATAGGGACGGGAGTCATTAGGAATAGAAAGATTCCAGTTCCGATTCCAATTACGTTCCTTAGTGGTTCAATTAACAATTTGTACTTTGTGGGGAAGAAATATTTGGAAATAAGTAATAAAATTTGTATTGTTTCCAAATGATGAGATTATTTCAGACTTTAACCAAGCACATATAAAAAGTCTATTTGAACACAATTCCGTAAAAGGCAAAACAGCATTACTTAACACGGTAAGTTTGTTTCGAGCCGGACATGACGGAAGTTTGTTTTGCTAAGAAGAATCAGCTTTTAAGAGTCACTCATTCGGGAATACAGTGGTTGTTCTGAATGTTTCGCACTGTAGATTAAAAAATACCAGCTCATTAGAGTCATTTGTTCAGGAATCGGTCTACACTTGACGCACTGTGTTTTGCTCTGTAGATTCAAAAGAACTGGTTCATTGGAGACTCATTGGAGTCATTTATTCAGGAATCGGTCTACACTCTTCACACTGTGTATTGCACTATAGATTCAAATGAATCAGTTCGTAGGAGTCATTTATTCAGGAATCAGACTACACTGGGCGCACTGTGTATTGCACTGTAGATTCAAAAGAACCAGTTCATAGGAGTCATTTATTTAGGAATCAGACTACACTGGGCGCACTGTGTATTGCACTGTAGATTCAAAAGAACCAGTTCATAGGAGTCATTTATTTAGGAATCAGACTACACTGGGCGCACTGTGTATTGCACTGTAGATTCAAAAGAACCAGTTCATAGGAGTCATTTATTTAGGAATCAGACTACACTGGGCGCACTGTGTATTGCACTGTAGATTCAAAAGAACCAGTTCATAGGAGTCATTTATTCAGGAATCGGTCTACACTCTTCGCACTGTGTATTGCACTATAGATTCAAATGAATCAGTTCGTAGGAGTCATTTATTCAGGAATCGGTCTACACTCTTCGCACTGTGTATTGCACTGTAGATTCATAAGTACCAGTTCAGAGGAGTCATTTATTTAGGAATCAGACTACACTGGAAGCACTCTTTTTTGCACTGTAGATTCAAAAGAACCAGTTCAGAGGAGTCATTTATTTAGGAATCAGACTACACTGGAAGCACTGTGTTTTGCTCTGTAGATTCAAAAGAACCAGTTCAGAGGAGTCATTTATTTAGGAATCATACTACACTGGACACATTGTGTTTTGCTCTGTAGATTCAAAAGTACCAGTTCAGAGGAGTCATTTATTTAGGAATTGGACTACACTGTTCATACTGTGTTTCTCACTGTAGATTCAAAAGAACTGGCTCATTGGAGTAATTTGAGGAATTTTACTACACAGGGCGCACTGTGTTTTGCGCTGTAGATTCAAAAGAACCGGCTCATTGGAGTCATTTATTCAGGAATCGTTCTACACTGGTTTGCTCTGTAGCTTCAGTGAAGAGCCAGTGCTTCTGCTGAATAGTGTAGCAGGGAACACTTTCAGAGCATTTTTAGATACATGTTCAATCATTTTTAACGGAACCGAAAGTCATGACAATCGTAAGGGTCACGGTATTTGTTAAAAATCAAACTGGCTCCCGAATAAGATCTGGTTCCCCAAACATAAAATGAATGTAGGTTACTTCATTTCCTATTACCATTCCTCTTACTTGGGGTTAGGAACACCATAGCAATCACTTAGCACTGTCCTAGCAACCATCTAGAACACCCTAGCAACAGCATAGCAATGTGCTTATAAACACACTGAACTCAACAGCCCCATCGCAATTCACTGGCAACAACCCAGGACAATTGGACACCCAAGCACCACACACATTTTCTTCAGAAAATGTAAAACTGTAGCTGAAAGGGATCTTTTTCAAGAAAAACTTGTATATTCCTTAATGCTTCTTCCATAATGAGGTCTGACTACATAACATGCATCATTTGCAAGGCATTACCTCCATCACTGGTTGCAGCACTGGCAGTGCATGCAAAACTCTTCCTTTGAAGTGGTAGATGCTATTGTTGAGCTTCTTGAAAGGATTCTTCAGCGGCAAGGAGTCTTTGGGTTCTGTGAGAGTTTTGGGGGTTCTCCGGAGGGTAATGGGGGAGGGGTCTGGGGCAGGTCAAGGGTCACTGACTCTTTCATCATTCTCTGACTCTCGGTTGACAGCTGGAGTGGAGGGATGTATTAAGACATCAAAACTCTTGACAGCTGGGGTTCCACAGGATGCCATGGAGATGAGCTGTTATCTTGTCTGCTCTCCATTATTTCTGCGGGTGTCTATATGGGCCGTATGGTGGAAGGCTGGAGAGACGCCTCTCTGATGGGAGCTCTGCGGTGAAAAATCTTCTCTGGTGTGGTTCATGCAGCCTGTTGCATGAGAAACATCACTAATGTGATCACTATAAAATCTCACGCTACGTAAACAAGCTTCTCTTAAAGCACTCATGAACGTGCAACATACATCAAGATTTTAACTAAAAAACTGTGCAACGTTTCTTTCTTCTGTAGGACACAAAAGTATGGACCTATTCACTACTACTTAATGAATAGGTCCACATGACTAATACACCATATCCAAACTCCTGAAACCAAACATGATAACTTTTTGAGCAATGGACTGAAATTTCAGTCATTATTAAGCTGAGAATGTCTTTTTCTCACCTAGAGCTATTACACAACTTAAGTAAACTTGAAATACAGAGTTCAAAGTATATGGACTTCTTCTATGAGCGTTTTTTGGTACTTATTAGAGGTTGAAAGGTTCAATGTTCCTCAAACCGGGTTTGGAACGACATGAGAGTGAGTAAAATATTACAGAATTTTCATTTTTTGCTGAACTACCCCTTTAAGTCTAAGAGCTATAAAAAGAGCAATCACTGAGCTGTAAAAATTTCCTCTGTTTAATGAAGGAAAGGACAGGAGAGGAAGGAATCAATCTCACTCACATTTACTTCCCAATTTTTCCGTTTTTTTTTTTCTTGTGCAATTTCTCTGAGCTGATGTCTAACTATGCTCCAAGTTCCAGCTTTTCTTTGCCTCTTTACTCCGACACGCTTGAATGGTTTACACACACACACACACACACACACACACACACACACACACACACACACACACACACACACACACACACACACACACATATACACACACACACACACACACATGTTGGTGCAGCTATAATTATGAGGACTCTCCACAGACATAATGATTTTTATACAGTACGAACTATAGATTCTATCATATTTATACCATAATACCACATCATAGCGTAATACACTTGTAATTACCAGTTTATAACCTAAACAAAAATCCTCATAAACCACTTAAACCTGCCCACACACACACACACACACACACACACACACACACATACACACACACACCAGGATAAAACAAACATGACAGAGTTTACCTCTCCCTCTGCTTACAACATGCCAAAGAAACCAGCGGAAACAGACATAGAGGGACTCTTGTATGTGTGTGTGTGTGTGTGTGTGTGTGTGTGTATGTGTGTGATTGTAACATCATTACTGAGGCGTTGAGAGCTGTTTCTGGTCTGGATGGTGTTCTGTTCCCAGAGTTCTTTATCTCTGACTGTCTCTCTCAACGCCGGCGCTCCCCATTCTAAAAGGAGCTTGACAGAAATGCGAGGTACAGGGCCGCAGTAACGTTGATATAACGTTGCAGCTCACTGACAGTACCTAATATTAACCAGACTTTAATGGACTCTCTGGAAGTCTTACAAGTCAATGACAGGAGATGTGTGGCCTCAACTAACCTGAATTTCCCTACATTTACATTTACATTTACATTTACATTTCCGTTTACATTTAGTCATTAAGCAGATGCTTTTATCCAGACTTACAAATGAGACACATAGCAAGTAATTTGCCTAACAAATTTTAACAACATCTGCAGTATAGGACTGCCAAGTTCTCACACTGGCTGGAGTAGATAAGATGCTAGCACAAAGGAAAGAGACAGACAAGGATTTTTTATTTTGTTTTGTACATTAAGTGTAGGTTAAGTGCAGTAGTAAGTGTGGGTTGTGTGTTAAGTGCAATTCGTGTGGGTTGGTTGAGTGCTCGCAGAACAGATGTGTTTTCAGCTGGTTCTTGAATGTAGAGAAGGTAACAGCAGTTTGTATGGAGGTTGGAAGTTCATTCCACCACAAAGGAGCAGAGAAAGTGAGCGATCGTGAAATAGACTTTGAGCCTCTTTGTGATGGGACCACCTCGTTCATAGACAGCAGAGTCCAAGAGTCGCAGAGTTGGAGCAGAGACCTGGAGAAGTGAATTGAAGTAAGAGTGTGTGGCTCCATTGGCTGTACTGAAAGCCAGAGTCAATTCATTTAATTTTATGCGGGCAGCTACAGGTAGCCAGTGGAGTGAATTCAAGAGTGGTTGACATGAGCTCTTTTTGGCTGATTGAAGACCAGACACGCTGCTGCATTCTGGACCATCAGCAGTGGCGTAATGGTGTCAGCCAACAGAGCATTGCAGTAGAGCTGTGTAGCATAATCAGACAGGAAAGGTTGTTTTAAAGCACAATGCTGCAAGACCAGGCATTTTATGAGATCTGTGAAATTAAGCTGGTCATCTACCACCACTCCCAGGGTCCGGGCTGTTCTGGTTGTTCAACCAAGATGAATAGCGAGGTTGTGGTCAACAGATGGCTTGGCTGGGATCACAAGAAGTTCTGTCTTGGCAAGGTTGAGCTGAAGGTGTCGTTCCTTCATCCAGGCCGAAATGTCAGAGAGGGAGGCGTGTGTTTTAAAAAAAATATAAAAATCTTGGTTACAGTGAGACATTTACAATGGACCCAATTTTTTAATGCTAAAATACTGTTTCAAAAGTATAGTTACAAGATGTAATATGTGCGTGTAACGTTTAGACGGGCAAGGAGGAGGCGAGATCCGGCTGGACAATATAAATAATATTTTAATTATACACTTAAAACAAAGGACAAAACACACACATGATGGACATGTCCGTAAATGATCTCTCTCCCGTCGCACCACCGTCTGCCATCAGCCTTTATCCCTCTCGGAGGCTTGATTAGCCTGATACGGGACCGGGTGTGTATCGTCACGACCCGGCCCCGCCCTCCGCCCCGCCCTCCGCCCCGCCACAGTGCGTTAATGTTATTTAAGTGTAATAAAATTGCTTACAAACCTTTTCTTTGTTAAGTTATATCCAATTTTAAATGGTCATGACCATGTAACACTGTA
>JAVLUX010000030.1:33579142-33679142 GCA_032164185.1 Moxostoma hubbsi | reverse complement strand
TCTCTCTCTCTCTCTCTCTCTCTCTCTCGCTCTCTCTCGCTCTCTCTCGCTCTCTCTCTCGCTCTCTCTCTCTCTCTCTCTCTCTCTCTCTCTCTCTCTCTCGCTCTCTCTCGCTCTCTGTAATCTCTCCATTCTTTTATTTTCCTGACAGTTCCGATCAAAACCCAGAGGCTTTATTAATTGCTTACGGATTAAAGGGATTAAAGGCCTACGGGGTGTACGAGATTGAACTACAGATAAACTGATGGTAAATTTGGGGAAATTCCTTTCTTTGAATGGAGGAAGTTGGTGTACGTGGTTTGGTGTGCATGAAGTTCGATTCACTGCAGGAAGTGGACCTCCAAAACCCGGCTAAATCTGTTATATAAAAAAGCATTCTTTGACACAATACCAACAATGACATTGGTAATTAATAACGTTTATTAATAAATAATTCACCTACACGTTAGCTTCGATGAAGCAAATGATGTTTTGATGAGGAGAGGTCAAGTTCAGGTGGCTTAAAGGGATAGTTCGCAGAAAATAAAAACTCTGTCATCATTTACTCACCCTCATGCCGTCCTAAACCAGTAAGACTTTCTTTTATTTTTTAAGAGCATTTAGGACCCGTCGAGCTACATAAAGAACTAAAAGCGCCAAAACAATAACGCATACAGCTCCGTCCTTTGGCAAGTCTTCTTACGCCATTCCATGCTTTGGCTTTGTGTGAGAAACAGATCGAGATTTAAGTCATTATTCACTGAAAATCTTACCCTCGTATTCAAACCCACATATTCAAACTTGACGCTCTGTGATCAGTTACAGGATATGTAACGTTCTCTTCACCTTGTGCTACACGACTTCACAAGCCAAGTTTGATTATGAGCAAGCACGAATGAGATTTGAGAGTTACGGCAGAGGGTAAAATTGTCACACAAGAATTTTCATTTTTTCACTATTCCTTTCAAATTTGGGTCTGGAGTGAAACTTCTATATGTGAACAATTTAGTTAGACGTTCATTAGATGTTTGATGATATTCGGTGCTGGTTGATGCTAGTTTAGTGCTGGTTCCATGCTTTTTGCCATGCTGGCAAAATTTTCTTCTCTCCTGCAAGTAGTTAAGAAGCGTGATTGGGACACCAGTATGCAAACCAAATCATATGCTGTTGACCAGTCATGTTAGTCTTTTCAGAAGGTATCTACACACACTTAGGAGTTCAAAGTGATTCAATGTTTTTAGTTCAGATTAACAATATTACTAGAGCTCTTCAGATCTTCTCGACCAGTCATTAGGAGATGGATGGCTTCCTGTGGGAATCAGAATAGGGTTTGTTAAGGTGAAGTTGGGCTTCTATGAATCAGTGAGTGTTGTGGCCCTCAAGGTGGGGTCAAGAACAACATGTGGGGTGAGTGAGTCATCAATCAACATGATCTGCTCGCCATCAGCATGCTTGTCATCAATCACTCTGATGGGCCCGCTGTCCGTGTGTGTGTGTGTGTGTGTGTGTGTGTGTGTGGATGAGGGGGGGGGGGGGGCAGAGGTAATTATTAATTAGTGACTGAGACTTGTAACAACAGATGCCAGACCATGAGACAAGAAGCCAGTTGATGTTGTGTGTGTGTGTGTGTGTGTGTGTGTGTGTGTGTGTGTGTGTGTGTGTGTGTGTGCGTGTGTGTGTGATTGTGTGCTAGAGTGATTTCCTTACCCTGAGGAGAGGAAACTGATCTTACTGTTTTTCAGAAAAAATCCTGGCGCTCTGAAACTGTCAGTAACACACACACTCATGTTGGTCCTTATGAGGACTCTCCATAGACATAATGATTTTTATACTGTACAAACTATAGATTCTATCCCCTAACCCTAAACTTAAACATAACCCTAAACTTAAACTTTCTACATTTTTACATATTCAAAAAAACATGGTTTAGTATGTTTTTTAAGTTATTTGAATTATGGGGACACTAGAAATGTCCTCATAAACCACATTTATAGCATAATACCCTTGTAATTACCAGTTTGTAACCTAAACAAATGTCCTCGTAAATCACCCAAACCTGCACACACACACACACACACACACACACACACACACACACACACACACACACACACACACACACACACACACAAACACTCATACACACTCACATTCACACACTCACACACACGCACACACACACACACTCATACACACTCACATTCACACACTCACACACACACATAAACACACACACACACACACACTCATACACACTCACATTCACACACTCACACACACACATAAACACACACACACGCATAAACACACACACACACACACACACTCACACACACTCACATTCACACACTCACACACACACGTAAACACACACACACACACACACACACACATACACACACTCATACACACTCACATTCACACACTCACACACACACATAAACACACACACACACACGCATAAACACACACACACACGCACACACACACACACACACACTCCTACACACTCGCATTCACACACTCACACACACACACATAAACACACACATACACACACACACACACACACACACACACACACACACAAGATCATCTTGTATGTTCAAAGTGGATAATTTATGAATATTTCAGTCATATATTGAAGTCTAGTTGTCCTTTCCAAAACATAGCGGTGTGCAAATGGACTATTTCTCCTCTGTCTCATTCTTTCTCCCATTACAAAAAAACATGATTCTGTGAAATGTGATAGCTAAATAATAAATACAAAAAACAAAAACAAAAAAAAAACCATCAAAACATTCAAAACAATTATTTTAAAATACACTAAATAACATTTACATTCACCTCTAAAATCACCTCTAAAAGTTACATTTTGGCGTTAAGGTTTGATTATATGGAGTGCAATTAGTTTATAAGAATGTTAAGGGTTCAGTACAAAAAAATCATTTAAACTCCCTCCATTATTACCTGAAAAAAAAGAAAAACTCACGGTTTAAAGGTGCTTAAAAGCAAATTTAGCGTTCTAAAACTATCATGTGATTGAGCCATTGAATTAGCCACGCCCACCCATTCCAAAACCCCACCCTCCAAAGATAACTTTGAGACCAAAACCGAGCAAAAGAGCAGCATTGTTTGTTCCTTTGGCTGTCAAATTCAACAGTGGTACAATAGCGTCACAAAGACTGGTCAGATATCTCAGGACACTTATTTCATTCATATCTTTAAGGGAGTAGGAACATTATTTGCACACTTTACCATGAAAAAAATCACTTACAGCACCAGTAAGTAAGGCACTTACAATGGAAGTGAATGGAACCAGACCATAAACATCAAAAAATGGTTTTAGGGTGTAAAAATCTCTGTTTTGCATGATTTTAGTGTGATAAAATTGATAACAGAATTTACAGTGTTACATCTTCATGGCAACAAAGCTGTAATACTGGATATATCTTTACACCAATAAGGATAGCAAGTGATTTTATCACACTTAAATCATGTTAACATGAACACCGTTTACGTCTCGTGGCTGCAATTTTGAAACAGTTTCTATTTTAACTTTATGGACTGGCCCTATTCACTTCCATTGTAAATGATTTATGCTTTGTTTTTAAATAAATGAGGGAAGAGGTTAAATACATTTTTGTGGGAATCAACATTATGCCAACAATTCTGTCAACTGAGCGTCACTTGTATTGAACCTGAAACTGCATTCCCTTTTACACACAATGAAACTGAATGGTGACTGTGACTAAACATTCTGGCTAACATCTGCTTTTATGCTCCACAGAAGAAAGAAAGTTATCCAGGTTTGGAACAACATGAGGATGAGTAAATGATGACAGAATTGTCATTTTTGGTTGAACTGTCTCTTTAAGAAAAATAAATGTGAAGTCTCCATTTAGATAAGCGTGTGTGTATGTGTGTGTGTATGTGTGTGTGTGTGTGTATATGTGTGTATGTGTGTGTGCGTGTGCATATGTGTGTATGTGTGTGTGCGTGTGTGTGAGTAGATTCTGAAGTGAAACTTTTGACCAGGCCACCCACTAATGTAGTCCGTCTCTCAGCATCTCACTAATGGAAAGACATTAATTTGAGGTCTGTATTTCAGAGGTCAGAAACATGACAGATATACAGAGCTTTTAATCTGTTAGATATTAAGGAATGTTGAGGGTGTATTTTCAACTTTGAGAACTTTTACGCCACAGGGGATGATTTTCAGCACAGTAAAGCGAACAGATTTCAATTACTTTGGGGTTTTAAAAGGGCCACATTAAAACTGACTTGGAATCTCTTTACCAGGCCTTCATCATTTATGTTTGGTACTTTCCAAATGCCTTTTTATATACAAATTGTATAAATGTACTGTTGTAGCCTTGTCCTAGATCCAGACTTTCAATTTGAAACTGTGAATGTACATTATAATCTAAACAAAGAGTGAAATAAAGATAATCATTTCAATATTTATTGTGTGAAAATGATTTATATAAATATAAAAAGAATTATGAACGTCCCACGAATGTGTGTCATTTCCATCACACCAAACAATTTTGTTCCTTAATAACATTATTTAATTTTATTTTTTTCAAAAGTAAATGCATATGTTTACCAAGTAGACAAAAGTGTCATGATTGACATGAAATATGAGACAAATTATGTTTGTAGAAAACCAAGAAATTAAAGGCAAAATGTGCAACAATAATATTTCATAGGACACAGTAAATGTTACAGCTATGAAATTAGCCTTAGCAAGACAAAAATGTGAGGCATTATATTTCAAAACTTTAAAAAAAGTCATTTCCATCTTTGTCATTTCCACCACTAAATTCTATTAAACATAATACAGAATTAGAAATGACATAAATCTCCTGTGATGCTTGTACATACACTGTTGGACATACATTTAAGAAAACACAGCGGCTTTCTAAGCAGTTTTTGAAGAATGCGCATGTGCGTGAACAGACTGGATAACAAACGCATCAGATGGAGCCCAAGAACAAGTCAACACACTGTAAAGATTTCAACATTTCTGGGTGTACAGTGGGAAAATCACATGCACTATACCCATTTATACACACACCAATATAATATATCGACTGTCTCTCACATCCGCGTATATGCGTTTGTGCAATGGGGGAATCCCAGAGTTTGACGTAAGAGGGAAACCCCACTATTGCAGCGCAATTCCGCTGTTGGTAGCGATAGAAAGTGAAGGAAGCAAAAACTCTTGAATATTTGGAAATAAAGGAAAGAAACAGAGAATAGAATAGCAAAGTCTTCCTCGGATGCAATGTTTGTTATTTCAACGACACTTTTAGAAGTTCACAGGGCTAAAAGTACCTGAAGTTGATGCAACACCCAAGAATGTGTCAAGAGACTTTCATTGTATATTTTCTCAGAAGGCTCCGTCATTGTGCGTGCCTTTAATGTCTTTTTCATACAAGGGGGATAGTTCTGAGAAGATTAAATCCAGTAGAAAGAGAGAAAGAATGAAGCTTTACTATTTCTGTGTGCTAGCTTTCTCTCTTTCTTGATTTTGCACATTTGGATCAATCTTAAACAGAGACTGTTGATGATAATCTGTCAAAAGTTTTGGTGCTTCTTTTTGAATTAGCAGAGGAACCTCTAATACCCTAGCACAACTGTGTGGGTGTGTGTGTGTGTGTGTGTGTGTGTGTGTGTGTGTGTGTGTGTGTGCAGGGGCATTTCTAGAGACTCTGGGGGCTCCAGGCAGAAAGGGCCTTTTCCTCTTCCTCTTGCTTTCGTTTCCTTTTAGTATGCCCGGACGGGTAAATCCGCTTCACGGTCGGTTATTTAATTGCTGTTCTGAAACTACGAAACTTCTGACAGCAAGCTCGTAGCATGGGAGCCCCTTTAGGGGGCTTCCGGACGTGTCATTGCAGAGTCTTGTACCATCAAATAATTTAAGGGGGTTCCATGTTGTCGTTGCTGTGGTCCAATGTAATCAGCCATCCTTGAGGGGGCCCCAGGCAATTGCCTGGTTTTTCCTGCCCCGTTGCAATGTGTGTGTGTGTGTGTGTGTGTGTGTGTGTTTAAATTCTTCCAGCCACTGTTTTTTTATTTCTAAAGCTTTGGATGTCTGAGCCTTTGGCTGGGGGATTTTGCACTTATATGTACGATGTGCGTGTGTATGTGAATGGTTGTTTGTTTCTGTGTATTTACACCAAGCGTGCCGCACAAGCCCTCAAAAGTGAAGCCAAAACGTCTCGATCGCCCCCCAGAGGCCGGTCCTAGTATAGGTCATAAACCCCGCCTCCCCATGTTATTCAACGGGACGTGAGACCAACTAAACAATTAAATTACACTTCACATATCTTTTTTCCAAAGACAGTTTCTGTCATTTACTGTAGTTTTTATCACGCTGATGTAATTTCAAGTGTTTGTTTTTAAAATAAGTTTGTTTTTAGTTAGTTATTTGATGCTATAAAAACGGTGCTGTTACGTCATGATTGACAGCTGTGATTGGCAGGTTCTCTGAGCGAAGTAGTCACTGAAGCACCAACGGACTTTTTTTCGGGATATTCGGAGGATTGAGGAGATTGGAGCTTTAAATTACATATCTAAATTTCTATAATTAATTATTTCACACCGACATAATGGGTTGTTCTGCAGTAGAATGTGCTAACCGATCTGGCAGGGGCGTGTGCTTGCGATTGATTCTGCGAGAGTGAGGGCGGGGCCTTGTTTTTGCGGCTTTACTTCCTGCTCACTACTGCGCATGACTGGTCCCGAAAACGCAAGTGCGCAGACTCAAGTTCCAAGATGTCAGCGCCATATCGGGACACTGGCGGCTTCAGTTCTCTCCGATGGAAAAGAGCGAAGGGGCGTCGTCCATCTTTTTTTACAGTCTATGATTTACACACTCAGACAGACAGCATACCTGTATAATAATGTAGTGTCTTAACTGAAGCTGCATCCAAATTTGCACACTATCCATATGATACAGTACTGATAGTTCTGAAATCACTGTGTGTTAAAAATAGTAAATAGATTTTTAGAGTATACATAAAAAAATGCTTGTATTGTCATCTTACTTTATACTCAAAAGAATGTGCTTCTTTATCACCATTGAAATACTTAGAGTGCGTAGAAAGAGATGGGGTTTGCATGCACACCATGTGTTTGAACGTAAATGAAGATAAAACCAGAGTGATGTATTTAGGTAGGAGTAGGAGGACATGTCACGCTAGATTATTTAAACATCACGCACTCTTTGATTTATACTGTCAAAACAAATTTTACTCAGATGTGTGAGAAAGATTCTCAAGACTTTTGGACGTGAGAATTAAAGTGCCAACTGGTGCTTTGCATTTTACCTGCTGCATGCTGAGAAAATCCCCAGAATTCCACATTCATCATCTTCTCCTCCTCCAGTTGCTCTCACCTACCACATTTGACTCTTCCTCCCTTCTCTCTCATCATAAATTCATATACATTGTTTTTACACATGAAAAACTAGCAGATTTTCATGTTCCATCTTTGCCTACTCATATACTGTAGTTTATAGCCTAATAATTTCATAATTGAAATATGGAATTGTATAATAATCTAATAGTTTGATTCATACGCCTGGTTTGAGAGGTACTTGGATTTAAACGTACCTGATTTTATGTGTGCGATTTTATTAAAAAATCTTGTATCTCATCTTCAGTGAACTAGAATCAAGCCATTTTTTGTAGATTGAACCTTTGGAGCTATCAAAACATTCCTCAGTTTGTTTGAGCATCGACCAGCCAGACACAGCAACATTAATTCAACCAATGGTGCGAGTTTGGAGCGGGACTGGGAGAATTTCCTTGATTGCAGGAATTGTTTGGTAACAGTGATTGTTTTTGTAATTCTGTTTGGTGACACAGTAATTACACACTTCATCCGTGAGGAATTGTTGAAAACTGAATTGACGTCCTCCTTTCTGTCTTTTCTCTCACAGTTTGTAAGGTTGGCTACTACAGATCTCTGTCTTCAGACGGCAGCTGTCGTAAATGTCCTATGCACAGTTTTTCCATGAAGGAAGGAGCCACTTCTTGTGAGTGTGACAAAGGATATTACAGATCAGAGACCGACCCGGCGGCCATGCCTTGCACACGTGAGTTAAATGATTCTGTCCTTTCCTGTCATGTCCTCTGTCCTATTCTGTTATGTCCTGTTCTATTCTATTCTGCCCTGTCCTTCCTTATTCTATTCTATTCTATTCCGTTCTATTCTATTCTGCCCTGTCCTGTCCTTCCTTATTCTATTCTATTTTATCCTGTCCTGTCCTGTCTTGCATTATTCAATTCTATACTATTCTTTCCTGTCCTGCCATATTCTATTCTATTCTGTCCTGTCATGTTCTGTCCTTCCCTATTCTATTCTGTTCTCTCCTGAATTATTCTATTCTATTATATCCTGTCCTGAATTATTCTATTCTATTCTATCCTGTCCTGAATTAGTCTATTCTATGCTGTTCTATTCTGTTCTGTCTTGTCTTGTCATGTTCTGTCCTGAATTATTCTGTTCTATTATATCCTGTCCTGAATTATTCTATTCTATTCTATTCTGTCCGGTCTTGTCCTGTCATGTTCTGTACTGAATTGTTCTATTCCCTATTCTATGTGTTTCTATTCTGTTCTGTCTTGTCTTGTCTTGTCATATCATGTCCTGACATGCTTCTATTCTATTCTATTCTGTCCTGTCTTGTCTTGTACTGTCTTTTCCTGTCCTATCATGTTCTGTCCTGAATTATTCTATTCTATTCTATTCTATTCTATTCTATGCTGTTCTATTCTGTTCTGCCTTGTCTTGTCTTGTCATGTCCTGTCATGACATGATTCGATTCTATTCTATTCTGTCCTGTCTTGTCTTGTACTGTCTTTTCCTGTCCTGTCATGTTCTGTCCTGAATTATTCTATTCTATTCTATGCTGTTCTATTCTGTTCTGCCTTGTCTTGTCTTGTCATGTCCTGTCATGACATGATTCTATTCTATTCTATTCTGTCCTGTCTTGTCTTGTACTGTCTTTTCCTGTCCTGTCATGTTCTGTCCTGAATTATTCTATTCTATTCTATTCTATTCTATTCTATTCTGTTCTGCCTTGTCTTGTCTTGTCATGTCATGTCCTGTCATGACATGATTCTTTTCTATTCTGTCCTGTCTTGTCCTGTCGTGTTCTGTACTGAATTATTGTATTCAATTCTATTCTATTCTATTCTATGCTGTTCTATTCTGTTCTGTCTTGTCATGTCTTGTCATGTCCTGACATGCTTCTATTATATTCCATTCTGTCCTGTCTTGTCTTGTACTGTCTTGTCCTGTCCTGTCCTGTCATGTCCTGTCCTGAATTATTCTATTCTATTCTATGCTGTTCTATTCTGTTCTGTCTTGTCTTGTCATGTCATGTCCTGTCCTGACATGATTGTATTCTGTTCTATTCTATTCTATTCTATTCTATTCTATTGTATGCTGTTCTATTCTGTTCTGTCTTGTCTTGTCTTGTCTTGTCTTGTCTTGTCATATCATGTCCTGACATGCTTCTATTCTATTCTGTCCTGTCTTGTCCTGTCATGTTCTCTCCTGAATTATTCTATTCTATGCTGCTCTATTCTGTTCTGTCTTGTCTTGTCATGACATGTCCTGTCCTGACATGCTTCTATTCTGTTCTATTATATTCTACTCTGTCCTTTCCTTTCCTGACTTGTCTTGTCTTGTACTGTCTTATTCTATTCTATTTTATCTGATCTGATCTGAGATCAGCCTCATGAGTGTAATGATGAATTGAATGAGTGCATGTGATAAATGATGGTCATCAAGAATTTGCTCCTGTAAAAGATAAAAAGAGGGAGAATAAAAGGGATAGATATTAGATCATTTAATGTGTAATAGTTACATTTTCCAAATATCACTAAGAGATCTGTTTTGAATGCCTGCATTTTGAGTACTACTGAATTAAAAAGGAATGTGTTTTTATGAAGCAAAGGTGTCTCTTTATATTATCCAGTGTTGTATGACAGTTTGGTTGGCTTATCTGTGGTTTCACATATCAGTTGAGTATATGTGCTCTCCCACGCCATAACCAGGCTGCAGAATGCAAAGAGAGACAGTAGTGTGTGTGTGTGTGTGCGTGTGTTTGCGTGTGTGTGTGTGTGTGTGTGTGTGTGTGTGTGTGTGTGTTAAGGGAGCCTTTGGAATCTGTCTGTTAAATGGTTTTGCTATGAAAACATTTTGTTA
Source organism: Moxostoma hubbsi (assembly GCA_032164185.1). Lineage (NCBI taxonomy): Eukaryota > Metazoa > Chordata > Actinopteri > Cypriniformes > Catostomidae > Moxostoma > Moxostoma hubbsi. Next base: position 33,668,936 of record JAVLUX010000030.1, on the reverse strand, counting down.
AAGTTTCACAGGCTCTCTTTACAACAAATGCATGACCCTTTTTGACTTGTACACAATAAAAAAAAAACATCATACCTTTATTATAAATCAAACAAATTTTAAAATCTTTTTACATCATAAATAAAAAATGCCTTTAATGAATTTAACTAACAAATATTTTCAAACTGAACCTAAAGTGATATTAAAATGTAATCAAAAACAAAAATCGAACAGTTTGTTATGCATGGACATGTGATTATTTCTGTTTACATCTGTTTATATGCAGCAGATGTTCCTCACATCAAATAAATGAATTTAAATGAGATTGTATCAGTCTTACTCTGCCAGCTGTCTGTCTGTCCTCTCTCTCTCTTTCTGTCTCTCTCCTCCATACTAATGGCAAACTCTGTGTCTCTGTAGAACAGACGCTGTTTGTCTTCCCCTTCTGTTGTCTCTCTCTCTCTCTCTCTCTCTCGCTCTCTCTCACTCTCTCTCTCTCTCTCTCGCTCTCTCTCTCTCTGTCATCCTCAAATTCAATGTGGATGAAAGGATTTAAGCAAAAATAACAGTAGACTTACACACACACACACACACACACACTCGATATATTGCTGTATATATATGAAAATAGTTACATATAATTTCTCCTTGTGTTCATTTAGTGAAAAAGTAGGCTTTTTCTTAGATTTTAGTTCTTACATTTAACAATGTGAATCTAATAGACCTTTTTCACATTTCCAGGTTTATTGTCATAATGCTGTCTTGATATATCCCACTCAGACGTCTCTCTTTCTGTGTTTGTGTCTCTCAGGTCCCCCGTCAGCTCCTCACAATCTGATATCTAATGTGAACGAGACATCAGTGCTGTTAGAGTGGAGTCCCCCCCTCTCATCCGGAGGTCGACAGGACCTAATCTACAATGTGGTGTGTAAGCAGTGTATACGGGACATGCAAAAATGCACGCCCTGTGGGGACGACGTGCGGTACTCTCCGCAGAGACTCAGTTTGCGCTCTACACGTGTGTCTGTACACCAGCTGCAGGCACACACCAACTATACTTTCCAGATCTGGGCCGTCAACGGTGTGTCCAAACACAACCCCAGCCCAGAGCAGGCGGTGTCTGTTACGCTCACCACCAACCAGGCCGGTGAGTTTGTATGTCAGTGGATTTGTGGGTTTACTTTTGTAGCTACAGTACACATTTGCATTGTTCCTAGACGTGAGCTAAATCTGACAAAACTTATTTTTGAGCCATCCATGCACATCCTCATAAGTACAAATTATTCATAAATAATGCAATTATTATAAGCTTTAGTTACAAACAAAAGTAGTGAAAGGAATGTTCAGGCAGCTTTTAGATATCTTGGTAAATGTCTGTGTGTGAGTGTGTGTGTGTGTGTGAGTGAGTGTGTGTTTGTGTGTGTGTGTGTGAGTGAATGAGTGTGTGTGTGTATGTGTGTGTGTGTTTGTGAGTGAGTGTGTGTGTGTGTGTGTGTGTGTGTGAGTGAATGTGTGTGTGTGTGTGTGTGTGTATATGTATGTGTGTGTGTGTGTGTGTGTGTGTGAGTGTGTGTGTGTGTGTATGTGTATGTGTGTGAGTGAGTGTGTGAGTGAATGAGTGTGTGTGTGTGTATATGTGTGTGTGTGTGTGTTTGTGAGTGAGTGTGTGTGTGTGTGTGTATGAGTGTAAGTGTGTATTTATGTGTGTGTGTGTATGAGTGTATGTGTGTGTGTGTGTTTGTGAGTGAGTGTGTGTGTGTATTTATGTGTGTGTGTGTGTGTGTGTGTGTTTGTGAGTGAGTGTGTGTGTGTGTATTTATGTGTGTGTATGTGTGTGTGTGTATTTGTGAGTGTGTGTGTGTGTGTGTGTGTGTGTTTGTGAGTGAGTGAGTGTGTGTGTGTATTTATGTGTGTGTGAGTGTGTGTGTGTGTATGAGTGTATGTGTGTGTGTATGTGTGTGTGTGTGTGTATTTCTGAGTGTGTGTGTGTGTGAGTGTGTATATGTGTGTGTTTGTGAGTGAGTGTGTGTGTATGTGTGTACAGTAGATCAACTCAAATCTATGTCAGATAATAAGTCTCACGACAAATAGCCCCCAAGGATGTGTGTTTGTCCAAACACTCCTGTAAACAACAAATTCATGAAAACAATAACTATTCAAAGTCAAAACTAATAATAAAGCAGCTTATACAATATAATCCCCTTCATTCCAACAATCCAGATTACACATGGAACACAATTACAAATACATTTGTTCACAAAACATCAAAATGTAATTTCCACAGCATAGTGTAAAAAATAAACAAAATCTCATTTTTTTTTTCTGTTTTGTACATTTCATGCCCATATGAAATACAGAAAGTGCACAGACATTTAGGGTGTGTTCACACTTGGCAGGTTTGGTTTGATTAAAATGACCTCTGGTGCGATTGCTCAGTTAGTGCGGTTCATTTGAACAAATAAAGAAAATGGGTCTTGATCCACAGGCATGGCACAACATAGACACACACATACAAACATCACAAATGTATGCGTTCATGCACACACATGCCCGAAACCACAAAATGCATGCACTTAACACTTTGATAAATGAACCCCATCGAGCGATGCGTCTAAATCAGTTTTACTCCGCATCTTTCTGCACTTGAGTGTTTACGATGAACAAGCGAAGATTCTCATCTTTCCTTTTACGTTATCTCACCCAGACACGCACACACACACACAGCTCCATTACAGCCCCATATCTGTCAGAGCAGACGGCATGATGGATGTATGTTAGAGATGAGTGTGTTTGGAAGGTGATGGGGCAGTGACCCCTGCGATTTCGACTGGAGGGGGTTGTTTCAGAAGTCCCCTGAGGGACGCCCCTAAATCATGTTTAGTCTGTCGGGTCTGGCAGAGGAAGACGGATCTGTAAAAGGAGCGATGACCGCTGGCGAGCTGCTGCTGCTACAGCTGGCATGTGATCGAATTGTTTAACAGAGTCATAATACTTGAGACAAGCTCACACACACACACACACACACACACACACACACACACACACACACACAAAACCTTAGAACTTCAAGTAACGGTTAAGGCATTTTACCAATCAGAAATGAGCACAATTAATTCTGATACAAGTAATAGCCAGCATTGACCAATCACTGCTAACCAGCTTAAAATAAAATGTTGTATTATACAATTGTGAATCTACCATTGTCCCATGTCTGCCAAACACGTTGAGTGGTCCAAACATCATCTGCAGACTGAAACTGAACTTTTGGACGGTTTATAGGGGTGAATGCACTTAGCTGCTGTCTGTCAGCACTGGTCTCAGAACAGTTCAGAATGCACCATATTTTCATCTTAACTCCATATAAAGCCTCTGAAAGCAAAAATAAATGCACTGTAAATATACAGAATGCAGTTCTGAGATGCTGGTTAGCGCTGTTTTAGCGGCACGAGCGGGACCTACACAAAATTAGGGTGAAATAGACCTAAACAGTTTAAATATGTATTGCATGAAAGAAAATCGACTGTCCCACAGTTGGTGTAATTTTTGTCACACCAAACAGTTTTGCCCCATAATAAAGTTTTTTTTCAAAAGTAAGTGCACTTGTTTCACCACATCGCCAAAAGTGTCAGTAAAGCGCATGCTTGAGATGAAATATGAGACAAGAGATGCTTGAAGAAAACAAAGAAAATTCAAGATAAAGATCACTTACATTTACATTTATGCATTTGGCTTTTATCCAAAGCGACTTACAGTGCACTTATTACAGGGACAATCCCCCCGGAGCAACCTGGAGTTAAGTGTCTTGCTCAAGGACACAATGGTGGTGGCCGTGGGGATCAAACCAGCAACCTTCTGCTTAACAGTTTAGTGCTTTAAACCACTACACAACCACTCACTTGTGAGTAGAATATTTATACTGGGAATCATTTCCAATAAAACTTCATTTTTGCCAATTTTTGCCAATGCTCCTTTGAAATTAACCTTAGCGAGACAAAAGAGTTGGACGTTTTATTTAAAAAAACATTCAAATATTATTTTCATCATCGTCATTTCCACCACAGTACTCTATCAAATACAAGACATCATTTGAGATGACACTGTGGTGGGAACGTTCATGAAACAAATGAAAAAATGTCATATATCGCTTAGAAAGCATTCAAATATGCTGTTGGACATGGTTAGTAGACAAATTAAATAAACTAGTGAGTTAACAAGTCCACAGTGTTCAAGAAACATCCATAAATGCATTTTGATATCTAAAGTTCTTCTGTATGAAGAGAGTATGAATGCACAGAGATCTCTGAGCCATCTTTTTTCTCCTTGTTTTGTTGTGTTGTATTTGGTTTTCGGCTCTTTTAGAGCCAAAAAGACGCCGCTAATTTTTGTTGTGTCTGAATCTCTCTGTTTGACTTTCTCACCCTCGACAAAAACAGCTTTAGGTTGGAAAAAAACAAACAATCAAACAATAGCAATCTTAGCTACAAATCCACAGTTGAAAGAAACAAAGAACGTTCTGGGAGAAAGAGAAGATCTTCTTGTCATCTGTGTCCTTTGGTTTGTTTTCTCTTTGCTCTTTGTTTGTCTGTGATGTGATAAAAGAGTGACAGTTGGGGAGAGACAGATGACGAACTTGACAAAAGAAACATTTAGCTCTCGCTTTCTCTTCCTCCTCAGCTCCCTCCACGGTCATGTTAGTTGAGAGTAAGGATATCACCCGTCACACTCTCTCTCTGTTCTGGCAGGAACCAGAGAAACCCAACGGTGTCATCCTGGAGTATGAGGTCAAATATTACGAGAAGGTAAATGATGGAAAGCATTAGTATTTCTTATTATCAACTTAAATCAACATTTACTCACCCTCTTGTACCTTTGATACTCTTATGTGGATCTCAAAATTATACCTTATAATACTTTTATATATTCTTTTTTTTGGAGTTTATAGATCCAGTCTCTATTCTTTGTTTTATATTGTGCATATACACAGTGCATCTGGAAAGTATTCACAGCGTTTCACTTTTTCCACATTTTGTTGTGTTACAGACTTATTCCAAAATGGATTAAATTAATAATTTTCCTAAAAATTCTACAAACAATACCCCATAATGACAACGTGAAATCTTTGCAAATTTAATAAAAATACAAAACGAAATAAATCGCATGTACATAAGTATTCACAGCCTTTGCCATGGCACTCAAAATTGAGCTCAGGTGCATCCTGTTTCCACTGATCATCCTTGAGATGTTTCTACAACTTGATTTGAGTCCACATGTGGTAAATTCAGTTGATTGGACGTGATTTGGAAAGGCACACACCTGTCTATATAAGGTCCCACAGTTAACAGTGCATGTCAGAGCACAAACCAAGCCATGAAGTCCAAGGAATTGTCTGTAGACCTCCGAGACAGGATTGTATCGAGGCACAGATCTGGGGAAGGGTAAAGAAAAAGTTCTGCAGCATTGAAGGTCCCAATGAGCACAGTGGCCTCCATCATCCATAAATGGAAGAAGTTTGGAACCACCAGGACTCTTCCGAGAGCTGGTCGCCCGGCCAAATTGAGCAAAGTGTGGAAAAGGGACTTAGTCAGGGAGGTGACCAAGAACCCGATGGTCACTCCAGCGTTTCTCTGTGGAGAGAGAAGAACCTTCCAGAAGAACAACCATCTCTGCAGCACTCCACCAATCAGGCCTGTATGGTAGAGTGGCCAGACGGAAGCCAATCCTCAGTAAAAGGCACATGACAGCCCACCTGGAGTTTGCCAAAAGGCACCTGAAGGACTCTCAGACCATGAGAAACAAAATTCTCTGGTCTGATGAAACAAAGATTGAACTCTTTGGCCTGAATGGCAAGCGTCATGTCTGGCACCGCTCATCACCTGGCCAATCCCATCCCTACAGTGAAGCATGGTGGTGGCAGCATCATGCTGTGGTGATGTTTTTCAGCGGCAGGTACTGGGAGACTAGTCAGGATTGAGGGAAAGATGAATGCAGCAATGTTCAGAGACATCCTTGATGACAACCTGCTCCAGAGCGCTCTGGACCTCAGACTGGGACGAAGGTTCATCTTCCAACAGGACAACGACCCTAAGAACAGCCAAGATAATAAAGGAGTGGCTACGGGACAACTCTGTGAATGTCCTTGAGTGGCCCAGCCAGAGCCCAGACTTGAACCCGATTGAACATGTCTGGGGAGATCTGAAAATGGCTGTGCACCGACGCTCCCCATCCAACCTGATGGAGCTTGAGAGGTCCTGAAAAAAAGGAATGGGAGAAACTGCTCAAAAATAGGTGTGCCAAGCTTGTAGCATCATACAGAAAAAGACTTGAGGCTGTAATTGGTGCCAAAGGTGCTTCAACAAAGTATTGAGCAAACGCTGTGAATACTTCTGTACATGTGAATTTTTTTCGTTTTTATTTTTAATAAATTTGCAAAGATTTCAAACAAACTTCTTTCACGTTGTCATTATGGGGTTTTGTTTGTAGAATTTTGAGGAAATTAATGAATTTAATCTATTTTGGAAAAGGCTGTAACATAACAAAATGTGGAAAAAGTGAAGCGCTGTGAATACTTTCCGGATGCACTGTGTATATATATATATATATTCTTAGAAAATTACCTTTTGTGTTCCAGTAAATGATGAATGTTAGGTAACAATCACTTTATGTACAATTTCTCATTAAGATGCTATTGTTAAAAACTCTTAACCACATGCGTACATAAGTGGATGCAGTACAGCAATACCCTGTGGACAGCCGCTTTCCCTGGATAAACAGGAAGTGAGGTTTTTATTAGAATTAAAAATAGCCCCCTGACATCCTTTGGCTTCCCCCTTTGACCTCTTACCTTCCTCTTCCATTCTGTCTCTCTGTCTTTATTTATAAATCTCAGGATCAGAATGAGAGGAGTTATCGCATCGTAAAGACGACGTCTCGTAATACTGATATTAAAGATTTGATCCCGCTGACCTCATATGTGTTTCACGTGCGCGCACGCACCGCCGCGGGCTACGGAGAGTTCAGCACCCCCTTTGAGTTCAGCACCAACACAGGTGGGTCTATACGGTAGGTCATCTTCAGGAATATGTGTTAAAGGAATATTATTCCGGGTTCAATACAAGTTAAGTCAATCGACAGCATTTGTGGCATAATGTTGATCACCAGAAAAGATTATTTTAACTTGTCTCTCGCTTTAAAAAAAAAAAAGCAGAAATTGTGGTTGCAGTAAGGCACTTACAATGGAAGTGAATGGGGCCAGTGCATAAACACTAAAATGAACACTGTTTCAAAGGTATAGCCACATTTTTGGTCTTTTAACATGTTTTTAATGAGAAAAATTGCTTCCTAACCTTATCAGTGTAAAGATATATCCAATATTACAACTTCATTGCCATGATCACGCAACACAGGTAAAGCCTATAAGTGATTTCATCACACTAAAATCATGTAGAACAGATTTTTTCCCACTATTAAAATCATGTTAAAATTTATAGTTAATTTCTTCTTGCTGTACTTTTGAAATAGTGAATATTTTAGGGTTTATGGGCTAGCCCCATTTACTTCCATTGCAAGTTCCTCAGTGTAACCTCCATTTTTCACGAGTTGAATATAATTTCTCGGGTGCTTCAAATACTTTTATTGACCTTAACTTGATTTGAACCTGGAATATTTCTTTAAATTGGGATCGAACCAGGACTATAATGTATTAATCATATTTGTTAGTTAAAAAAGATAATCAATTAGAAAGAAAAAATATAGAGCGGGACATGATTTTGGATATTTTTCATTGCAAACAAATCAATAAAACCTTTTTAAAACTCATTACAAAAATAATTATTTTTTGCAATTTGAAATTGATGCATTAAAGGTTAGATTTTGTCATATTGTAATGCAGTGTTTTGCACTCTATATCTTAGTCGCAGCTCCGATTATTGGAGGTGTGATGAGCTCTGCTGTGTTGTTGCTGTTGGTGGCCGGTTGTGTTGTGGTTCTCCTCCTCATCCTCGTCAGTGCCTTCATCATCACCAAAAAGTGAGGAAGACAAAATGTCCACATTGCAAACAATCTAACAAACAATGTTAGTCAGTCAATGTTTTGTCTTGTTTTCCAGTAAATATTCTAAACATCCTTAAAACATGATACATTTACTTGAGAAGCAAAACTGCATAAGGTATCAAAGGGAGAGTTCACCCAAAAATGAAAATTCTCTCATCATTTATTCACCATCATGCCATCCCAGATGTATTTGACTTTCTTTCTTCAGCAGAACACAAACATAGATTTTTATAAGAACATTTCAGCTCTGTTGGTCCATACAATGCAATTGAATGGTGACCAAACTTTGAAGCTCCAAATTCCACATAAGGGCAACATAGAAGTACTCCAGACGAATCTGGTGGTTAAATCCATGACCTCTGAAGTGATATGATTGGTGTGGGCAAGAATCAGATCAATATTTAAGTCCTTTTTCTTTCACTTTCTACTTCTGTTTTTGGTGATTCACATTATTTGTTCATATCGCCCCCTACTGGGCAGGGAGGAGAATTTATGACCCAAAATGACTCTGTTTCTCAACTATATCTATTATATTGTGTCTGAAAACATGAATTTAAGCACTGGAGATATGGATTACATTTATACTCCCTTTATGTGGATTTTGGAGCTTCAAAATGTTGGCACCCATTCACTTGCATTGTGAGGACCTACAGAGTCGACATATTCTTCTGAAAATCTTTGTTTGTGTTCTTTAGAAGAAAGAAAGTCATACACATCTGAGATTCCAGGATAGTGAATTTTTATTTTTGGGTTAACTATCCCTATAAGACTTGTTCAAAGAGAAAACAACAGAGGAATTTATTAAATTTTGTAATTCATTGTAAAAAGTGTGTTTTATTGCTTTAAGCATAAATCTAACAAAATTTAGTTGTACTGTATGTTTAAAACAAGAAAAATCAAGTTGCCAGTGGTGTAAGAAAAATAAACTTAAATCCTGAATATTCTCTGAAAATAAGTCTTAATATGTTACAAATTTTACTACTCAAGTGTCACGTATAAATCTGTTTTTGTTTCACGTTTAAGTTTATGAGTTCATGTCTTTTATTTTGATAGTTTACTTCCTGTTTTATAGTCATGTGTTCATTGGTTTGAGTTCTTGTTAGCAGTCTTGTCTTTTTACAGTTCTGTCTGTTGATTGGTTGTCATTGTCTTTGGTCAGGTATTATTTTGGTGTAATATTGTTCAAGTCAAGTTAATGTCGCTTTGTTTTATACTTTCACATTTGTTTGGAGTCACGTTTAGGATTTGTAAATAAAACTGTACTTGGGTTCTTCACACTTCATCGTCTTCATCTGCCTGTCACTGCCAGCAACGTTATAGAATACTTGACTGCAACATGAACCCAGCAGTTTTCCTCATGCGGTCTGGTCAGCAAGGTGGATTTCATTGAGATCGCCCTCAAAGACATTTTCCATTTTGGGCTAAATGAGGCCATATACTCTATGATGCCTGGCGGTCAGATAATTTCCAATCTGGCTCAATACATTGATTTTGCCTTGCAACTGAGAGGTTCATCTTTCACTGTAGGAGTGGCTGATGAGGAACTATGCACTCCTACAGTGGCTGCCATGTCAGAGCCATCCACCGTTCATGGGCGCCAAGCCAGAGTTTCCCATCATGGTCTGCTCCATGCTATGTCACAGCCACACCTGAGACTACTCCATGCCATGTCACAGCTAAGCTTCTGTCTGCTCCATTTCATGCCACAGGCCCGCCTCTGCTCCACGAGCCAACTCCCACACCTGCCATGACCAACGAGCCAACACCAATGCCCACGCCTGCCACAGCCAACGAGCCAGCATTGCAAGCCTCATCTGTCCCAGAGCCAGCATTGCAAGCCTCGTCCGTCCCAGAGCCAGCTCTCACTGAACTGTTAGACCTGGAGTTGGTTCCCGCCCTTGTGCCCACCCCGAGTACTCTTCCTCCTCCTCCTCCTCCTCCTCCTCCCCCTGATCAGCCAGTTCCCTCCAAGTCACCGGCTCGACCATCACCCCCTGTGACATCTTATACAAAGAGAAATCTCCAACTCTGCCTAGACCCTCTGAGCCCTGGACTCCACCTTGGCCCGCCGTTCCCTCGACATCACCTCAGCTCTACGTGGCTCTCCGATCCTCCAGCTCCACCGGGGACCTCCATTCCTATGCTTCTGCCTTGGTCCTTAGCCCCGCCGGCTCTGCCTCAGTCTTCCGATCCCCCAGCTCCACCTTGGTCCTCCGAGCCTACGGCTCTGCCTTGGTCCTCCGAGCCTCCTGCTCCACCCTGACACTTTGAGCCTTCGGCTACTCTCCGGGCTCCAAGTTCTCTAGATTCGCCCTTTGAGCCTCTCAAGGCTCCACCTTCCATGGCTCCGCCCCTTGAACCTCTCACAGTTCCACCTTCCAGGGCTCCACCTGCCATGCCAAGACAAGCCGCTACGCCTGCCATGGGTAGTCAAGCAGCCCCGCCTTGCCATGTTGCCACGGCCGCCCTCCCACGTCATGTTACCACTGCCACCCTGCCCTGTTTTACAGTCATGTGTTCATGTCATGTGATTTCCTGTTCCCTCATGTGATCTTGTCATGTGTTTCCCCTGTTCATGTGTCTTCATGGGTCATTGTTTATGTTCTTGTTAGCAGTCTTGTATTTTCATTGGTAAAAAGTGTTATCTTGTTTACAGTTTTGTCTGTTGATTGACTGTCATTGTCTTTGGTCAAGTATTCTTTTGGTGTAATGTTGTTCAAGTCAAGTCAAGTCCATGTTTATGTCACTTTGTTTTGTACTTTCACATTTGTTTCGATTCACGTTTAGAATTTGTATATAAAACTGCACTTGGGTTCTTCACACTTCATCATCTTCATCTGCCTGTTACTGCTAGCAACGTTACATCAAGTACATGAATGTGTTTTTATGTTTAGATACTTTTACTAGAAATAAAGACAAAATTGTTGATTATGCAATTTTTTTTGCTCTGCAATGTATAGACAAATGAAAGAATAAATACTGAAAAATCTTACATTATTTTAATTTCAGGAGGAGCAAATACAGCAAAACTAAACAGGCCGAGGAGAAAAATCTGCAGCAAAGTAAGCAAACACCTCAATGACCTCTCTGTTCCTCTGCTGCAATGAACAAGTGAATGATTTCTCTTGTGAAAACTTCTGTTAATGTGCTGTTAGGTGTGAGGATATATGTGGACCCCTACACCTACGAAGACCCAAACCAGGCCATCAGGGAGTTCGCTAAAGAGATAAATACCTCCTGTATCAAGATTGAGAAAGTAATCGGCATTGGTGCGTTAACACCCCTTGTAACTGCGATTACACATTACTTGTCATTTAGTGTGTAAAAATATATGTGTAAAAGTCAATATCTATGTGTATAGGTGAGTTTGGAGAGGTGTGCAACGGTCGTCTGAAGCTTCCTGGAAAGCGAGAGATCTGTGTGGCCATCAAGACCTTGAAGGCGGGGTTTACCGAACAGCAGAGGCTGGACTTTCTGAGCGAGGCCAGTGTCATTGGCCAGTTTGACCATCCCAATATAATTCATCTAGAAGGCGTGGCTACCAAATGTAAGTCAAAGTTGACATCAAAGTCTGTTAAAACATTTTTAAAAAGGATTTCTCTTCTGCAATATATTTAATTCTGGATGTAATGTAAGTGGTTTGACTTGCCTTCAATATCAAATGTATGAATGCTGCGATTAGGACTTTGCCGATACAATCATATATATATATACACACACAGATCAGCCACAACATTAAAACCACCTGCCTAATATTGTGTAGGTCCCACTCATACCACCAAAACTGCACCAACCTGCATGTAAGAATAGTATTCTGAGATGATATTCTTCTCACCACAGTTGTACAGATCGGTTATTTGAGAAACCGTAGACTACAGTCTCTAGAATTTACTCCGAATGGTGCCACAAATAAAAAATATCCAGTGAGCAGCCGTTCTGTGGATGGAAATGCCTTGTTGATGAGAGAGATCAACCGAGAACGGCCAGACTGGTTCAAACTGACAAAGTCTACAGTAACTCAGATAACCGCTCTGTACAATTATGGTGAGAAAAATATCATCTCAGAATGTTGTTTTGGCAGCACGAGGGGGACCTACACAATATTAGGCAGGTGGTTTTAATGTTATGGCTGATCTGTGTATATACATGTGTGTGTATATATATATATATATATATATATATATATATATATATATATATATATATATATATATATATATATATATCTTTATTAGGAGTGTAATGGTTCTCAGTAAAAAAACGAACCGTGGTCAACCATGGTTCGGTAAGCATTTGCTCCGCGGTTCATCTCCAGTTTAATAACATATCTGGATCATACATTTTGGCGAAAAATATAAAGCATCAGATAGACATGCACTGTTGTAACCTCCGCTAATGTACATGTATGGCTCTGTAGATGGACACACTCTGCCTGTTTCACTTGGGTCAACCTTCTACTGAGTATGTTAAATCATTTGATGACATCACAGTTCTGCACATTTTAGAAAATTTTTAATTAAAACATTAAACTTTTAAGCAAGTAAAATGAATAAACAAAGTTCTTGCATTACATGAAAATAAAAGGCTTTTTTGCAAGCATTGTACTTGGTCGTGCATAATTTTTTTCAATGGTTTTTAAAAGCATGAAATACACTTAAATTTTTCCCTGACTTGTTTTGCCATCAGCCATTCAGCATTGTCGTGACATAATTTTCTTTCCTTTTTTTTGTCACATGAAACAGTTTATATGATTGACTAAAAGAATTCAGGCTAGCACTGAGTAATTGCCATTGAGATGAATGAGAACTTTAACAACTAGCTTTACATATATCCTAGTTGGTGACGCTGTGGTGACGCTGTTTCCTGTTCCTGTTGCTGTTGCTGTGAGCGTTTGTGTTTCTGTTCCTGTGAGGCTGCTAGCCTTCTTAGCATTGCTTATCTTCCATTTATTCATTTGCATTATTTTTTACTCTTTAATACTTTTTAACGTGATACAATGTGATTATGTGCATTTTAAATTTTTTGCACGGATCGTTGCATCAATCCTAAACAACTGGTGATCAGGAACCACCTCAACAACAATATGTGAGGGATTAACATTGACCTTAAACCCCCCGCTGATCAAAAAAACACCATCACCACAACAACAAACTATTGTGGTAACTCATGGCATCCACCCATATTTGTGCATTGCATGCCACATGTTTACTATAGCTTCTTCTGTCAGCAGTGAGGAATATACATGTGATAAATGTAAGGAATTAGTCAGGCTGACAGAGAAGGTTAATGAATTAGACACACGCATCCGAATGCAGGTGGAGGTCAGTGAGAAACAGATGGTGGTAGATGCTGTTTCAGATGCGGGTGAATGGCAAGATGTCGGAGTGTTGTCTGGAGAATAGCATAGGATTCATAGATAAGAGTTTTTGGGGAAGACCTGACCTGCTAAAGAGAGATGGGCCCCATCCCTAAAGGGAAGGTGCCGCTCTCCTCTCTAGTAATATGACTCATAGTCTTAATAGTCTAACTGGGGCCTAGTTAGTATAGTAATAGTATTTGACTAACTGGGGTCCAGGTCAGGAAGCAGAGCAACTGGGTAATCCAAACATCTGCTAGCTGCCTTGAAACATCACACAGGTCACATAAACTACAACAGATAGAGAATGAATCACCTGTATATCATATAGAGACTGCGTCTGTTCCCCGAACTACAAAACACAAAACCCTTATTAAGTCTTTTCGAAAAAATATGATTGATGTCAAACTTTAGAATAACTGAAGATAAACATCACATAAAAGAAGGACTACTAATCAAATCCAAATCACTAATTGTAAAATAAATTATTACATATCATAGTTTCTGCTCTGTTTGACTGAAACCTGGCTTAAACCAGATGACTATATTAGTTTAAATGACTCTATTCCCTCAGGATATTGTTATAAACATGATCCTCGTTTGAAAGGTCGAGGAGGTGTTGCTACAAATTACAATGATATTTTCAGTGTTACTCAAAGGTCTGGATAAAAATTTAAGTCTTTTGAACTGATAATGCTTAATGTGACATCGTCAGATATAAATACAAAATCTTTGTTGTATTTTGTTCTTGCAACAGTATATAGACCACCAGGGCCATATTTTGAATTCCTTCAAGAATTTGCTGATTTTCTGTCAGAACTAGTGGTTGCTGTGGATAGAGCTTTAATCAACAGTGATTTCAACATCCACATTGCTATTCTCAGCTATGTTGTGGTTAGACAAAATGTGTCAGGTCAAACCCATCTACAAAATCATACGTTAGATCTAATTTTGTTATATGGTGTTGATGTTGATTATATAGAAATTTTTCAGCAAAGCGATGATATCTCAAATCATTACCTTTTCTCTTGTTTGCTGCGCTTAGCAAAGGTAACTCAATCTAGCCAATGTTATCATTCGGGTAGAACTATTCTTGCAACTACTAAAGATACCTTCACTAATAATCTTCCAGACTTGTCTCAAATATTCAGTATGCCAAAAAGTTCAGAAAAACTTGATGTTATCACAGAAAGTATGGATACAGTCTTCTCTATCACAAATGCTCCATAAGTGGAAGAATATAAAATTAGAGGTGTTTTGCGGTGCATGTAAGAATAGTGTCTCTATATACATACAGGCTCTAAAAACTGCCAGGTCTGCATATTTGAGGAAACTCATAGAAAATAACTACAACAACAATCCTAGGTGTTTGTTCCTTACTGTGGCTCAATTGGATAGGAATAAAACTTTTATTGAACCAGATATTCCATCGCAGAATAGTAGTAATGACTTTAGGAAATTCTTTACCGATAAAATCAAAATAATCAGAAACGAAATTGGAATTATGCATCCGTCTGCCACAGCACCCCAGAAGACTAATATTATTTCCTATGAGCAACTTCAATCCTTCGCTGTTATAGGTCAGGAACAGCTAACAAAAATGATCACAACATTAAAATCAACAACATAAATTTTAGACTCAATACCGACTAAACTCCTAAAAGAGGTGTTTCCTGTAATCTTAGAACCTCTTATTATTATTAGTAACTCCTCATTATACTTAGGGCACGTCCTAAGAAACTTCAAACTGGCAGTTATCAAACTGCTTATCAAGAAACCACAGCTTGATCCAGGAGAACTGGCTTATTATAGACCGATCTGGAATCTCCTATTTATGTAGAAAATACTAGAAAAGGTAGTGCCCTCCCAACTATGTTAATTTTTAGCTTGGTTTAGTTCCTATCTCTCTGAACGCTAACACTTTGTGTGAACGAGGTTCAAATTAAAGTTAAGTATGGAGTGCCACAGGGATCAGTATTAGGTCCTCTGCTTTTGTCCCTATGTATGCTCCTCCTGGAAGACATTATCAAGAACCATGGAATGATACACAACTTTATATTTCTTTTTTTTTTTTTTCAAAATTAACAGTGTATAAATGATATCAAAGAGTGGATGGCTAGGAATGTCCTACTCAATTCTGATGAAACAGAAGTACAAATTATTGGAACAAAAACCTCAAAAAATAAGATGCTAAAATATAATCTGACTCTTGAAGGATGTACTGTAACGTCAACTTCTACAGCAAAAAATGTAGGTGTTATATTTGATAGCAATCCAACAAATTTACAAATGTACAATATTTGTAGAACTGCACTCTTCCACCTCAGAAATATTGCCAAGTTACGACTCATGTTATCTGTTTCTGATGCCAAAAAAATGAATTCATGCATTCATGACCTCAAGAGTAGATTATTGTAATGCATTTCTAGGTGGATGTCCTGCAAGTATAATAAATAAACATCAGTTGTTTCAAAATGCAGCAGCAAGAGTGCTAACTAGAACCAAGAAATACGATCATATTAACCCCATTCTATCGGTGTTATATTGGCTACCTCTTAAATTTTGCATTCATTTTAAAATTCTGTTAATACCTTACAAAGCTTTGAATGGTCTAGCTCCAAAGTACTTAAGTGACCTTCTGTCATGCTATAATCCACTGTGTTCATTATGATCACAAAACTCCGGCATGTTAACAATACAGAGAATATAAAAATCCACAAAAGGAGGGAGATTATTTTCATAATTGGCTCCTAAATTATGGAATAGTCTTCCTAGCTGTGTTTGGAACTCAGAGATACTCTGTCTGTAAAACTAAAGATGTATCTATTCAGCCAGGTATACACCTAATTCAACTGAAAACACTTCTCTTATTCTTTAATCCTGCTTGAAAAGTAATGGCATCTACTCTTATTTTATTCTATTTCTTTCCCTGTCTAAACCTCGGGATTATATCCTGAGGTTACCAGAGCCTGCCAGATCAATCTCCGGTCCTGTCTGATATCCGATTCCCACTGTGTCTGCTAAGACAGACTTCACAGAGGATGAATTGATGCAAAATCAAAGACATGGGATTCTTCATGAGTCACTGTTTGAAGCATGGACTCAGGGTGGAGTTCACCAAAATTATATGTGATAAGCTTCCAGTCGGACTGCGATGCTCTTCACTGAATGATGCCTTTATCAACTTGGTCAAAGGAGGGACAACACTCTCTTAAACTACATAGAAAATGAATTAACCACTAAAAAAAACCTTCATCTGCCAAAATCAAAGGACAATGCATCTATGTGTATTTCATCAGTTAATTCGGGATGACATTAAGGACTTTAACACTAAAACTTATAGTTCATATAAAATCATATTGGTTAATCATTGACCCACAATACTTACATAGTTTACTAATTTTAACCACTAATAGTTCTAAACATAAATAACTAATATTAACATTATATTGATTAATTTTCTGTTATAGAATAATTTCATGTACAGCTGCTTTGCAATAACGCCTGTTGTGAAAAGCGCTATACAAAGAAACTTTACTTGACTTAAAATATCGTAATGATCCTCTCTGTTTATAATTGAACATCTGCTTAACAAATGGTTGCATTGCCAATTTGTTTCTTTGTAAGTCATCTTAGAAGCATCAGACAACAGAACGCAACATACCGTAGGACAAATAGGAATATCCTAAATCTGACTTTAAATGGAACGAAGGCTAAAGAAACAGGCTGGTGATACAGCATTTATTTTTCCTTTTGATATGTTAATAGCAGTGTGTTTATGTGTGGATGTTCAGTGCATATTTGTGTGTTTGCTTGCTAAATGTGCCTAGACAAGGACTCCAAATTTGCTCTCTGTTACACACACACACACACACACACACACACACACACACACACACACACACACACTTGTGGTCTCCAGATGGTGTAGGCTGCTGTGGTGGGCTAATGTGAGCTAAAAAGCACAGCAGACGTAGAGTCATTAATCACATCATCAGTCCTAAATGTGTTTTGGGGGTTAGAGTGTCACCTTATATCTCTAACCTACAGCCACATAACACCACTCATCTCTGTGTGTGTATGTGTGTGTGTTTGCTTGTGTGTGTGTGTGTGTGTGTGAGAGAGAGAGAGAGAGAGAGAGAGAGAGAGAGAGAGAGAGAGAGAGAGAGAGAGAGAGAGACTCAATGTGTAACTGAGCGCTATGCATACTTTGCATTTATTTTGTTTACTTATTTTCCATTTTTTACCAGTATACTGGTGCTAGTTTATCCCTAAGAGAGTGGATTCATGAATAAATAATTATATTTACGATATTTAAAATCATTAATACCTCAGACAATTCTCTGAAATTCCTTTTAAATGTGATTTTAAATAAAACATTCTACAGTGTGAGAAGGGAAAATTCACTAATACCTCTTTCTTTTTAAATGTGATAAAAGCATTTATTTTATTTTATCAAGTCTAAAACAAATTATATTTTTAAGTCACTCAATATAAATTCAAAATGAACTCTATTTACATTCTTATTGCACTCCATCCGTGAAGCAGACTCACTCTGTCTTCAATAAAAGACTTAAAACGCAGAGCACTTAACTAGTCATCAACAAAAGTAAATAAATAAATAAGAATTTTGCACTTGTTTATTCTGATGCTAGTGAATCTTTGTAATTGGCACTTTTGTACCACTGTCTCCTTAAGATTATTCACTTGTGTTTTTCCTCTTTTTTAAGTCGCTTTGGATAAAAGCATCTGCCAAATGAATAAATGTAAAAGTAAATGTATTGCACATTCCTTATTGTGTATTATTTATTGCTGAATTATTCCAAGAAAAATAGTTTGTTTCATTAATCTTTAATCAAAGTATAATAACTCATGCTTCTTTATTGTTTTTCCTGATGTCACTAATGCCACACAGATAATTGGATAATTGAACCAATCAATTTCTGATGGATAAAGTCAAGTCCCGTCCTACAATTGGTCTGTTTCACTCAGAAACGTGCCACATTACAGGATGAAAAAGGTGCACTATGAACTTACAAACTAACAATGAGCAATTGAATTTTGGAAACTAACGTTAACCAATATTAATAAATGCTGTTTTATAAACAATGTAAATGATCTTGTTCATTGTTTGTTCATGATAGTTAATGCATTAACAAATGAAACCCCAATATATTTTACATACAGTATGTTATTTATTTTATATTACACTCAGCTGATAGAAACGTCACTGTGTTTTGTGAAGCATCATAAACATTGTTGATTTATAATTCCTCAATAAATTAAAATAAATTAAAATGGTGAGAGAACTGGACGTATCTAACAGGTGGCTGTCAGCCAGCACTCAGAAAATGAACAGCACTGTCTTTGTTTAATTTAATTTTAGCTCATAAATGTGTCAATGAAACTATAAAGCCTTCTTAATTCTCTTGCTTTGTGTTACAGCAGAGCTAATGGAGTTGAATGCTTCATTTACATTATGTAAATGAGTATGAATTGAATCTAAATATGTAAATAAGGCAGTGTGGTATACCTGGGCCTCTTAAGTGTTTCTCATCAACAAATCAACAGCATTTCTTCATGATTTTTATGCATTTTACACATATTACCTCTTTATTTTTCATTGGTGTATTTATTTAAAAGTAATATATTTTGGGGGGGGTTTTTTGTACGTTTTGGGAAAGATTACTGATAATAACCCTTGTTGTCCAGAGTTCTTTGTCAAATGTACACATACATGACTATGCGCACATATGCACAAAACTAGACTCAGTCAGTGAACGTTTCATTTGCATTCTAATAGGGTGGGCGGAAAGGGGCGGGGCTGAGAAACACTGATCGTGATGGGGAGGGGTCAGAGGTCACCTGCTCCTCAGGCCCTCTGGAGGAGCTGTCAGTCAAACTCGCCTCAAGGTCAACCGAAAGGCCAGACCAAAAAAGATGGCCGACAATGTGTCTTACAGAGCTCTATTTACTACACTTCCGCTATATGACAAGACCATTGGCTAACTGTCAATCAGTCAGCCTGTGAGTGTGTGTGTGTGTGTGTGTGTGATGATTCATTTTGAATAACAGATATTCATGGTCTGGTAACTTTGAGTTTCAAGAAACAGTGTTTCATACGCTCGGCACATCTTTAGCATTCCAATTCTTGATCAAGTAGGAACGTTTTAGCGCTTGATAGTGCATAACTTATTATGTTAAATTGTTTTTTTTTTCTCTCTGATTGCAGGTAAACCTATTATGATTATTACAGAGTACATGGAGAATGGCTCACTGGACATGTTTCTTAGAGTAAGTTTATGTTGGTTTGTGTGTGTGTCTTTTTAAATGTTTAAATCTGTGTTTTAATCTCTGTGTAATACTTTTCAAACTTGACGAGGCGTGGCGTGATATCATGCATCCTCCTCATGCAAATTGCTCAAACAAGCCTATTTTATTGTATATTTTACAGTGAAGTCTAATAGGTCTAAAAATGTGTCCTTGCTCCACATAGCTATACATAGAGTGCAACAGTTTGGTTTTGGAAATAAAAATCCCATTCGTTTTGTCAATAGGTGAATGGGTTTTTAAAGGGACAGTACACCCCAAAATGAAAATTCTATCATCATTTGCTCACCCTCATGCCATCCCAGATGTGTAAGACTTTTTTTTCTGCAGCAGAACACACAATTAAGTTTTGCAGAAAATATCTCAGAAAAATACTTTGGATGTCACCCTTATTTAACACACCTGATTCAAATCATCAGCTCATCAGCAGAGGCTCCATGAACTAAACTGGGTTTGTCAGCCGTGTTGCAGGTCCCCATGAACAGAGTCGAAAACTTCTGGTCTAAACAATACTCTAAAATTTGGTTTCATTATATAACATAATAATATATAACTGAACACCTCTTGTTTATTCATACTGTGTAAAATAAAAACATCTATTAACCTGTTTAAATGTAATTGCCTTTTAAACCATTATTTTAAATGTACACGATCTTGACATTTACTAAAATATAAAATACGTATCTCAACTCTAAACAAAAAAAGTGCTTAGTCTAGCCACAGACAGACATTTTTGTTTTGTTCACATCTTTCATATGACCAGCGAACACCAACTATTATTATAATACCTGGCTAGGTAAATGTTAAGTTCAGCAAAATACGTCTTTGCTGTTGTTTTCTGCTGGATTAGATAATATGGTCATTGCAACGCTGTCTTTCATTTTGAGAAAAGAGCTGAAAGTATAAACAAGGTTTAAGTGACGCTGAAGCTACGTTTTTTTCCTTGTGCTTTTAAAATGACTTACAAAAACAATTCAGATTCATTGCATAACTTGGTGTATGATTTTTGGCAAGATGTCACTATTCAGACTTGATATGTCCTTCCTCTTTCAGAAGAATGATGGACGTTTTACTGTAATTCAGCTGGTTGGCATCCTGAGAGGTATCGCGTCTGGTATGAAATATCTATCAGACATGAGTTATGTTCATCGGGACCTGGCAGCTCGGAACATTCTAGTAAACAGCAACCTGGTGTGCAAAGTCTCAGACTTTGGGATGTCCAGAGTGCTTGAAGATGAACCAGACGGAGCGTACACTACCAGGGTAAGAGTGATTTTACATTTATTCATATACAAATATTATAAATTATTTATGCAGCTGTGTGACTCAGTGCCTGCTTACAATATATTTATTTATTATTTATTAAAAATGAACATGACTGTACATCATTCCTGTCGTTAAGTGTAAGTATTGGCACTAACATGAACCTGTCAATCACAGGGAGGGAAGATTCCCATTCGCTGGACGGCTCCAGAAGCCATCGCATACAGAAAGTTCACCTCAGCAAGTGATGTGTGGAGTTATGGCATCGCTATGTGGGAAGTGATGTCATATGGTGAAAGACCATATTGGGACATGAGCAACCAGGATGTAAGTGGCACCATGCTATAAATCTGATTCCTGTAATGAATTAGATTCAACAATGCAAGCAAAATAATTATACTTTATTTTAGTGTATTAGTGTGTACAGTGCCAACTTAAACAAACTAATTGAATGCAATAGTTAAGCAAGATCAGCCACTAGTTTCCTCTCTGTTTCCTAGGTGATAAAGGCAATAGAGGAAGGTTACCGGTTGCCGCCGCCCATGGAGTGCCCGCTGGCTTTACATCAACTCATGCTGGAGTGCTGGATGAGGGAGCGTGCAGACAGACCCAAATTTTGCCAGATAGTCAACATGCTGGACAAACTCATACGCAATCCTGCATCACTCAAGAGGACAGCGGGAGACACCTGCAGGTTGCACATGCACACTTATAGTGCACACTGAAGAGATCATACAGCTTTCTCATGTTTTGTTCTCGATTAAAGCTACTTTAAGAGTAATTGCTGTTGACTAACCCTGAAATATGCACATTAAGGCATTGTTTTGTTCCTTTATGAATCTTATTCTATTTGCTATTTGTTTAGAAATGCGGTCTCTATAAGGATAGCAATATCTGCATGTAATAGCTGTGCGGTGTGTAAACCTCACCACCCTGGCTTCAAGAGGCGCACTAGCGACTGACCTAGCAAAAGTAGCCTTTAGCCTCCTCGTTCGCGCACTTGCCTCCCATGCCAGCTGACACCGGTTCGAATCTCGCTCTGAGTGGGTTGAGCAAAACTGGTTACATATAGACACTCAAGTCGAACCTAAAGATATATGAATGTCAATTCATTAGATAATAAATACAGTATTAAACCAAGTGGCAAGAAAAACGGCACAAGCACACGTTTCAAACATGTTTGTAAAACAGTTCACCCTCACGGGCAAGGAAGTGGCAAGAAACCGGCTTGACATACAAATAATGTTTTAATGATAAACTCAAAAGACAAACACATAGGACGACGGACATGTCCGTGAATGATCGCTCTCTCACGCACGTCCTCCGCGGTCGGCCTTTAATCCTCTCGGAGGCTTGATTAGCCTAATACGGGACCGGGCGTGTTGAGTCACGACCCGGCCCCGCCCTCCACCGTGCCACAACGTTTTACAAAAGAGGTTTGTTACAGTAGGTTTTATATTCTTCAAAATGAAGACAAAAAGTGTTTGGCCAATTTGTTGTCAAATAACAGTGGACCTGGTAGAGTTCAGTGCTAACAAGCTTCTCTCGTAGCTCCCATGAATGCACATTCATGATTGGATTTTGTGTCAAGATTTTTTGATGGAAAATTCCAGTTTATTTTCACCAAACCACACTGAATCCCTTAAGCTGGTGTAAAGTGTATTATTTGATGTTGCCCACAGGCCCCACCCCTCCATACTTCACCATGCCCCCTCTGAAGGCTCTGCCCCATTGTTGGGTTCTGTGGACGAATGGCTGAAAATGATTGGATTAGAGCAATACACAGACAAATTTATCACAGCAGGACACTGTAATTTAGATAATGTTTTACACATGGGGCAAGAGTAAGTATTCACAGACATTATCACTCAATAACACATCACAATGAGCCTTTATCTTTATCTGATCCTTAATCTACATGCTACTTTTTTATTTTTTCAGAGATTTGTCTAAAATGGGAATCTCGTGCAGTGTACATCAGAGAAAGATCCTAACCAGTGTCCATGATTTATTGTCTGGAGTGCAAAGACAAGACAAAAAGGTTCCTGTCTGATCTAGGAAAAAAAAACAATGCATCATGTTGTTAACCATGAGTTACAAGAGGGACGGAAGATTTCACATCACTCTTGCACTTTAACGAAGAATGGTATGAAGACCAGAGAATGATGAATGAGTAAAACTGCACTTTTTCTCACTCTCTTTGTCATTGGGATTTTTTTTAAATGACTTCGGTTGCTCTGGACTCTTTGGAATGTATATTTCTGACAGGAGAAAGAGTTTGGGAATTGTCCGCCTTGTGTATGCATAAACTGCTTTTCAGTGCAAACAGACCTGCGTTTATCTCCTCAGGTTCTTTTCAGGATGGGCACTCGTCATCGACAGGAAGGAATTGTTCCCTCTGGATCAGATCTGAACATTACATTCAAATGAATCTTTAGCCTCAGGAGAGTTTGAGCCTTTTCAAACGAAGCTAGCAGACCTTTTGGTTTATGAATGCCAGATGGAGCAGAGTCATTGCTGAGTGGATACATTGTTTTGATTTACTTGTCAAAAAAATCTTAGGAAAGAGGAGATGAAACCAGATAAGATTTAAGTCTTAAGTTACTTATGTTTGGTGTATCCAATTTTTTATTTTTAAAGTAGCAAAATAATCTGGTGGCTTTCTTTCTTTCTATCCTGTTTCTTTCCCTCCTTTCCATTTCATTGATTTCTATTTGTCTTCCATCAATACAAATGGCTGTCACTTTTGTATGTTTATTTGTTCACCATGGGTCAGCCATTTCATAAAACATAAGACTGAAATAAGTGAATCATAGTAAGATTTTCATATTTACAAATCTTATTGCATAATCTTGAATTCTGTGTACACACGTTTTAATTGTTGTTCTTTATGATGTGCATAAATACCAGCAGTCGTTGCTTTGTACAGCTTTTGAGTTTTGATACTTTGTTCATTTA
Organism: Moxostoma hubbsi; assembly: GCA_032164185.1. Taxonomy (NCBI): domain Eukaryota; kingdom Metazoa; phylum Chordata; class Actinopteri; order Cypriniformes; family Catostomidae; genus Moxostoma; species Moxostoma hubbsi. The sequence goes on along the minus strand of JAVLUX010000030.1, from coordinate 33,645,001 downwards.
CATCTGCAAAAAAAAAAAAAAAAAAAAAAAGCACAGAATGTATTTAACTGAGCATAGTATTAATTTTGGCAATAACACATTGTAAGACAGCAGCATATTTCAGAACAGCTTCAGAGTCTTTTAATTTCATAATTTCAGCATTTTCTTTTTTTAGGGGCACATAATTTATGACCTTTATTTATGATCTTTTGTATCTAGTTCATAAAATAAAATGTAAAATAAATTTTTGTATTTGACATTCTATGCATTAGTTAAGAAACCTCAGATATGTCCAAAATAAAAATGCATATCCATTATCCAACATTCACATGCTGCACCATGTATTGTCCTAAACAAAAATGTACATTTAGCGTTTCTTTCTAGAGTTATCTTAAACCAGCGTTTCTTAAACTATGGATACATAAATGTTGGGTTGTGCCGTGTTTTAATAAATGTGCAATTGTGCTCTTTAAATAACTGAAATTGCAAATACGCTTTATTTAGTCTACTCTTTTAAGTAGTTTGCATAATGCAGTTGTATCAATCCACCACAATATCAATACGCGCGCTCAGCCGAGGGAGGCGATGTCAGGTGCTGGTCATGTATATATTTGTTTTTCTGGGGTTTATATAAAATACCATAAAGAGAGAGGAGTCCCCAGAATGCATTATGTGTGTTCAAAGTAATGAGTGACTATTAATTACAAAATAAAAAGCTCGAAAAAATAAAAAGTAGCGAACATGCCTTCAACAGTTGAAAAGTAAGTTAGTAAGATAGTTATTATAGTGGTGAATATAAACAGAAAAATATAAACATTCTTTGTTGCTTACAAAGAATCACTTTGTATGTGGTGTGTGTGAGATGCAGTTCATTTTTTCATATTTCACATACTGTAGATAGTGTACAACAGTATGTAAATGAATGGTCAGATTGACACTAATGGATGGGCAGTGGTGGATCAGCGATTGAGGCTCTGGGTTGCTGACCAGAAGGTCAGGGGTTCAAGCCCCAGTACCACCAAAATGCCACTGTTGGGCCCTTGAGCGTATCATGGCTGACCCTGCACTCTGACCCCAGCTTAGCTGGGATATGTGAAAACAAATACATTTCACTGTATATATGCATAAATGTATGTATAATGTGTGACCAAATAAAATAAAGGCTTCTATTCTGTAGAAAAAAATACCCAAAAGTATGTATTGGGACAATTTGCCATAGTAACCTTTATGTCTGCCAAAATACTTTAACTACTGCATGTTCAAATGTTTTATTTCTGTCTTTGAAAGAATAATAATGGCTTACGGCTTATGGTCTGCACTTATATAGCGCCTTTTTTTAACCTTAGAAGTTACCAAAGCGCTTTACACTGTGTCCCAATTACCCATTCACACACACATTCACACTCACACTCATACACCAATGGTGGCAGAGCTGCCATGCAAGGCGCTAGCCTGCCATTGGGAGCAATTTGGGATTCAGTGTCTTGCCCAAGGTCACTTGGCATGTGGAGTCATGTGGGCCGGGAATCGAATTGCCAACCGTGCGGCTGACCTGCTCTACCAACTGAGCCTCAGCCGCCCCAAATAATGATTTAAAAAAGAATCTGTTTATATCAAAATTGCATAGTCATAAATAGTATATACATTAGGCGAACGGCTATACTGTATAACAGCAAATACAGCATATTGCCTTGTTTTGTAAGTGTCCCAGGTAAACACAAAATTCCTTATGTTGGCCCTAGGCTGAGAATGCTTAAGCCTGTGTCTTTTTTTATAAAATGTTGTATCCCCTTTTCTCACAATTTGGAATGCCCAGTTCCCACTACTTAGTAGGGCCTTGTGGTGAAGTGGTTACTTACCTCAATTTGGGTGGCAGAGGACAAGTCTCAGATGCCTCCAATTCTGAGAACATCAATCCATGCATCTTATCACGTGGCTCGTTGTGCATGACACCACGGAGACTCTGCATGTGGAGGCTCACGCTACTCTCCGCGATCCACGTACATTGGTTGCTTAGGAGACCTGGCTGGAGTCACTCAGCACACCCTGAATTCGAACTCACGGCTGAGCTACCCAGGCCCCCCCCAAGCCTGTTTCTTAAAAATGTATTTTTTGTGTTGTTTCCTGTTTTCAATGACTCATCCGGTATCACAGAGAGCACTTTCATGTCTACCTCTTCCAGATGATTCTCCATTAGATTGAGCTCTATCAGGTGAGAGGGATTTGAATTCAGAGCTTCAGCTAGTGCTGCTAAACCTTTCTTTGTGGCACTACAGTTAAACAAACTGAAGAGAGGAGAGCACTATTGAGTACCTGAGTTTCTCTAGTTTACAGAGAAGATTCTTCAGTCCAGTTCAGAGTAGCTTCACTCCTGAGTCTTGCAGATGATTAATGCTCAGATCCAGATCGATCAGACTGGAGGACTGAGAGCTGAGGCTAGAGCAGCACAATATTTTTTCTGACATTCCTCACTTGTCTCTAATGCTCAGATGCATGTCTCTAACTCATTAAACTTCTCCATCAGCCTGACTAATTCCTAACATTTATCAAATTTGAATCCCTCACTGTTGACTGAAGAAGTTATAGTTAACATATGGCATGTAATGCAGAAGGAAATAGCATGAGCGGATGCCATGACTTACTTGTTTGTTGTTGTTATGGTTGTTCTGAAGCGGCGAGGGTTTGTGATCAGTGTGGTTCAGTGTGGTTCCTGATCAGCAGATGTTTCAGATTGATGCAATAATCTGTGTTTAACACAGTGGAGAAAACGAGTGCATGTAGATGTAAACGTGAGATGTAGTTTGTAGTTACAAGTGGAAAAAGAAAAAAGGGTGCCTGCAGTAAAACAGTTGAAACAGTAGAAAAGTGGACAAAACCTGAAGCATGTGGTAAAATGGCCAAGGATAAAATAATGAACATATAAGAATAAGAATAGGCAATGCTAAGCAGGCTAGCAAGCTACAAACACTCATGCAGTGTGCCGGCAGCAACCGGAACAGTGTATAATGCAGTCAGCCATATTACGCAGTAAGCGTGAAAGGTGAAGCATTGTTAGTGCAATACTCATGAAAAGGATAATTATAACAGTTCAAGGATGGGCAAGGAGGAGGAAGGTAACGGCTGAACAGTATACATAAAGTTTTAATGTCAAACTTAATTTAAAACAAACATTAACAAACACAGATACACATGCAATACGGCCAATCTCTCTCTCTCTCAAACCAGCATTTCCGGCTGTCTTTAATCTCACTCTCCCGCTGATCAGCTGATTCAGTGCCAGACATGCTCCATCACGGCCCGCCACGCCCTCCTCCTCCTCACACAATGCTCGTGATCCGTATGAACCCTGAATAGGTTAAACATTGTTTGTGCAATAGCTTTGATAACAATGCTTTGCAATGCATCTGATTCCTTTAAATACGAAGCATAGTTACTGAAATACCCTTGAAAAGATAAACGTGCTTTGTTAGAACTTTAACAAGTGAATAATTGTTTGTGCAATACCCTTGAAAAGGATGCACAATGCCTTGCAATGTTTTGAGCCTTTGACAAAAGGTGAGCATAGAGCTATCCATGCAAAAAGGGATGTTGTGAATAATCTGTTAAATATGACTAATGCAACAAGATGCAGTTCAGACATGACATGAAGTTTGATACCTAAGATCAGAGGCTTGTGTCAAAACCACCAACACGTTTATGTGATTCATGACGTTTGAGGATTTATTTGACTGAATATTCTGGTATCTGCTTCTAAGAGCAATATCATAGAATACGTATTACCCGAACACAGAACCATGATACAATACTTACCCATAATACAATTTTGGCAAGCATATGTTGTAGCAGAATTTAGAAGGAATGTTTTACATTAATGACCAGTAGATTTCAATATATTAACCATGTTGAAAACCTTAACACTTTGCAGAGAATAATTCCTGTATCAATAGTTTACCATTAAATGCCCAATGCTATTAGTGATACTTCCGATCACTAATAGAATAAATGTTGCAAAAAGACAAAAGTAAACACACCCTTGTTTAAGTTGATTATTTGGTGTATAGAGCACGATAAGGTGTACAAAACAGCTAAAGCAATAAATCATAATCAAGAAAGTGTCAAACAATAAAGTAAAACCATTTATTATTTAATTAAAGGTTAGGTTATAGAAATACTTTAAAGGAGACCTATTATGCCCCTTTTTACAAGATGTAATATAAGTCTCAGTTGTCCCCAGAATGTGTCTGCTCAAAATATTCCATGGATCATTTATTATCGTCTAGGTTACGTATGTAACCTCCGTTCCCTGATGGAGGGAACGAGACGTTGTGTCGAAGAAGTGACACTAGGGGTCTCTCTTGAGCGCTGAATATACCTCTGATCTATGAAAAAGGCCAATGAGAAGTTGGCAGACAGACCCCATACCCCGCCCCCAGACATACGGGTATAAAACCTAGACGTTCCCCGTCTGTCGCTCACTTCGACGTTGTGTCAAATAAGCGACACTAGGGGTCCAATTGAAATCATGCCACGCACTGAGCCGTGTATGTACACTGCTGACACAGGAGCGGGCAGGTATTTTACGTGCAAAGGCGGCCAGCTGTGTCAGACTGCATGTACCCTTCCCCAATGCCCCATAAAAGTCGTCGGAATCCTTCTGGTTAACCTAAACAGGGGAACAAGGCGACGCTTGCCAACCTGGGAATGGGCCGAGCTTGCTACAACAAGGCGACTGGAGGGCAGCTGGAACTGCCTAAGGGAGACGCGGGTCCACTCATAAGGGGACCGTACTGCGGAAAATACACACTGGAGGAGTCCACGCAGGAGTCCCGACCTGTGGAGCACCTATTCCAGTACAGGGTAGATTTGAGTACCGGCAGTGGATTGGGTCGGCGAATTCCTCCAATGAATTGCGGACCCACAGGGCTACAGATGAGTCATCCAAGGATCCAAATGATGGGATTTCCTGGGAGAGAAAGCACACAGTTTAACTCGGCCGAGGGAAAGGGCGCTAGGTGCAGGCGATCTACCCGGTCAGTCTGTCAGAGTGTACCGAGTTCTACCGGCTCGGACCTGAGAAAACACGGGACTATATTGACACAACCCTGAAATTGTAAAATCTCACAAAGGTACTAGGTGTTGTCCAACCCACTGCTCTACGTATGTCTGCCATGGAGGTGCCTCTGGCCAGTGCCCACGAGGACGCAACACCCCTTGTTGATTGTGCTCGGACCCGCAAGTAGGGGTGCACGGCCTGGGTGTGATAGGCCAATGAACGGGCCCCAAAACGGTGCCGTGATATGCCGATTGGGGCAGCAATATACAGAAAAGGACAATGTGGACTTAAAAATTGATCTGTTTCTCACCCACACCAATCAAATCACTTCTGGAGACATTGATTTAACCACTGGAGTGATATGGATTACTTTTATGATGACTTGTGTGATTTTTGGAGCTTAAAATTTGGCACCCATTCACTTGCATTATATGGACCAAAAGAGATAAAATATTCTTCTAAAAATCTTCATTTGCGTTCTGCTTAAGAAAGAAAGTCACACACATCTGGGATGGCATAAGGGTGAGTAAATTATGAGATAATTTTCATTTTTGGGTGAACTATCCCTTTAATGCGTCCTTATGAAACTCATCACGCACTTACATTATTTCTCTCCACAGGTCACTGCAGCGTCCTGTGGTTCTCCCCTGCAGAACTGTAATCCTGTTAGAACCATTGAGCGGTCAAGCATGTATGCCATGACAAGAGATCAGGTGTTTGCGTGTTTCATTTCGCTCTGTTTTTAAACATTAATTTTGATTGAAATACATTTGCATAATCCATAAATGTGTAGTCCTAGTGGGTCAGAAGGTGCATTTACCACTTATAAAGTGTGTAGCCAAACTGAGTGACTCTGTGTTTGACCTACTGCCATTCACCATTGTGCTAGTTATGCATTTCTGCTGATAGCAGATGTGGCTGTGTGGTGTCCATATTCACTCCTGCATGCTGTGAGTGGATGCTCTGACTGCCAGGCTTGAGCACAAATGCGCATGCACGTTCTATTCAGAAGATGTCATCCCAATGCCCTATGCCTTTCAAAGTCTTAACCATCCACTGTGAGAGCAGCGTAGGGCTGAAAAACGTGGGGCTTCAAATCAACAGACATTTTGAATACATTTTTTAAGCCAGTTTTATTGAAAATTCAGTTTGAAGCTATCTATTATGATTGTTCTCCCTTTGAAGTGGCCTTTGGAGGCTGATTTATCCCATTTGGAAAGGAGCCAAAAATGTAATTTATTTGTTAACATGGACACAGAATCAGTATGTGTTAAAGTGTTTTCTCTTAACAGCCTTTAAGCACTTAATCGGCTGCGTTCGAGCTTGCATTATGTTTCAGAACACTGCTTTCTGCAAAACCCAGAATAATAAAAAATGCATGCATGTAAACACGATGAAAGTCTTGACAGAATGAAATATACCTGTATATATATATATATGGAATAAAATATATAAAAGCATCCGCGAAGTGAAATGATGTCCACACAGCAAACTAACAAGGAACTTTGCTTTTAACCACAGGTAAAGAGCTGTCGGGAATGGTGTTGGGAAACACCAAATCATTGAACTATGTTGATAGTGATGGAACTTAAGACCATAGTTGGCTAATGATGCTTTTGGGAAATACACCACTGCTCAGTTGTTGCCAGGACGACCTGCTGCCTTTCAGTGGTCACATGCAAAATGTGTTGATTAGTGAGGAGAGGAGAATGCCAGATATACCACTGTGACACACACATACACACAACTACCCTCTACTGCCTGTTTGTGGTCAAAAATGTAATCCACAGTTCAGCACATGACTAGATTTTCTCTTAGCTCACTAAATACTGAATAATCCTCTCAATAAATACTAAATACAGTGTGTGTCAGTGTGTAATTATGTTGCACATTCCAACCTTCTAGCTTCTGCAGCTTATAAATTAGTTACTTTATTTCTGGCTCAGAATGTTTAAAGTATGTCTCTGATTATCACTCCCTCTCCCATATTAAAATCTGTTGACAGGAGTGGAATTCCTGACTAAGTGAACAGAATGACCTTTGACCTTCAACTCAATTCAGATTTAAGAACTTCCTGCAAAGAAGAAAACATCCCCTTTGTGAAAAGGAAGGCCCTTTTCAAGTTTTGTGTCACACAATACTGACCCTCCAGCCAGGTGAGTGCTAGTCTCAGCCAGTTGACTCATGTGTGATGCATTTTGAACATAAAAATGGTAGTAGTTCACATTGGACCAATCCAAAGTCCCTTTCAAGGCAAGTTAGTCCATTTGGCGGCCATCTTTGAAACACTCCTAGGCAACTATTTTCAATGGATACAAGTGACATAAAAGTACAGCTTCTATCTACTCTAATGTGTAAAGACCAAAATGACCCAAATGGTTGATTAAGATTAAAGAACATATTTCAAATCAGCAGTTAAATCTGACAACAATAGTTTCATAATTTGTACTTCTTTAGCTCAGATCAGGCTAAGTGTAGCCGGTCCTACTCGCCCCCGCTCCGAACAGGACTCAAACCGACTTCTCCGGCGTGGGAGGCAGGTGCGCTAACGAGGAGGCTAAAGTCTACAGCCTCTAGCGTCAGTCGCTAGTGCACCTCTTGAGGTTGATAGAGTGAGGTTTATACACTGCACAGCTATCTACCAGCTGGCTCCCGTTACATTCACCCCCATAAACCTCACTCCCATCCGGGTCACGGCACCACTGTAGCCGGTCCTACTTGCCCCTGCTCTGAACGGGACTCAAACCGACATCTCCGGCGTGGGAAGTGGGTGCGCTAATGAGGAGGCTAAAGGCTACAGCCTCTAGCGTCAGTCGCTAGTGCACATTTTGAGGTCAGGAGAGTGAGGTTTACACACTGCACAGCTATTTACCAGCTGGCTCCCGTTACATAAGCAACACTATTTTTCAGCCGGACTAACTTTTCTACATCCACCATATTGAGTGTTCCAATTTCTCCTTTTCATTTTAGCAGTACTCCATCTCAGGCTAAATAGTCTCTGACCAATCACATTGGAGCTTGCTTTCAAAACAGCAAAGTACAATGTGAATGGATGGCTTTAGGTAATTTCTGGGAGTCAAAGTGCACAAAAGTGCACGGTCTATTGGGACACAAATTCATGTTAAGATAATAGGATGTTACAATGAGCAATTCATGGAAGAACCCTTCGCTGGATTTGCCAAGCGTTTGCAAGGATAGTGGCACTGGATCATTCATAGTTTTGTTTGAAGCACTTAGTAGCTATTCAATTATCTGTATATATCATATGTATATTCCCCTGTGCTTTCAGAGTTACTTCTAATTTAAAGTGTGCCTGCCCTTAAATGTTACATAAGAAAAGCAAGCTGTGGTTGGATGATCATGTCAGTCAGATGGTCTCTTGATTGTGACTTTATGATGATTGTCAAGTCTGGCTAAATGAGACTACTGTAGGGAAACACAGGTAAGTCTGTTGTATGAAGAGACACATTTTACAGCTGTTCAAAACCATGTCTGCATTGCCATATAATCAATATTCCTGAGCACATACAACTTTTTCTTCCAGAGAGTGTGAGAGCAAGACAGAGAAAATCATTAAGACATTGAAGAGTGGTGTTCCTCATCATTTTTGTTCTCTAATCCCTTCATAATTATTTCAGAGTAATAAAATACAAGTAGAGACGGCTTGTCTTCCTTCATTCCCCTCTTCTGGACAAAATTCCTGTCTGATTTCTGTGAGACAGGGATTTGGGAAGATTAATGAGTAGTATGTAAATGAGGGAAGGAGGACCATTCAGCTTGTCACATTCCAGAAGCAGACAGGGAATAGATCCAGGGAATTTCCATTGGTAGTCTTCTGCTAAAGTGACTATTCAGAGGAAAGAGCTGCAACCAGCAGAGTTCTTTTGTCATGATATTAAAAATTGTGGTGCAAATGCTGTCAGATTTCATGAAGGAAGAGTGCTGATGACCACATCAGAACTTCATGAGCCCTGTGACCGATTGATGGCTCCTCGGAAGAACAGTGTAGCAGGACATAGCAAATATGTTTAGTACCAGCATTAAGCTGCGTTCACACCGCCAGCGACTTTGACGCTGCAGGTCGCCAGTGGCTGGAGGTTAGGTCGCTAGTGGGCATTCCCACTACTGGTTGCCTAGTAACGTTATAAATGACTTTCACGGATGCCATTCCATTGCTGTTGACAGCGAATCAGTTTTCTTGCCACTAAAAACAAACATTTTGGAGGGAAAAGACTAAACATAAATGGAATCAGTACATAAAATGCTTTATATCAAAGATGAACAAGAAACAAGGCATTGCTCTTTGCCATAGCGGCTGTTTATATCTGCGGCGAAAACTGAAGAATGAAGTCCGGTTCCAGCAGTACTTCAGGTTTGACAGGACCCAGTTTGATGAGCTGCTGCAGAGGGTGGGTCCCCTGATGTTTCCATTACTGCAGGAGCTGAGAGAGAGAAGGATCACGTGAACTCTACCGTCTTCTCTCCTATTGGCTGTCGCTCCCATAAGTCGCTCTTCATTTTAATAAAGTTAAACTTGTTTCAACTTTGTCGCGTCTCTGGACATGCCCACATCTGGTCGCCGGAAGTCGCTGTGCTCTCATTGAAAATGAATGGGATGGTGTCGCTAGTAGCTAACTAACCATGTCTATGTGGTACATAGTTATATTCAACATTACAACTTCGTTGTTATGATGATGTAACACCAGTAAATTCCTGATTTTATCACACTTAAACCCTTTTAACATGTATAAGGTTAACATTTTGTGGCTATACTTTTGAAACAAAATGTATTTTAATGGGACTTGCCCCATTCACTTCCATTGTAACTGCAATTTTGACTTTTTTTTTAATAAATGTGATTGTGTTAATCAACATCATGCCACAATCAGTGTCGATTGACGTTAACTTGTATTGAACCTGAAACATTTCATTAAGAGTTGAGTTGAACACCCTCCAAGACCGTACTGATACCAGACTAAGACCCGAAGATCCAGACCAAGATATTATTTTAAGATCCAGACCTGTCGTCCAAGAACCAGGCTGTTCATTTTAATAACCTGAAATAGAGAAAATGTTGACGCTGCTGGAATTATTTCTGTAATTGTAAAGACACTATGCCAATAATAAAGCAATTATCACCTTTATTATGTTGGAAATTAACTGCTGTCTTGTCTAAAACCATAAGTTGAGACCTAGATCCAGATTTTATATTTTGAGAGACCATGAGAGCAAGTGAAGAGAGACCAAGACCAAAGCCACGTTTATATACTAGGCTGTGTCTCATTTGGAAGGATGCGTACTCCGGAGGTCGCATTTGTTGGCCGCATACGTCATCAAGACTGTCTCGTTTCAGAAAGGACACTTCGAATGCAGCTTTCGAATGCGTCCTTCTTTCACGGGAATTCGGAGGATGCATGAGGTGTATCCTTCGTGGGCACTCACAACCCACAATTCTTTGCTTCAAAGGAAATGTCTTAAATAATTACGCCAATTTGGCCGTAAATATGATGTTCAAAGGCAAGTCATGTTAATTCGCAAGTTGAAGTACCTCAGTAGATGGGTGCAGAGTATGTATAAATATATAATTAAAATTGATTATTAAACTAAAAGTACACCTGTAAAATCTATTTTCTTTTCTCTTTACATCATTATAACTCTCCTAAAATGTACCTCATACATTCCCCTCCAGAGGAACTTTGTTCCCTTCTCACTCAATGCGCTCGTGTTAAAGAGAGCCGTGCTGTCATAGCAACCATTTCTGTTTGTCCTACGAAGGCTGTCTCAAAGGATGCGTACTTCTTAGTATGCAGCTTTCCAAACGAGACACACCCATAGTCTTGAGGGATCTCAAGATCAAGCAAGACCCCAACACTGACTATTCAGGCATGAGTCAATCAAAATTGGCCATTTCTTTCTTTGTGTGTGTGTTTGTGTGTGCGTGTGCGCGTGTGTGCATGTGTGTGTGGGTGTGCGTGTGCGTGTGTGTGTGTGTGTGTGTGGGTGTGCGTGTGCACATAGCACATGTTGGAGAACTCTCTCCTTCTTCCATCTCCTCATATTTCTCTCTCTCTCTCTTTCTTTCGTCTCCTAATTTCTCTTTCTTCACGGTAAAGAGTTTTAATCAGTCCCAGCTGTACAATATTGCACGGCCAATTAACAAACACCATTTGGGCAAGTCTCAAATTAGATGACCACATGTACCCCTCTTTCTCTCTATGTCTCTCTCTCTCTCTCTCTCTCTCTCTCTCTCTCTCATACACACACACACTCACAAAACTTTACACAAAATTAAAAAGTTACTATAATTTTCTGGATGTGATCTACTGTCTTTCAATAGACAGATAAGTAACAAGCATAACTGACATGTTCTTAATTGCTAACTTGAAGGATGAAGAGAGAGCCAGGCAGAACAGGAGAGACAAGCTCGTGCAAAATCCACGTCACCAGCACATTATTGTCTCCCTCAACTCAAAGCAAAAGTTCAACATGCCTGACTATGGGTATAACTCAGCTCCGTACCCCTGGCCCAGACACACGAGCACTACAGTCTGATGAAAGACCTAAATTAGGAGCCAAGATCCTTGCCATTTCCTGTTGATAGTGGATCACAGCAGGAGGTCAAATGTCATCTGTATTTGTGTGTATCTGTGTCACTATTAGCTCTGACAAACTGTTTCTAATTTTTCATGCTGTCCGTGCTGTCAACATTCCTGATTATACTTTAAACAGACCTCTTTTTTTTTTACAGGAGGTCTGAAGAGAGAGAGAAAGAGAAACAAGATTAGGTATTGACCATTTAAGGCATGCACAAACGAGCATGTTTGAATAGCAAGTAGGTCTGTCCAAATCTAATGATCTCCAAAATCACAACTTTTATAAACTGAAATCATGGCTTTCAGGATTTATTTTGAAATCTTGAAATCATAACGAGGGCACATATATCGTCCCACGCTCTGTGCTATGGGCACAAGTTATACCTCAAATTGTTGGATTTGTTGAGGAGAGGTGTTAGGAGTGATATGACAGTAATTGTTATTTTATTTTAAGGAAAGTTCTTGGTTTTTAGTGGATTTTTGTAATAAACTGCAACACTGCTTTAATGAAAATGTAATATATATATATATATATATAGAGAGAGAGAGAGAGAGAGAGAGAGAGAGAAAGGATATGCAATTTACCTCTGGCGGACAATATTTATAATAGGCCAAAAATCCCTTTATTGACATTGAAGGAGGGCATCATCATCCATCTTCATTTTCAAAACACACGTAAAGTAGCAGAAATAGCAGAAGCTATAGGGATAAGAATATCATAGAGACTCCGGATAGGTTCTTTTGACTTAAGCCAGTATGTAACCACCTAGCAACCACACAGCAATGCCCTGGCAACCACCCAGAACACCCTAGCATCATAGCGGTGAGTTTTGCACAGCACCTTTTAAATCTAGTATTTTCCTACAAAACTTCAGTACAATCAGATGGTTTGGTTTCACTTCAGATGTCCTTTCAAGTTGTCCAGTGATCCGCATACAGTACGAGAGGTGGTTACATAAGATTGCATGGTTGTATAATGACATCGCACACCTTTTCGAAGAACACAAATGCATTTTAACAGCTTTTAGACTGGTGGAGAAGTTCAGCACTTATCTGAAGATGTGGGGGAGTTGAAGCAGGGTCTGTTTGGGATTTCTCGCTTGACTTCAGTCGGCTCATTTCAATCAAGTTCAGTTACATGCACACACACACACTATGGCCTGGATCACATTGGACACGCAGATTATGTAAAGAATGAAACCAGTAGGAGCGAGGCAGGAAAAAAAAGAGTGAGATCAAAGAGAGAAAGAGAAACTGAGGTAAAAATGAAAGTAAGACAGATCTCTCCCCCTTGTGTTTGTGTGAGTGAAGAGATGTGATGGACTGTATAAAGAAGAAGGGGGTGGAGGACAAACAGATATTTTGTGTAAAACCTGATGATCCACGTTATCCAGCATTTGAGAATGTTCCAAAGACCATTCCCATTTCCAGATAAACCATTTGGACCCCACTGTACATTGAAAATGAATAGTTTCAGTACCCATTTACCCAACTCTCAACCTCAAATCTGGAGTCCATTTCTTGCTCTCTCAAACACTCTTCCTTTCCCAGTTGTATTTGCTCCAGGTTTTCTAATGAACGGCACATAATGCAGATCTCCAAAATGTCTGGTGCGGTTTGATGTGGTTTTCGGTGTTTACACAGTGCGCTGAGCTGTTACTGTGTTTCATGGCTATCCGTGTGCTCGATCACATACGCTAAAACCACATGATCTCGCTCATCTTTATGACCCTCTGACAACCCAAAGACTTCAGCTGCAAACACACTGGAAACTATTAAGGCTTCACCGCAATGTAACGCTTTATATATGAAAGCAGATTAATAACAGGCAGTGTTTTTCCATCAAGCAGTGGAGCAGAATGAGGAGTTTCCTGATGCTAAAAGCAGTGGACGCCCACTGGGAATGTATGTCTGAAGTCTTCAGAATCTAGATTTTCTTAATGAACATCCATGCCACCGCAATAAACCTTGCCAAGTATTTTAAAATAAAAAAAAACTGCTAGCCAATTTTACAGTGTAGGTTATAAATCATCTGCAGCTAATTTAGTCACAGAGGCGGAACTGTTGAGGCTTTGTTTTTTTCCGGAAACAATAAAGTATTGCGGCTATTGTCTCATTCAGCTTAATGTCAGGCTAATGCTTTCCTGAACATGGACTCATCTGGAAATATTCCACTTTTTCTTTTTAAAGGTACTTTAATGCTTTTTTTTTTTGGGAATGACCAACCAAGTCTCATGACTCAAGTCATAATAATTAGTACGAAATGGCAAAATCATAAGAGATCATATGAGTTTGTGCATTCAAAAATGAGCTTTTTTACTTAAGAAAAGCATATTGAAGGTTATTGACCTACAACAGTTATTTTGTATCGAATAACTACACCGTTCAAATGTTTGGGGTCACTTTTTTTTTAAACAATTCACATTTTAGAATAATAGTAAAGTCATCACAACTATGGAATAATAGACATGGAAATATGGGAATTATTTTATGACTAAAACTGTTATATTTTAGCATCTTCAAAGTGGCCATACGTTGCCTAAATTTTGCAGACATGCACTCTTGACATTTTCTCAACCAACTTCTTGAGGTATCACCCTGAAATGCTTTTTAAACAGGATTGAAGGAGTTCCCATCTATCTGCTGGGAATTTAGCGGCTGTGGCTCAGGTGATAGAGCGGGTCGGCTGCCAATCGCAGTGTTGGTGGATCGATTCCTGGCCCACACGTCTCCACATGCCAAGTGACCTTGGGCAAGACACTGAACCCCAAATTGCTCCCAATGGCAGGCTAGTGCCTTGCATGGCAGCTCTGCCACCATTGGTGTATGAGTGTGAGTGTGAATGTGTGTGTGAATGGGTGATTGGGAGACAGTGTAAAGCGTTTTGGTAACCTCTAAGGTTAAAAAAAGTGCTATATAAGTGCAGACCATTTACCATTTTAACTAGCTAAAATCTGATGCCCGTATTGTGTCGATTTGAAATTCTGTTTGTTGATTGGTTGGTCTTTATCAGAATAAAAGTTGGGCCTTCTCATTCAAGCCAAGTTGTACAATATCATATTTTTTCACTTGTACTATCTTGTAATATTATAAGAGTCGTCAAGAGACTGTGTTGGAATATCAGATTTTACCTGAAATGTTGTGTTTTGTGAAGTCCCTGATAATCCTTCCTGTCTCTTTGCAAACAAATTTCTCTATCTAACCCCACATGCAACTCACTCATGGTAAATCAACACAATACAAAGACACTGTTGTTTTACAGGGAAGTGAATTCAGTGGAAACTCGAAGAAGAAGAAGAAGAAGAAGAAGGTTTGCTTGCAGCGCTGCATGTAAACCATACTGAGAACTGAGAAACTGTCCAGCCACGTGGGACCCCTAAAGTGGGGCTGTCCTGCCATGTGCAGACCACTCACGGATTTTATTTAAGTAGCATTTTAGTAGCTTTTATATATTCTATTTATATTATTGATGGATTTTTTTTTATTATTTTGGTCACATCACTGTGATTTTGAGTTCTTTCTTTCTATGTGTCTCCTTTTCTGTCCTTCTTTTGAGGTATTGAAACAAGAACATACATATCACACACAACTGAACACCTTAGTTAGTGTTTTTTGCTAAGGCAAGCATCATTAGGATTGCTCTTAGGGGTTAGGTTTTAAGTAATTAAACAGGTAAAAAAAAAAAAACACTTTAGAGGGGCTCTTTTGACTTTGCCTAGTGAAAAACAAAAGACACCCAGAACACCCTACAGTAACAACACCCTGGGACTTGTAAAATGTTTAAATGTTTGATATGTTTGTAAAGTCAGTAAAGTGTTAAACATTTGTAGGTGCACAAGTGTATGTTGTGTTTGACGTTGTACAGAACATACAGTGTTGTGAAATAGTCTGATGTGTTGCTATCTTCCTATATGTACTATATGCCCATGAGTTCAACAACACTATTTCAAGCAAAAACACATTATTCTGCTCAATATTACACATAGTGCGATAAATAATAGTGACAAACACTCCTCTGAGGGGCTTTTAAGATTGTGGATGTGTTTTCTGTCACATTCTTTTGACTTATAGAGCACTAACAATGAGTTATATGGAGGCACTTTAAATGACCTTTAAATGAACAGAATTCAGAAGAATTCACATTTACATTTTTCTTGTCAAGGCTTTTAAAGAGGCCAAACACTGGCAGTAAGGAATGCCACTATGTCCATGTCTAACTATAGCTTAGCTATTATCTTGGATGAGGTATTTGAAGTCTGCACATACCAAGATGACAGCATGATCGTTTATCTTACAGATGACTGGCATTTCTGTGCGTTTTCTTTTGTTTTTGTTGGCTCACGATAATGATATGCACTCTTCCCAAAGACTGAAGCTGCAACTTCCTAGGAATCAACACAGAGCCACCGAAAAACCCCAAAATAAATAATGTCATCATATAATATGTTAGGTCCTAGAATATCAAAATGCACAAAAGGAGGAAGATCTTTTTCATATTTGGCTCCTAAACTATGGAATAGTCTCCCTAGCACTGTTCGGGATGCAGACACACTCCCTCAGTTTAAATCTAGACTAAAGACTCATTTATTTAGCCAGTTATACACCTAATTTATCCTTCAACTCACAATTAGGCTGCTTTAGTTTAGTCTGCCGGAACCAGAAACCAGAAACATTGATCTTGAACTATTACTCTACAATAAATTGAATGGCATCTATGCTAATATTGTTCTATTTGTTTCCTTGTCTCAACCTCGTGACTCCTATCCTGAGGTCACCAGAACCGGCTGGATCCAGCACCATTCCTGCTTCATGTTGGACTCCACTGATACCTGTCTCTGAGTGATGACAACTAAATGCAGCCGGTGCCAGCCAAACATAACTTCAGTCTATTACGGTGTACTTCAGAGGATGAACTGATGCCAACTCCATCCATAAGACATGGGATACATTATATGCCATTGCCTGAACCTTGGATTTAGGATAGACCACAACGAAATTACCGGCCGGTTGAACTGGGATGCACCTCATTGCTCTCTGCCTGCATCACCTCGATCTAATGATGGACTGCACTCGTATAATGGAATACATGGACTATCAATTAACTGCCAACAAAACACTTCATCAGCCAACTAACAAGGACGATGCATCTATGTGAACTTGTGCAGTTAATCCAGGATGGACTTCAAAGACACTGGTCATTAATCTTACAGTTCTTACATAATCGATGTTTAAACACTGACCCTTAACACTTACTTAGTTTAATAATTTTAAATCATGACTTGCACTGCACATAAGTAATATTGGCATTATATTCATGATGTTAGCCAGAGGGGAACTGGCCCCCACAGTGAGTGGAGTTTTGTGTTCCTTACCACAGTTGCCTTCGGCTTGCTCACTGGGTTTATAAATACAATTATTATTTAATTAATGATTTTTAATCACAAATCACAATCTAAACTATGCAATGATCTCTACTATCAACAGTCTTATTAGATATTACAGTTTAATTCTGTTAATGCATGATTTCCTGTAAAGCTGCTTTGAAACGATGTGTGTTGTGAAACGTGCTATGCAAATAAAAATGACTTGACATGTACTACCCTTGTGTCTTTCCAAAATCCATACGACTGTCTTCTGTGGGATAAATGTAAAGCCTGTTGATGCTGCTTTTGTTTTCCATACAATAAAAGTCAAAGGGTACTGAGGCTAATAACATTCTCCTTTTGTTTCACAGAAGAAAAATAAGTCATACAGGTTTAAAAAAGGGTGAGAAAATGATGAAAGAATTTTCATCATTGTGGGAAACATCCTCTTAACACTCTGGATACCACAATTCCCAAATAATATTAATCTTTATAATTGATCCAAGGATGTTGTGTGTGGATGTACCATGGTGAATTAGTTCTCTAAACCAGGTCTGGTCGAACACAATCTCAAGGGAACCCAAATATGCATTTAAACCTTGAAGTTTTCAATTAGCTCTTAAGACACACAGTAGTAACTCATAACTGAGATTGAACTTTCAACCAGGTTCTCAATCATTTATTTATTAATTTAGTCTTGTGTGTGGTGTGTTGTTATCAAAATTTGTAAAAAGATTTAGTGTGTAGCATTCAGTATGTTTTACAAAGGCCACCTTGTGAGAATAATGTATGTGAAGTTTGTGTGTGATTGTGCGTTGCCATTTCAAGTACATGTGAAATGGGTCAATTGAACTTCCATTGTAAGTGCCTCACTGTAGACAAGACATTATGCCACAAATGCTGTTGATTGAGCTTAACATATTAAACCCAGAATATTCCTTTAAACATGCTTTGGTTAACTCTTAATGACTGTGTTTTCAGGTTTTAAAACTGAACCAACGTGACCTCTAATGTACTGTATGTAATTCTCTGCCAACACACACACACACACACACACACACACACACACACACACACAATGACATTGACAAGGACCAATGCAAATCTATAACAGCACACCAGAGAAAAAGGGCACACACATATCGCTGCGAGGGATATGGCTGACACACAGAGGTTTACTGAAGCGTTAAAACCAACTGTGGTTGAGTGTCAGACCCACAACACACACAGAGCCTATTAAATAGACTGATAGTGGAAAACAAGCAATCACAATACTGATGTAAACAAAAAACAACCACTATCAGCTAAATTACCACAAAAAGAAGCCACATCCTTTACAACACAGAATCATTACATATAGCACATTCTACACATACAGTATAAATAAAGGACAACACTGGCACACCACACGGCAACGCCAGCATCAAAATATACATTTGCACATACATCAAATAAGCACTCTTAAAGGTGAAAGATATCATTTCTGCGGCACCAAATGAAATTGCAATACAGAATCCCTCCAATGTCATTGTTCAGACAAACAGGAAGTCCGCCCCATACTCATGCCATTGGCTGAGCAAGAAGTCGGGGTCGTTCTACTTAAAAGCACCACAGACCACGGTGTTAACACGCTTCATGATGTCTAACCACCCATGTTTTTCTTGTTGCACATTAAGTATTTGAACTAGGGCGGTAGATTAAAATATTCATCATGATAAATCTCAGAATTGATTTAGTTCGTTTTAAAGATTCCTATGAATAGAAGTTGGTTTAGCAATTCTTTTGCATTACACTTGTAGGAAAATACAATATACGGTATGTTTATGTACAAAGAATAACGATAAATTCACCATAAGTATAAATAAACCTGTTCATATACAGTATATATATATATATATATATATATATATATATATATATATATGAATATAATGTTCATTTATGTATTTATATATCTAAACAGTATGTGTATATATATACATATATACATACTGTTTTAAGGGCTTCGGATAGGGGTAAGCTGACTTTAATAATATTACTTCCAGAAAAAAAGGAAAAAATAAGAGAAATGGTTGGTTTTGACATGCATTGATCAATATGTTACAGGAAACTCTTATGAGGTTGAAAGGAGGATCCTAGAGAGAGGTTAAAAATGTCATACCCCTGGATCCCATCAGACAGATTTAGTGGAGTTTGGGAAGTCGTAGATTCTGCACCTGTCACTATAAAGCATATACACACTGAAAGAGGGATCGTTGTCCTTGTGAGATTTTCAGGTCATCGGCCTTTTGTCTTTCCAGCCTGCATCGATGCATACAAAATAACTGAAGTCTGACACCCCACATTTGAAGACACTATGCTGGGGCTGGATTTTTATCACACACACACACACACACACACGGGCGTAGATTCCGGGGGGTGATGGGGCTGAAGGTAACCCCCAAATAATAAAAAAAAGAAAGTACAAATCTACGCCCTTACACACACTCATATTCACAGCATTCTCCCAAAACAATGGCATAATACTTCTGTAATGAGTACAAAACAAATGTACAGACCGACTGACTCACACTGTTTAGCGGAGTGTTTGTGGGTCCCCGGGCGGTTCGGTTAGTGATTGTGTTATTGTATTGTGATATGTGTGTGGATTTGTTCTGCCCTGGGGGTTCTGTGTCATATTGGCTCAGATCCGTTCCACCCATCTGGTTGAGGACAAAACTGAGAGGATCAGACCTAGCCAGAAATATTTCACACATACACACACACACACACACACACATGCAGTGTACGGACAAAGCAAAGCACTATTAGATGTTAAACAATTATTCGACAAACATAATTTCTTTCTTTCTTTCTTATTTCTTTCACTTGTGCAACACTTGCCACCATGACTGAAAGGGTTTATTAGTGGTTGCTAGGGCTTTACTATAAGGTTGCTAAGGTGTTTGCAAGTGTTTGTCAGGTCAGTGTAACTTCATCTGAGTTTGTTTCCCCATTTTATGTCTGTTTGGCCGAAGGTGTATGTTTGATTGCTCAGAAAAGTAAAAGCACACCTCTCCTCTAAGCTGCACGAAGACGTTCATGTCCATCGCTCAAATTCCGATACATAATACATGTTTAATAGGGTTAGGTGTTTCAAACAAATAGATAGAGAAAATATGAAGTAGCTCTCTTTGTCATCATCTTTAAGTTTGTGTTAAATTTGTTCCCCTGCAGGAGGTGTGATGGTATGACCTGGAGCTCAGTGTGTTGTTAAGGAACAGGTGGGGAAGGAAGACACCAAAGATTGGGATAGGGGAGTTTGGACTCAAACATAGGCACATGTTCAATGTCCTGTAAGAACCGGATGAATTCAGCCTATAGTATATGGTCATTCTTTCACACATTTTATCATCCGTAGCATAAACAGTGCAAGACAAGTTGCACGCTGAAGTTTAATCCTTAGGGTTAGGGGTTTGTTAGCAAACACTACTTAAAGGAATAGTTCACCCGAAAATGAACACTCTCTAATCCTTTACACACCCCCATCCCATACCAGATGTGTGTGACTTCTTCAGCAGAACACAACGATTATTAGAAGAATATTTCAGCTCTGTAGGTCCTCATAGTGCAAATGGAAGGTGACCAAAACTTTGAAGTCAGCATAAAGGTAATCCAGAAGCATGAGGGTGAGTAAATGAGAACATTTTCATTTTTGGATGGACTAACACATTAATATCTTAACTGAAAGTCTCTTATTGTTTTTGAGCAATAATAACATGTTTACAGGAACACTGACATGTATTTACTCTTCTAAAATATTGAATCACTCCGTTCGAGTGTTGAGTTTCGACTGGAGAGAAAGAATGAGCATTAAACACACACTTTGAGCTGATGAACTGCTATATGTGCGCCATCTGCCATGTGGAGGTCAAGATTTCTAAAACACCTCATGATCACTCAGCACCAACATTCACTCTCTGGATCACTCATTCTTTCCATCACTCAATCACTCAATCACTCACTCACTCACTTAACCCGACACACACACACACACACACACATTTAAAGGGTACAGAAAGCTATGGAATTAATGAAGTTTTTCTATGTCACTGTGTGTGTGTGTGTGTGCGTGCGTGATTTCAGACACTCTAGTGTTGTTGGATCTGTTTTTGAGGGAGGAAACATCAGGGTAAAGAAAATGTTATGACAGAGCAGTGAGTGAAACATCACAGATGTGACCACACACACCACTGAGAAACTTCTTTTTGAAGACACGCTCATGTTTAGGCAACATTTTTGGCAATCTAATGCACACATGTGAGTGTGAGTGTGTGTGTGTGTGAGAGAGAGAGAGAGAGAGAGAGAGAGAGAGAGAGAGCGTGTATTTATCACTTTTTGCTTTAGGGGTAGGGTTAGGGGATAGAATATAAAGTTTGTACAGTATAAAAATCATTATGTCTATGGAAAGTCCCCATAAAACATGGAAACACAACATGCATGTGTGCGTGTGTGCGTGTGTGTGTGTGTGTGTTGAAGAAAAAATTAAGGAAATTGTGAGAAAATTCAATTGATGACATCATTACAATGAAATATGGATGAAACATCACAACATAATACATGTTTTCTCATAAAATAGTGCAAGCGACACTAAAAAGTATTGATTGGCACTTTTAAATATAATGCCCCTTTATTCTAGACTCTTTTACTTCTATTTTGTCTTTAAAATTCTCAGATCTAAGTGTGTTTGAATTGTTGAATTTCCAATGATTAACACTCTCGGGACATTTCTCCATATAGCGACATTATTTGCAGACACCAAAAGTATTCATACTTGCATACTAGATGCTGTTGCTCACTTTAAAATGGCAAAAAGTGCAACTGCAATGTGCATCATTCCTAAACTGAAATATTAATAATAATAAAATACAAATAATAATATTGTCTTATTTACTGGTAAACATATCTAAACATCCTTGAAACAACAACAAATATTTGAGAAGCAAAATTACATAATATATTAAGTCGAAATCTAAGGAAATTTGGTGAGGTTTATGATTAAAACAAGAAAAAAAAATTGCTAATTGGTTAATAAAAATAAACTTGGCTTATATATATATATATATATATATATATATATATAATTTTTTTGCATTTCTGCAATGTTTATTTTGCATTAAGCGCATAAAAATATGAACATCACTGACATTTATTTCTAATAAAAATAAAATCATAATAATATTAAAGTAGCAGAAAAGGTTTTGTTTAAAAACATTGTATCTTTGGCATAAACTGAAATAAGTAAGACGTTACATTAATAAGTATTATTTAACAATTCACATAAAACACTATCATCACTGTGTTATGGCAATATAAACACTGCCCTCTTATGCTTATAGGTTAAAAATCTAGATCTACAAAAATATTGATAATTAAATGTTTTCTTAACTAAACATTTCTTAATATGTTCATTGAGTTTTTCCACTTTCTCTCTCTAAACACTCAACACTCACATCCACACAAATTCCCTCTTCATCAGACACACACACACGCTCACACACATATACTTAAATTAATATCGATTTCTCTGTCCACTCAGTAAATAAATGATCTTTTTCTTTGGCGAGAAAGGCTGCAGGTAATTAAAATCATCACGTGGAGATCACAGGGTCTCAGATTCCTTTACTTAGCTCCCACTTACAGCCCCGTGGAAATTTTTGGTGATTACTCCATAATACATTTTGGACCATTATGATCAAGTTATTTGACAGGTGACACTAGAAAGCTAGTCTCGTATCATGTTTCACAGTAATGACTCAAAGCCACAGCCATTCTGTGTTTTATCATAAGTAGAATGATAAGCAATGGACTGATGCTTGTTCTATTTCTATAGTGCTGACTCAACCTGAGATCACTTTCCTGAATTTGGTCTCTTGGTGCCTTTATAGGTCCTACAGAAGCAACTCTCCTCCCACCTAGTGGCCATCATGCAAAAGACACAAACTGTATGTGGTATTAGCTTCATCAGCCTAAACTGGCACAGGCACATTTATGGATGCCTGATGCATATTGCACAAAAGGTGTTTTCTTCAACTGCCAAGCTCCAATCAGACTGTGTAGCTCTAAGCAATTTACGGGAGTCAAGGTGCACACATCTTGATGGTTGAAATGATGGTTGGTCGTTGTATATGTCAGTCAGACAAATGGGCAGTTCTTGGCCAGTAATAACTGCAATGTGGACCAGACGTTATGCTGATAATCAAAAGTCTGGCACGTGTATTTTCAGAAAAAACACAAGATTTTAGAGGAAATGTTTCACGTTTTTATTGAAAAATGTGCTTCGAGGTTTGGAATGTGGCAGTACACACTGATCATTAGAACATCATTCACGACACCAAATCATTTCGTTAGAGTACATTTTTGTAGTATACAAAAGATACCATCTGTCCTTTATTTTCCCTTTAATAATAAACGAAAGAAAACAACTAAAAGACGACACAAAACGTGGGAGAAACAAAACACGACAACAAGAAATTCAGTCAAATACTCTTTAAGTGAGATCTTATAGGGATAGTTGACCCCCAAATTAAAATTATGTCATCATTTACTCACCCTAATGTAGTCCTACCCCAGGGATGGATTGGGGGGGGGGGACCCTGGGCTTTAAGGTTGGAGAACCCCCCTTCCCAATAAACAACTTTCGGAGGGGGGGCCCTTGGAGATAATTGGCCCCGAGGCCTTTGCCAATCATAATCCTTCCCATTTACTTCCATGGAAAACAGAGATGATGGTCAGCAGTATGCTAATCTCAGTCACCATTCACTTTCATTGCATCTTTTTCATACAATGAAAGTGAATGGTGACTGAATCCCTCATTCTGCATACTGTAACATCTCCTCGTGTTCCACAGAGTCAAATAGGTTTGAACAACATTTTTGGGTCAACTATCCCTTTAACACAAATGGTCCAGAATGGGATTTAGTTTAGGACATGTAACGGAAGAGACAAGCAATGGAAATACATCCTATTCCTGATAACTGCAGGAATTCTGCTATAAAGTGGCTAAGTGCCCTAAATTCCAAACACAACACAAATGGATTGTTACAATATTTCTATCTAGTGAATCCACTAGGATTGTCTTTATGACAGTGCAGTTTTCTGGATTACACTGACTCAGAATAAAGGCAAGAGGTGTTTCAACAAGTGAATGTGTGTTTGTGTTGGATTCAGGTGGTTTTTAAGGGTTCTTGATGTCATATCACACCTTATTAAAACCACCATCTTCATCCAAATGTGCATTCAATCAAAGCCTACAGCTTAACGTCTCATTTATACTCAATGATTATTGTAAACAATTTCAGTATCTGACTTTGTCAGTTGATTCTATGTGATTAGTAAAGTGTACCAAAACAATTTTTTGTGCAGGGATAATTATTTGGTCCACCCTCTTAAACAAAACTATAAAACGAATAAAACTAGCACTCACTCTCAACATATTTCACTCTCGCCTTGTCATGAAACCTGTAAAAAAAACATGCCTGACTCATATTTCACAACAAAATCAGAAACAAGAAAGAAAGCTCAACCCAAAGAAATAAATTAAAAGATATACATTTCGATTTAAGGACTATTAAAGGAATATTCCGGGTTCAATAAAAGTTAAGCACAATCGACAGCATTTGTGGCATGCTGTTAATTACCACAATAAATAATACATTTGAC
Organism: Moxostoma hubbsi; assembly: GCA_032164185.1. Lineage (NCBI taxonomy): Eukaryota > Metazoa > Chordata > Actinopteri > Cypriniformes > Catostomidae > Moxostoma > Moxostoma hubbsi. Next base: position 33,620,312 of record JAVLUX010000030.1, on the reverse strand, counting down.
TCTTGACCCTTCTGCATTGACCCTTTCTTTCAAGAAGCTAAAATCGAGGTTGCGGTTTTGGAGGGTTTAAAGGCAGAAATGTGAAGCTTATAAGTGTATAAAAGCACTTTCATGAATTAGTTTGTTAAAACTTGTGTATTATTTGAGTTGTAAAGTTGTTTAAATTGTAATTTTAGTGAAAGTTACAGGGATTACAGGTTTATAGTGTTACGTTGTCATGGCAACGAAGTTGTAAAATTGGACAACTTAACTTTTTCACACTAAAATCATGTCAACACATATCGTTTACATCTTGTGGCTAATAATAATATTGACTTCCATTTTAAATGCCTCATTGTAAACCCAGATTTATTTTTATTTTTTTCATTATTTTTTTTAAGTCGGGACAAGTCAAAGTTAAATTTAGCTGTTTGTTGAGCTTAACTTTTACCGAACACGGAATATTAATTGGAGGACCTTTTTTGCACTGTTTGCAATTTTAATTATCATGATGAAAAAAAAATTATAATAATAATTCTCATTGCTGTAATGCAAAAAAATATATTATTTACACTGTGTAGTGTTTATACGTCAGTTTAGTGTTGTAATTCTAATAAACAGATTTTTATTTTTTTTAATTATTGTATTACAGTAAAATTTTACTCCAAATAAAGAATAATGGAAGTGACAAAAAAAGAACTACTCAAAAGTAAGTTTCTAGATGCACTATTTTAATGAGAATTGAAATAATTTGTCATAAAAATATGTTTCATTCAACTTAAAGGGACAGTTCACCCAAAAATGAAAATTCTCTCATCATTTAGTCACCCTCATGCCATCCCAGATGGGTATGACTTTCTTTCCTCTGCAGAACACAAACGAATATTTTAGAAGAATATCTCAGCTCTGTAGGTCCTCACAATGCAAGTGAATAGGGGCCAAACGAAGGTCCAAAAAGCACATAAAGGCAGCATAAAAGGAATCTTTAAGACTTCAGTGGTTTAATCCATGCCTTCTGAAGCGATATGATAGGTGTGGTTGAGAAAAAGATCAATATTTAAGTAATTTTTTTACTATAAATCTCCACCTTTGACAAGCCCCAACCAGTAGGTGGCGATATGCATAAAGATATTTATAATAAAAAGGGACTTAAATATTGATCTGTTTCTCAAGGACACCTATCATATTGCTTCAGAAGGCATGGATTAAACCACTGGAGTCGTATTGATTACTTTTATAATGCTATATCGTGCTTTTTGGACATTCATAGTTCTGGCCAGCATTCACTTGCATTGTATGGACCTACAGAGCTGAGATATTCTTCTAAATATCTTCTTTTCTGTTCTCCAGAAGAAAGTCATACACATCTGGCATGGCATGAGAGTGAGTAAATTATGCAAATTTTTTATTTTTTTTGGTTAACTATTCCTTTAATGCTTAATATAATTTTCGCTTCTTTTGTAATTATTATTTATTTATTTTGGGGTGAAATGTGAACTAGGCATGTTTTCAAGAAATTCACCCATATCCCTTCGAGTTTTACTGATTCTCCTTTAATGTGTATCTCTCTCTCACTCACTCGATTTCATATATTACAGTACAGTTTGGTGGCAGGCCTGCTCATAACTTGTAGCGTTAACAAAGATAAACATATCCTTTCTCACATAAGACAGGAAATTACCTAGAGGGCACAGTGGCTGAGCAGAATGCCGATTGTGATTGCGGCAGAAGGCAGTGTCAAAGGTCAAATCTTCTCCGTTATAGAGAACACGAATAAACATTTTTTCCAACCCCTTTCCTCTTTTTCTATCACTCATCTTCCCATTTTTCCCTTTGTCTTTTACTTCCGGGCTATTCCACAGCTCGAACACCAGCCGTGCAGCAAATCTCGGAAATCCCGCCCCTTCCAGACCCAGTGCGCTCAGCAACGGCGCCATAGTTACGTCATGTGCAGAAGCTAAAGCAAAGATCGCATCTTCCTTGCCTTTGCGTGTCTGGCTACCTCTAGCGATCTTCTCCAAGCGTGCCGCAGTACGGTTGAGGTACGGATGTGCTGCGAGCACTGCGTAGCGGCGGTAAAGCCCCGCCTCCCGTCGCTCCAGTTCGTCATCTTTCTGTTGCCGGCGAATCACTGCAAAGTGCTGTAGCGTAAGACATGCCCCCTCGGCCGGAGCGTTTGCTATAGTCCGTGTGCTTGAGCAGGGAAATGGAAGGCCGTGGCAAAAGTGACATAGCAGTGCGTCCACCGGATTGGCCGCCCTCAGAGTCTTAGTTGCCACACCCAGAGTTTTCGCCATGGCAACGTATGTGCGTTCGAGTTCCGTGTCTGCAGTCCTCTGGCGATACTGCCTGTGCTGCTCCTGGTCCAAGAACCGGTTCCGTGCAGGACAGTCACAGGAAGAACCGCAGAACAGCGTACTCCACTGCTGCCTAACCGTCAGCCGCGACCAATCAAAATGAGGCAAGAAACCAAACAGGAAAGCCAATCCACTCTGGAGGGTGCGGCTTTTACCTGTAGTCTCCAGCCACAACTGCCGTGGAGACCAATCAGCAGTCAGCAGATTGTGATGCTTGATGTAGGCCTGATGAAGATGATCGCCATTTTTCAAGTGCTGTACGACACCTAATAGAAGAGAGAGAGACTGAGAAATACATTTTCACACAGAAGCACATTGTACATATTAAGTATATAATTTTGTAACATGGGAAATGCTACACTGATCGGCTACCTGTCTGGGTAAGCTCGCCCATCTCGCAACTGCTGTGATTGGGTAAACGGGGTAGAGATCCAAGTGAAGTGTCCCAGTGGCCACGCCCACCCAGTGCCATGTGACTAATGAATGAGTTCAAGAGGGGATGTGTGGGTTTTCTGCAAAATTACAAAAATTGTAATAATCAAAAAACTGCTTTTAAAGCTAGGCAATATCTCTTAAATATATATCTTGATCATTTTGAGTCTTTGGACAATGTTAAATATACAGTGTATTTTAAGTATATATAGCCATTACTGACACAGGAGATAAATCCAGACACTATTAAAACTCTCTTAATCTCTTTCTTTGTACGCTCATACTCAAGTCAAATCAATGTGACTAATGGGGCATTTCCACTGCGCGGTACAACTCGACTCAACTCGACTCTGCTTGCTTTTTTGGGGTTTTCCACTGTGGATAGTACCTGATAATTTTTTTTAGTACCACCTCGGTCGAGGTTCTAAGCAAGCCGAGCCGATACTAAATGTGACGTCAAAATCCTGCTGATCAGTGATTGGTCAGGGAGAATCGTCACTACCAGAGTCACTGGACTTCCGACACGCGACATCAACCCGCTAGTTTTAAAGTTATCAACAGCGATAACAGTATCATTTGTTTAAGCAACTTCTGAATTGTGAAAAAAGAAATGGCTGTGCACAAAACCACGCCGTGGTCGATAAATGAGGTGCAGACGGTCCACTCGTTAGCGATGAGCGAAACGATAAAAGTCTCTCAGGAAGCGTCTCAGCTGTTGGCCACACACGGCTACCACCGGACCTACCAACAGTCTAGGGAAAAGTTACAAAAACTTAAAAGTGAAGACAGAACCATAAAGGAAAAGTGGAAGTGGTTTGACCAAATGGATGCTATCTAGACCGGCGAGCAATGGGAGGGAGAGTGCCCTGGACTGGTGGAGGATGGTACGTTTTGTTCTGTTAACTCTATACTCTGCTTGAAATCTTCACTTTATTTAGTTGACCAGCTACTGGAAGCTTCTAAAACAACCAGGCCAATTTAACTTTTAAAAATCACCATGCAACAACTGCTTTATGCAGTACAATGAGCTAGCAGCTAACAGCTAGCGGTCGTGTTATTGTTTTGGTCAGTTTGTGTCGTGTTTAAGATGATGTCACTGCAGTAGAGGCGGTGCAACTATGACGATCATCCTATAATCCCACCCACGTTGAGGTGGCACTAAACTGCAGTGGAAATGCAAGCTCGGAAAAGTAAAGCGAGTAGAGTTGAGGAGAGTCGAACCGTAACGTGCCGTGGAAAAGTGGTTATTACAAAATCCACCCACAAGGGAGTGCTATTATAGCACTAATAATTTAACAAATTAACATTGTTTAAAAAAGTAGTCTAGAGAGATAGGCTGATATTTTTGCATGTCTGTTAAGTTCTATTAAAAGACAGAAAAAGAACAACATTGTTGCACAAGAGAGAGAGGGGCTTATGGATGAGGATTACTCTGTAATACATAACATCTGAGACAGCATGGGAATATTATGGGTTGCTGACTGTGATTAATAATTCTCGGAATATTCTGCATTTGTCGTGTCATTGGTTAGAATACTGAGATGAAATCATGGAAACACGGCGGTTATTTTCAGTAACATTAGAGTGACTGTTCAATGCTGGCGTATCCACAGCAACACGGCTCAGGGAAGGATAAAAGAGGATGCCAGGAATGAAATATTAATCTTATAACAGTTTAAAAACTGCATGTCCTTTGACAGACATCCCACCTGACATACACACACAAACATAAACCCACATTTACATACCAACCACTGGTGGTTATTGGTAATAATCTAAAAAAAATCCTCTAAAGTGAAGTGAAGGATTTAAATTAGATTTGGTTGCATGTAGACAGATACATGAAAAGACATGGATGGATGGATGGATGGATGGATGGATGGATGGATGGATGGATGGATGGATGGATGGATGGATGGATGGATGGATGGATGGATGGATGGATGGATGGATGGATGGATGGATGGATGGATGGATGGATGGATGGATGGATGGATGGCATTTCCTTATGTGTGTGTTTACCTCTTTTCTGACAGGGTGCAGTCTATGGCAGGCTTCTTGGTTTTGGGGATGGAGTACAGCGGGAAACGGTCACCATGGCGAATCATCACCTGGACCGACAGCAGCTTGTAGTCAGGCGGACTGTGACCTACACCATAAACAAATGCATCACTACATGTCTATGAAAGTCTTCAAGTGTGTATGAAGGTGACTGTGTGTGTGTGTGTGTGTGTGTGTGTGTGTGTATGTGTCTCTTACCCTCCCAACCGTGCTCAGTGAGATTTGGGTAATTGCAGTACTGGTGGGTGTCTCGGATGGGGTCTGGGGCAGGGGGATCTGTATGGAGAACTGGATTCACACGCTTCCTGCTTTTACCTTGTGACCTTTGCTCTGCCATCGGATTGGTCTGAATCAGGTGCACTATAGACAGAAAGAAAGAAAGAAAGAAAGAAAGAAAGAAAGAAAGAAAGAAAGAAAGAAGATTCAAATGGCTTTGAGAACCAGCCGAAAAATAAACATTCTGGATGCATTCACACACACACACACACACACACACACACACACACACACACACACACACTTTTTCCAACTTTCCCAGTTCTGAGCTCATAGAGTAAACATTGAGGCTGCACAGAGCTGCGAGTTGTTGAATTTTGGGAATCACCATGGTGATGTGGGCAGAGGGAGGAGTCTGACAGGTCTCCATAATGATGGGGATTGAGCTTTAAAAGTGTAAGCAGTGACTCTTTGTCATTAAAAAGTAGAGCGCAACAATCCCTTAATGTCACACATAAAAACACGCAACACAAGTCTTACCATAAAATCTGTTTCTACTTAACATTTAAGCTGCCTTTGCATTTTTATGGATAAAAGTCAAGAACTCAGTGATTCATTGACCTTTAAGAAGGGAGAAAATTGCAACGAAATACTAAATTTTAGCTGTAAAGCTGTAAAGCTGTAAATGGCACTGACATTATAAGCAATAATTATTAAAAAGATGCATGATAAGACCCTTTTAATAATATGTAAGAAATGCAACCTACGGAAGCCATATCGCACATTGGAATAATAAAAAAAAAAAAAAGTAATTCTGACCTTTTTTTTATTTTTTATTTCGACTTTATTTCTCCCAGTTGTGACTTTATTTCTCCCAGTTGTGACTTTATTTCTCCCAGTTGTGACTATTTCTTGCAGTTGTGTGTTTACCTCGCAATTTTGACTATATCTCATAATTGCGACTACATTATTTCACAGTTGCGAGTTAATATGTCAGAATAACGAGTTTGCGTCTCACATTTACGACTATACCTCGCAATTATTATTTTATATCTCACAATTCCAACTTTGTATCTCACAATTTCGACTTTTTATCTTGCAGTTGTTTTGACTATATTTTGCAGTTGCAAGTTTACATCTCAGAATTATGAGTTTATATCTCAGAATTATGAGTTTACATCTCAGAATTATGAGTTTATATCTCGCAATTGTGAATATATCTCAAAGTTCCGGTTTAATATCTCAGAATTTCTTTTGCTTTTTTTGACGATATCTTGCCATTTCAACTTTATATAATGCGATTTCAACTTTTTATCTCACAGTTGTGACTATATCTTGCAGATACGAGTTTATATCTCATAATTAGGTTATATCTTGCAATTTCGACTATTTCGCAATAGCGACAATAAGTTCATATCTCAGAATTATGAGTTTATATCTCACATTTTCAAATATCTTGCAATTGTGACTATATCTCGCAATTTCCTCTTTATATCTTGCAGTTGTGACAATGTCTTACAGTTGTGAGTTCGCATCTCAGAATTACAGTAGTTATACAATACTATGCAAAAGTCTTAGGCACGCAAGCTGTTTCACAAAAACATTTGTCGTAAGATGGTCATTTATATCCCCTACTTTAAGAAGTCAATAGGAAATATACATTTTTTACTCCCAATCATTACTATTGCAAATAGATTATAAGAACAGGGAGCCCTGCAACAGATGTCATGGCCCCCCACAGAGACCCCCATTGAACATCAGGTCAGTCTGGGATTGCATGAAGAGACAGAAGCAGTTGAGACAGCCGAAATAGATAGAAGAACTGTGGTGAATTCTCCAAGAGTCTTGAACATCCCATCTGCCAACAACCAAGAATTGGTGCTGTTTTAAAGGCAAACGTGTTCACACCAAATATTGATTTAGCTCTTTTTCTGTTACTGGATTTTGTATGACGTTAATTGATAAATGAAAACTATTTGTCATAATTTTTTTAAGAAATCCTCACTTCGAAATTTTTTCACAAGTTGCCTAAAACTTTTGCACAGAACTGTATATCACATTTTTGAATGTATCTTGCAATTTCAACTTTACATCTTATAATTTCAAATTTATATCTCACAGCTGTTACTATATCTCAGTATTACAAGTTTATATCTCACAATGTTTGACTGTATCTCGCAATTGCAACATATAAAGTCTTGCAATTTTGACTATATCTCACAGTCGTGACTATATCTCAGAATAACACATTTATATCTCACAATTTTGACTTTATATCTCACAGTCGTGACTATATCTCAGAATAACACATTTATATCTCACAGTCGTGACTATATCTCAGAATAACACATTTATATCTCACAATTTTGACTTTATATCTCGTATTTGACTATATCTTGCAGTTGCAAGTTAATACAGTATCTCAGAATTAGTTTATATTTCACAATTTCAACTATATCTTGCAATTGAGTTATGATTTATTTAATAAAAGTTGCAATTGCTAGAAATAAAGTCACAATTGTGAGATATAGTCAGAATTACATATAAAATGTAAATTTCCCTCCATGGTGGCATTAAGGCGCCATAGCATCCTAACTAAATCCTAATTCAAAATGTCTGTTCCAATAAAATGGCATCATGCACTGCCACCAACGTTTTTTCACTGTAAGAAAACATTTTACATACAGTAAATCTACACAATAGCACTTCATTTAACGCGTGTCTATACAGACCTAATTATATCATGACAAAACGTTCAACCTTAAAATGTTTATTGCAGCATTACGAGAGAAGAATATTAACATAAATAACAATGAAACGGTTTAATATGACAAATACAAAACAAATCTAGGAATAAATAAAAATGGAATATACAATTAACACTGCATTAAAAACAATTGTGACAATAGGGTTTGGAAGTACTGATATAACCAACGAGCAGTAAAACTCACCGGAAAGTAGTATAACGGTTAGCTGGCTTATACGGGTAGAGACAGACATTCTGGAGATGTGTGTGTGAGAGAGTGTGTGCAGATGTGTGTGTGTGTGTGTGTGTGTGTAGAACTCATACTGTTCTCTATTCAGTATCAAATCCCCTCTGAATCGCTCCCTCTTGTAACAGATTCCTGACCAATCACGTGTTAAGACAGAGCTCTCAGCCAATCACAGCACAGCTTCACGCAGGGGCCGGCCACACAAAGAGCTCTTTGTAGCCAGTGGCATAAAATCTACAAGTGCAGTTCACAAAGAGAAACACCCTACAACAGAAGCCTTACATGAACACAAATCAAGCAGAATATTGTTTATAATGCTGTTAAATTTTGTGTGTGTGTTGTCTGCGCTCAGTGTGTACTTCGGTAATAGTTCACCCAAAAATTAACATTCTGTCATCATTTATCACCCTCATGTCATTCCAAAAGTGTACGACTTTCTTCTGTGGAAAACAGAAGGAGAAATAAAAAAGAATATACTGAATATATATATTATATATATATATATATATATATATATATATATATATATTTCCCCCAAGCAATTACAATAAATGGGGACCGGAGGTACAATAAATGACAATGTTCGCTGTTCATTTCTGCATATCGTGGAGACATTTTTTGGTAAATTCTGCATAACGGACCCACCGGACCCCTTGGTTCTCCCGATGCACAGTCCTCCCCTGAACGGCCCCAAAGTGTGTCGGCACACCGGGAAAATGCCTGGTATGCCCGATTACCACACCAGCCCTGGTCTCATGTGTCCCCAGAATGTGTCTGTGAAATTTCAGCTCAAAATACCCCATGGATAATTTTTTATACCATGTTATAAATGCCTCTTTTTCAGTGGAATCAAAACTCGCTGATTTCGTGTGTGTCTCTTTAAATGCAAATGAGCTGCTGCTCCCTGCCCCCTTTTTGGAAGAGGGCTGTGCCTTTACAGCTCATGCTTTGGTTACTACAGCAACAACAAATCAGAACCAATTTGACTGACAGCGTAAATACCAGAGTTCAGGCAGGGCTGGACTGGGAAGATAAATCGGCCCAGGATTTTACATAGCAGCTGACACAAAAGTTGAGCGAGGGGGTGTTCGCTGTCCTTTTCTGCATATCGTGGCGCCGCATAACACGGCGGCTCATTTTAGCTTATTGCTCCCCATTCGGCCCATTTCGCCGCCAACCCACCGGCCCACTCGGTTCTCCCATGGCCAGTCCGCCCCCGATCGGCCACAAAGTGCATCAACCCACTGGGAAAATGCCCGGTATGACAGATCACCAGTACAGTTTGTCCACTGCGTCTTCAGTGGCTCTGACGCTTACGAAGCTGAGACATTATTCTTCTCACTGTATCTGCTCCAGCCCGTAAAAAAATGCCGGACTGTGTGTAAATCAATCAGGGGAGGAGGGTGGAGTCCGTCACCAGTCGTGGGCGTGGCCTGCTCTAACGTGACGTCACTTTAGAGCAGAAACGAAAGCCGTTCATTTTGACACACTGTTTTTGATTTATAGAAATATAAGAAAGAGGAGTGGGTGGACTTTTAACATTGTAGGGTGGTTGTGTACACACACTGCTGACTCACATTTATGTACAAACACCATGTAAAAGTGAATTTTGCATAATAGGTTCCCTTTAAGTTCACAGTGTTTAACAGCTCTCTTAAAAAAGAACACACATTTCGTTCTGTTCCTTATAGAAAGCTACAGTATGACATTTTTATTGCAATATACAGCGAGTATAAGTGCAATGGACCACTTTTATGATACTTTTATGGTGTTTTTGCATACATATTAAGTCCCCAATTCTTTAAACAATTCTTCTTTGTTGTTCCACGCAAGCCAGAAACTCATTCTGGTTTGGAACAACATGAGTGTGAGTAAATTATGACAGAATTCTCATTTTGGGTGAGCTAACCCTTTCGTGATAAAGTAATGGTGGCAAATACCCACAATTCACCACAATGAGCACTGGAGCTGGTCACTCCTCTTCAATCTCTCACTTTCGCTCTTTCTCTGTGTATGTATGGTCTCTTTCTCTCTGTCTGCTTGTTAGTCCCTACAGATCTGGAGCCTCTTTATTTAAAACAGACCAGTCATGCTTGAATGAACTAAAGGAAAGAGAGAGAGAGAAAGAAGCAGCAATAGAGGATAGGTCATCTAATTTAAGACGCAGCCCTGTCCTACATTCAGCTTTCAGCTCTTATTGGGAAAACCACAAAGCAGGGAATGAATTAGTAATGACCACACACAGGATAAAAGAAAAGCAAAGCAAGGGAAGAATGGTAAATGGTCTGCACTTATATAGCGCTTTTTTAACCATAGAGGTCACCAAAGCGCTTTATACTGTCTCCCAATCACCCATTCACACACACAAACTCATACACCATTGACAGCAGAGCTGCCATGCAAGGTGCTAGCCTGCCATTGGGAGCAACTTGGGGTTCAGTGTCTTACCCAAGGACACTTCGGCATGTGGAGTCGTGTGGACCGGGAATCGAACCACCAACCCTGCAATTGGCAGCCGATCCGCTCTACCACCTGAGCCACAGCCGCCCTTTAACAGAGAGTTTAGAAGAATGATAATGAAGAAAGGATGACTCTTTAAAACTCTCATTACATGCAGTGGACTCTTGAGTCACACTTAAAAGTGAATCAAAAATGATTAGTGTGGACCTGGCCTTAATTTCAGAATATCATTAGTCGTAAGCAGTTCACCCTATTTTATCATTTTATCACTCTGTATTTCACTAAAATAAATGGCAATAGGTTTGACATTTTATTTACATTTGACTTATGTCCACAAATACTTTTGGAGGCCTCTGTAGATACCAAAATTCAGATCAAATACATACCATTCATTCTTGACACAAGAAAGAGAGAGAAAGGGTTTATTTATCGTGTCAATCACATGGTCATTGTTCAGTCATGTGACAACAATTCCTGTCACCAACAAATTGTCCATCAGTGAAAAAGACAAATATTTCAGCATCCATTCGTGAAGGCTATTTTGTTTGATTTGGTTTCATTTGCTTCTTGTATGCTAGGTATGTATATCCTGTTGCTCAAATTGAGCTGTGATTGGCTGTGTGATTCAGCGGGCAGGCATTAGATGAGCACTGGCCAATCCCTGCTAACGTTCAAAAGTAAGAACATGTTTGGTTTCATTCGAGTTGCCCTTGCAAATTCCAACCATCTGTGCTTGTAAACAACTAAATTAGTATGATCTTGTTTTAGCTATAATATTATATAATCTGCTGATCTCCATGGGGTTAGTTTCTCAAGTTCAAACTTTAATGAAAAAGGATTTTCAGTCAAGGACATGGGTCTGGATTGGGGTCTAATCTGGCAGTAATCTGTCTCAAAAGCCAATCATATGAAGCATTTCTTCATTTCGTATAAAGAAAATCATATGCTCACAGTTATGTAACTTTAGGACTTTCCAGATATTTTGACTGTCTTGATATCATATCATGTAATCATAAATTTAAATACCATATTTAGTTGAGATATTTTCCATTTGCTGCTTTTAGAGCTCTATATTTAGACCGTCTAAACTGGCCGATGGCGATGCCAGTGGCCCCCAACACCCTTTTGCTGAGTTCACAACCCAATGTAAATGTTTGCAGTCAGAGTCTGTACTTTCCTTCTTAATATTGTGACACATTCCAAAGCAGTACATCAAACGAAAGGATCAATCTATCAGACTGGCTGCCAAACTTATTTTATTTGGTAGCTCTGAAGCGAATTCTTTTATACAGTTGAAGACATACTGTGCATACTAGTTTAAGTTTTTACTATCGTAGATTAGCAGTTCACAGATTGCTTGGAGGATTGCACCCCCACCATAACCATCAAACCATCTTCAAGGACCCCTAACCACCAGAACTTAAAAAAGAACAAAAATATGAAAAGCTAAAAGAATTGATAAAAATTGTATATTTTTACACTAGCAAAATATACCAAGTACCACCATGATACTTCAATATTTTTAGGACACAGTAACATGGTAATACCATCTTTTCTTTGCTCATGTATGAAGGTACTACCACCAGAGTATTTTTCAAGTAACATGGAGTACAAAGGTGTATTGATCAAAGTGCCCCTTGGTTCTGCCAATTAACTTTTTGTGAGGGTAAGATTTGGTTAATGTAAGTGATGCCCCCTCTTTAACGATACTGGTGTATTCCAAAGTAACCAACATCGATTGAGTCCAAATCCACTGAAAATGTGTTCTACTGGTACAAGGCACAGTCTGTTATATATATATATATATATATATATATGGCATGTCTTTAAAGGAAATGCCTTTGTTTTGAATGGTGAATGCTGTCTAATTGAGACCTTATTCCCGATGGAACTTGAAAACACACACACACACACACACACACACACACACACACACACAAAGAATGTAAATGCAATTCAATGGAGGTTGTACTCCCTCCTTATACACAAAACATACTTCCCCACACAGAGCAATCCATGAAGAAACCCCTAAATATATATGAATAGCCATAACTCATACAGAGGAAAAGCAGGATACAGACAGGACACGGCACCTGAAATCATACATTGTAGAACACACACACACACACACACACACACACACACACACACACACACACATACACACTTACAATGCTGCAGACTGAAACTCAGCACGGCCAGCAGGGCCCCCACCACCAGCACCAGGATGAAGCGGTTCCGTGCCAGCATTGTCCTTTAATTAGTCGAAACACCTGTCCATCAGCCATACATGCACCGCCCCCTTACTGTCACCTAGGTAGTCAAGAGCAACAGAGAAACATAATATTGCACACATTAAATGTAAAGTTTGTCATTTCTGCACCATTAATAATACCGCAAAGAATTGCAAAATCAATTTTCCAAAACAGTTTCCGTAAAAACACTTTCACAGTCTGTCAATGGTCAGTAAAAACAGTTTTAAACCGATTTATAGTTTTTTACCGATTAATCGTCGCCAATAGTTGCTTTTGGAATATGGGTTATCTGCAAAAATGTATGATTAAAGTTCACTGTATTTATCCCATTGGAGGCATTGAAGGGTTCTAGAATAATTGGCAATATTCATCCATATTTTAATTAAAATTAAGTTTTGTTATTTTGATTACATTATCAAGTGTCTAAATTGAAGCGAGAGTACGCAAAGAAAAATGCAAGTATATGGAAATATCTCCAACTTCATATCTTGGTGAATTGTTTTTTTACACATTAAATAAAAAACAAATGTCTCCCCTTTTAACCCCAATTTTGGCATGCCCAATTCCCAGTGCACTCTAAGTCCTTGTGGTAGCGTAGGGACTCGCCTCAATCCAGGTAGCGGAGGACGAATCTCAGTTGCCTCCGCGTCTGAGACAGTCAATCCACACATTTGCACGTAACCACGGTGACCTAGCGCCTGTGGAGGCTCACGCTACTCTCCACGGCATCCACGCACAACTCGCCACGCACCCCACCGAGAGTGAGAACCACATTATGGTGACCACGAGGAGGATAACCCAACGTGACTCTATCCACCCTAGCAACCGGGGCAATTGGTTGCTTAGGAAGCCTGACAGGAGTCACTCAGCACACCCTGGATTTGAACTTGCGACTCCAGGTGTGGTAGTCAGCTTATTTACTTGCTGAGCTACCCAGGCCCCCCAAATATATCTATTTTTAAAACTATCGGTTACTAGCTTTCTTCCAACACATCAGTTATCTGTGGCGGCAAAATCCAATATCAGTCGACCTTTACGAAAAACAGCTGTCCCACCCCAAATTCACACCATTGGTTGATCCAATCTTGCTCTCTCTGGCTTTACACTTGTTTAAACTATTCAGGAAAATCAACCCATGCATGAATGAATTATACAGTAGAAGTCTCTGCATATTAAGATGGGATGAAATAGAAGTACGTAATTTAACACAGAAAAAATACGCACTTCACCTTTAAGAAAAACTCAGTGTAGCTACAGCATGACTGAATAATTGACAGTGATTAACACACTGCATTTCACATGTCTGAGATGTTGCAGGGCCAAATAGGTAAACACACACACACACACACACACACACACACAAACAGTAATAAAAGCCCCCACAGTTCTGGCTTCCTTTATAAATGTATTGCTGCAAAAAACATACCTTGAAGAGCAGCCAAAGTCTGTCTAAAGATCAAATTCACACAAAGAAACACAAACTGAAAACAACACACACACACACACACACACACACACACACATTACCACACAACATGTAATTTACCCCAATGACACACCAGCAGAAACTGTTATTATCTCTAAATACAGACAATAGTGTGCCTTTGAATTCATTCCTGCACAGCTTTTGTACCAAATTTAAAGCATGCACACAAACACACAAACACAAACGCCGGTGATGAACTGAGCAGATGTTGAAAGTGTCCATTAAACCACAGTCATGACTACACCCAACACTTCTACTGCAAACGCAACTTTTAGTACAGAAAAAACCTAACAGACATGCATTGACACCTTTGCAAACCGTAAAATACATGCCACAGTTTCAGTTTGGGCTTATCTCTCACTGACTGTAGCCAGTCAAGTGTTGTTGACAGCAGTATCCTGCAGTGAGACATACTGTACTCCATCTAAAACAAAGCATTTCTTATTTTTGTACAATATTATAGATGCACTTTTATGACTTTCATCAGTATTTAAAATATTGATTAAATTCAACAACATTAATTGATGAAACATTTTACACTACCATCCATCTGTCACACCACAGGACAATTCAAATGAACAAGTGGAGGCAAAAAGATGATTTAAACTATCAAAAGAAATTGTGACCAGTTCCAGCACTTAAAATATGCATTATATAATATACAATATATAACTGAGAGACCAGATGAAATATTTGGAAGCTACTGCACAATGCATTTGTCATCTAAATGAACTAGTCCAAATATTAGGAGGGTTAAACTGGTTTTCCCGCATTCACTTGAACAAAATCTTAAAAATTGTTTAAAAATAAATCCATATTTTTTGACAACTATCCAAGTTGGACAGAAAGCAATATGCCAGCGCCAATGCCATATAAAATCGGCATTATGATCGATCATTTATATTCTTTAACAATGCAATTTACAAAATAGATGTCTTTTAAATCAGAAATTCCAGGTCATAAATGTAAACTCTGAAATAGTTTCCTCCCTCATGTTAAGAGAGTCGAGATAATCAGTTTATGGTATTTAAAGCGCAACGTGGATTTATTCTTTGAGCTTTTGCATGCACATGCGAATAATGCACACGGCAAATGGGAATGATGCATATGGAATAATAACGAATATGGAAATTAGCGCGTTCAGCGAGATCAGAGCGCAACAATGTAGCAGATCACTCGATCGAACACACTTAAGACACGTCACGAGATGAGAACAGGGAAACCCGCGAGATGCCGCTTTACCTGCCCGTAACAGCGCCGTGCCTTTCCGTTCAGAACTGTCCGTCCTGTCCAGATCCCTGCACTGGGTAACGATAATCCATCTGGTCGAAAGAATGCTGGACAGCCCTGCTCTGTGCCTCTTTGCCCTCCTCCACCGCTAATCTGAATGTGTGTAAACTGTATGTTTGTTGCGAGTTCGAATGCGACCTCTGGTGGTCGCAGTGTAAAATTACAAGCGGTTTCAGCGAATTACAGTTAAAGGGATAGTTCACCAAAAATGAAATTTCTCTAATCATTTACTTACCCTCGTGCCAGCCCAGATGTGTATGACTTTCTTTCTACTGCAGAACACAAAGATTTTTAGAAGGATATTCCAGCTCTGTAGGTCCATACAATGCTGGTGAATGGGTGCCAACATTTTGACACTCCAAAAATCACACAAAGGCAGCATAGAAGTAATCCATATGACTCCAGTGCTTAAATCCATATATTCAGAAGTGATATGATAGGTGTGGGTGAGAAACAGATCAATATTAAAGTGAACTGAAATTCTTCTTCCTGCCCAGTAGCAGACGATGTGCGTGAAGAATGTGAATCACCAAAAATACAAGAAGAAGAATGTGAAAGTAAACGTTAAAGTGGAGATTGACTGAGCAGGGGGGAGAATTTAAAGTAAAAAAAAAAATGACTTAAATATTGATCTGTTTCTCACTCACACCAATCAAATCACTTCTGGAGACATTGATTTAACCACTGGAGTCTTATGGATTACTTTTATGCTGACTTGTGTGATTTTTGGAACTTCAAAATTTGGCACCCATTAGCTTGCATTGTATGGACTTACAGAGCTGAAATATTCCTCAAAAAAACCTTCATTTGTGTTCTGCTGAACAAAGAAAGTCACACATATCTGGAATGTCATGAAGGTGAGTAAATGATGAGAAAATGTTCATTTTTGGGTGAATTATCCCTTTAAACAACCCTTACTACTCTAGTGGTACCACGGTAAGTTAAAGTAACCAATACAATCAATCAATCAATCATACATCTGTCTATCCATCTGTCTGTCTGTCTATCTATCTATCTAACTATCCATCTATCTATATTATAGGGCACCTGTGTGAACTCAAGGGGAACTGACTTCATACTTCCACTGAAACTCACCTTGACTTCATCTACTGATGAGGATATTAGAAACTGTGGAACCATTAGAAATTCCAAAATTGATGACTGAGCAAAAAAAAACCTTGGAGGAGTTTGATGAGGTAATTAAGGCCTTACCTACAGGCAAGTCTCCGGGGCCAGATGGTTTAGCTTCTGCTTTACGCAGATGATATTTTATTATTTGTCTCTGACCCTACTAGATCTATGCCTTGCCTCCACAGAATAATTAATTCCTATTCCAAGCTCTCGGGATACAAAGTCAATTGGTTTAAATCCGAAGCTTTGTCTTTGACAGTGTACTGTCCAGTAATGGCCTTCTGGCTGGGCACCTTCCAGTAGCCCAAACAGGGCATTAAGTATTTGGGTATTTTATTCCCAGCAAATTTGTCTGATTTAGTTGCCTTTAATTTTGACCCTTCAATTGAAAGATTTTCGAGCTATATGAGCAGATGGGCTTCATTACATTTATCGATGATTGGGAAGGTTAAAGTTATTTAAATGAATTGTATTCCAAAATTCAACTACCTGCTACAGTCACTCCCTATAGATGTCCTCCTCTCGTATTTCAAGCAATTTGATAACAGAGCGAAGTCCTTCATTTGGTATGGTAAACGTCCCAGACTACATTTCAACAAATTACATAGGCCGATTGACAAAGGTGGGCTAGGCCTATCCAAGATTTTGTTTTATTATTATGCATTCGGTCTCAGGCATTTGGCTCATTGGTCGCTTCCACCTGAAAGAGCCCCTCCCTTGTATTCCATTGAACAGGAAGTCCTTACCCTTATTTCGCCATTGCAAAGCATTTCTATCAAACTAACCGGAGAAGTTAAGTCACACCCCATTATTTCACATTTGCACATGATTTGGAAAAGAGTGGCAAGAGTATTCAGTTCGAACATTTATTTAAATATTGCCTCGAGCATATGGCTTAACCCAAAAGTATGCATCAAAAAGTTCCCTTTCTGTTGGTCAGATTGGATTGGGAGGGGGTTGCTACACTTGGCAACCTGTATGAGAGTGGAGTGTTGAGATCTTTGGAGAATGTGGGTCATCATTTTGGGATCCCCAGATCTCAGTTTTATAGCTATTTACAGCTGCACCACCTGCTCTGTACTGTTTTTGGGAGTAGCACCCACATCCCTAAATGGTAGATACTCTAGAAGTGGTGATTACTGCTTTTGGGAAAGGTCATGAGGCATCAGTGTATTACTCCCTGATGACTCAGAGTCTGGGGGACGGAGCTTTATCTTCTATTAAGAGATTATGGAAGAAAGATTTGTACTTGGTATTGGAGGATGGAGTGAGGACTAAGATTTTGAAAAATGTCAAGTCTGCATCTGGAGATGCAAGGGTTCACCTTATGCAATTTAAGATTTTACAAAGATTTTACTACCCCCTCTAGATTATATAGGCTTGGTCTTAAAGACACACCCACCTGCTGGCGCTGCCAATCAGAAGTTGGAGACACAACCCATGATTTTTTGGGGATGTGTTAAGATCCAAGATTTTCAGAAGGTTCAGAATTATTTGTGTGACATTCTGGGCACTCAAATATTACTTTGTCACAGACTTTGTATTTTGGGCGATGGGGAAGTTATATATTTTGGGGAAAAATATATAACAAATTGGGTTCTGACTGGCGTGATGATTGGCAGACAAATTATTTTAAGGGGTTGGAAGTCAGACGGAGCTCCAATATGTCCAGAGTGGTGTCCGGAGATGGGGAGGTTGGCAGCTTTTGAGGAGAAGGCAGGTAGAACGGGTTTGGGGACTTGTTTTTCAGGAAGTGAGGTAAGTATTTGGCATTTTTGGGAGACTCTAGGGGAAGGGATGAGGAGAGAGCCGTTTAGTTGAAATATGCATATTATATATATATATATATATATATAATATTATTTTTTCATTATTATTTATTTATTGTGTGTGTGTGTGTGTGTGTGTGTGTATTATTTTATGTGACCACAGGGGTGTTTTTTGGGGTTGGGTGGGGTTGGTGTTTGGGGAGGGATATTAATGAGGGTTAAAAGTTAAATGTTGATTCGGTGTATACAGTATATTGTGTTTTTCTCTGTTGTGTTATTTTCTATAAAGTTAATTCAAGAAAGAGTCTATCATAATTTGTTTTTGCATAAGCCATTTTGTTTGTTGAATTTTTTATGTAGCTCCTATTTTACCTGGTCCTGCCACAATATGTTCAACGAGTCACATTATAATACTTTTCCAAAACTGTAGGGATAGTAACGTGTGTGTGTGTGTGTGTGTGTGTGTGTGTGTGTGTGTCTCTTTTATTACTAAAGGTATTGCAGTCAAATAAGTTTCAAATGTGCATCCTCTTGCAAACCTGTCTATCGTAAGATTGTGAGTGTCTGTTTGTGGTTATGGCATATATGTTTGTGCAAGTCACTGGAAGGAAAATATTTAAGAAGACTATTTGAAGGAGTGTATTTATGCAAACGTATTCATGCAAATTCATCTGAGGTTAATCAGGTTAGTTCACTGGTTTGTCCAAAAATCTTTCCTTTTCCCTCTCACGGTTCCTCATTCCTCACAGATTCACTTTTCCCCAAAAGTGTGTATCATGGTTTTAAATCTGTAATTGCTGACACAACCCCTGAACTGAGTTCAACAGGTACAAACAGAACAAAATGCCAGACTTACCATTTATTTATTTGTTTTTGTTTGTTTGTTTGTTTGTTTGTTTGTTTAATGATGCACTTGTTTTCATTTGGTCGGTCAGTGACAATTGAATTTGGTTTGTTTTTCTTGATGGGGAAAATTATCACTTCCGTCCCTTAACTCTAATGTAACCCTTACACAACTTTCCGAAGCCATTTTTACATTTTCACTTTAACGTTATTAAGTGTTTATTGAACCGTTTCCCTTTTTGTGACTCTAGGCTGGTCCCCCCAATGTAGGCAAAACTTGGATCCAACACACACACAAATATTATTAGCTAAAGACAGCACAGTGAATCTTTTACATATGAGGTCAAACAGATCATTGATAGTCTTCTGACCAAAGTGCACGAGGCCACGACACATGCGCATGCAAACTGAATGAATAGAAGATTGAAACAAGAAGTTGCTTTAAATATAGATCCATCTGTTTACATACACTGACATACATAAAAGACAAACATGTAAATGTGCTGCCGTCCTCTAAAACACTTTAGCACAGACTTTTGTCACATTTTTGGACACATTTCTGCATTATTCCGAAGCATAAATAAAGCAAACTTTTGATATTTTCCTTTTTAATTATAATTTTGTATAGAATTATAACAATACTTTGTGTTGTATTACCCTGGCATTCGTTTAAAAAAAATAGTCATCAGTGTTGCAATTGGGTTTCAAATACAACTGCTGAGAGAATGATAGCAAATTTGTCACCTTCTGTTATCCACCGCTCTCTAATTTTGTCCTCTTATGGAAAGTCGTGGAAACATATTTCTCCCATTCGCCACTATAGAAGTTTACCCTGTTTACAATTTTAACTTTCTCCAATATTTTGCAACTGAAAATCGCATTTCCTTGGTATTTTATGGGCCATTTTATCCTAAGGCAAACATATTGTATTGTGCAAGATTTTACTTCCATAGTCGACCCTGAAGGAAAGGGGAAAAAAAATCACCTGTAGTATGTCCAATTAAGATTACTTAAGTGATAAAAATGCTTCAGGGAAATAAGAGTAGAAAATAAGTGGTGTGGGATACTGTTCAGACAACAATAATCTGGAAAACCAGATGTGTCTCCATGCTCAAAATGAAGATGTGTGCATGGACTTATCACCATGTTGATAAACCAGTGACCTACAACTTCACACACCAAAAGCCACAATGCTCAAATTCTGCTTAGCATGCTTGGGCACTTTTTTGCAGGCCTTTACACAGTCCGACAATATAAACTTACAAGTCTGTTATTTTGATTTATACTTAATTTTCAGTGAGCCTTCCAAGCAAATGGTAAACTGTGCTTTTCATTTGTTTGGATGAAGTACATTGTCTCAATAAATGAGTGTGATCTGTGGCCAGAGCTATTGTTTGGTCCCAAGTAGAGCTAAAACCTTTCTGTTTGGAATTTGACATCATTTTCCTCCTCTCGTTTGCAGATGCCAAAAGAAACAAAGCTAAAAAATGTCTGGAATCACAATGTCTGACAGCAAACAGGGAAATCAGAAAATCACAGAACACCACTAACAAAAAAGCAACAAAAATGACATGGCATTACATAACTGTTTGGACATGATGCTAATTCAATCGTAGCATGCTAGTGCTATATGCTTTAAAGTAATTTGAGTAACATGTAAATACTATAATTCATGAATATGGTAATCATTTAGCTATAGCATATATCAAAGAACCATGATATTTCCATTGTTATACCATAGTACCGCCACAGTACTTTTTTTAAATTTTTTTTTTAAGCATTACATCCACAAGACATCGATCTTTAAATGTATCACTAAAATCCCCAGCATGCACGCAGCAAATAGACAAATATTTACATAATATTAATTAACATTTTTAAAAGTATTCCACATAAATATATGTTTTTAGAAATATGTGAAACCAAAATAATGTGCTTAAAAGTTATAATCTTTCAGCAAAAAGTCAGTAACTGGAATCAGATTACAAGTTATAAAATGTGTGGCGCTACTTTGAACTACAAAAAGTACTTATAGAGTTACACTGAAAAAAATGATATCATTGGTTCAACGTAAATATTATAGAGCAATGATTTACACAAATAATCATAAAGCTTAACCAAAGCAAGAAAACTGTTTGAGATAATGAACATTTTTTACATTGAACCACAATGAACCCGGAATTCTTAAATTGCAACAGCATGTAAACATGAAAACGACTGAAACAATGCATATATTTTTAATTGTTTTAAACAATATAATTATAACTGGAACAACTTAAAGAATTAAGTTGAATTAGTTTGACTTAGTTTATATTAGACAATTAGATTATTATAAATGAATGTTA
The DNA here is from genome assembly GCA_032164185.1 of Moxostoma hubbsi. Lineage (NCBI taxonomy): Eukaryota > Metazoa > Chordata > Actinopteri > Cypriniformes > Catostomidae > Moxostoma > Moxostoma hubbsi. The sequence goes on along the minus strand of JAVLUX010000030.1, from coordinate 33,598,695 downwards.
CTTTAATTTATTGCATTTCATTCATAATTACCACACAATGCATTTTTCCAATATTTATTAAAATGGAACAATTACAACAAGACAACATGGTAATCTCCGGCTCCTCGCTCATGTATACATGCATTTTGTATTTAACAGCAATGAATTTATATAAACATACTGTATGCTATGTATAGGATATACAACAAATGTATACAAATAAATGTGCAATGGTCTGCGACATTATGCCATCAATGTCATATACAATAAAATATTGTAAAGAAATGTTTAAATAATACAAGTGCTCAAGTGTCATTTTGAACATTAACTGCAATGACATTGTTAAACAATGAATTCCAACACAAATGCTCCAGATATTTTCAAAAGTAAAAATTTGCCATTAAAATAAAAGAATAAAAAAGGGCTTTAAGTTTAGGTTATTTGCCTTCAGCAAGTGAACCACTTCTGAAAGAAGCTGCAGTACAGACATAGGCAAGCATTACTTGGAAATACAATCTTATCTCGCCCAATACTGTTGTCAGAATCATTACAATATTGCAAAAGGTTTCTTTTCATCTTTCTGCTTTTAAGTGTCCATCAAATAAAACATGGAAAAGTGCAAAAATAATCTCTTAATAGGAGCATTTTTCCCTTAAATCTTTCGATTGTTATAATATATAACACAGTTTGCCCAAATGTATCAACTTTCAAGCATTTGTTACTAAGGTGAAGTCTCTTCTTGAAGCTTGTTGAACAGCTTGCTCACTTTGGTGGACATTTTGCAACTGTCCAATTCCATTGGTATTTTTTTGGACTGCTTAAAATGTGAAGTTGAATGTTTTTGGGTATTCAAGGTTTCAGGGAATAAATGAGCCCAAAAAGCATTGCAAAGGCATCTGCAATTGAAGGCAGATTTGCCAAAACCTGAACATCTTCAATCATGACTTTTATGCCAGCCGGGGGCAGATAAGGATCGTGCCTTTCCTTTATCACCACGATGGCCATGGTTCCCAGGTCTTGGTTCTCTCCAGTTCCTGTAAAATACAAAAACATCATTCTTTTAAAACAAAACTGTGGCAGGGCGGAGGGCGGGGCCAGATGATACACACCCGGTCCCGTATCAGGCTAATCAAGTCTCCGAGACGGATAAAGGCCGATGGCAGACGATGGTGCGGGAGAGAGAGAGAGACCATTTACGGACATGTCCGTCGTGTGTGTTTGTCCTTTGTTTTAAGTTTATTAATAAAACCTTATTTATATTGTCAAGCCGGTTCTCGCCTCCTCCTTTCCCTTAACCCCTTTACAAAAACATTTACATTTACATTTACATTTATTCATTTGGCAGACGCTTTTATCCAAAGCGACTTACAGAGCACTTATTAATGGGATTAATGGGATTCCCCCGGAGCAACCTGGAGTTAAGTGCCTTGCTCAAGGACACAATGGTGGTGGCTGTGGTGATCGAACCAGCAACCTTCTGATTACCAGTTCAGCGCTTTAGCCCACTACACCACCACCACTCCATTTGCTTTACATGAAGGGAATGGAAACAGGTTCCAGACTTTTAGTCATTGACGGCAAAGGATTCACAAACAAGTATTATGACAATTTGGCCTGCGAGTCTGCGGCAACCTAGGCCTGTTAAGAGTGTTTTGATTAAACCCATTAGTGTTAGTACAATGCATAAATCAGGCAAATATGTAGATCAGGCTGTAGTCTATGCACTAGGTGTGCATGTGTAAGATGGTAGCTTTACTATACATAGGCTACCTATTAAGCTTTGCGCACCGATTCTGATCAACTAGGCAACTGTTTTGTTATTGTGGGGACACTGAAGGCCCAGTGTTGAGAGTCACGGTTCGCCACTGTATTTCACAAGTTATATGCCAATATTAAATCAATTTGATACTTTTAAGGCACAACAATCGCATTGCCAATTAATATGAAGTTACAAAACATTTGACAACTTTTAACATGAGTAAAAACCACACACACTTCCTCTCTCTGAATACAGAGACAGATCATTTTGTTGGTTGAACAGATAATGACATCTCTGTACACCTGCAGTGTGTACACACTTTAATATTGAAAATGTGTCCCCATCCAAATATTTTCTGGCTACTTTAATGGCATAACACCAGTCTGATTGAGAATGCAAATACAAAAGAAACTAAAGTGGGCCCTTACCACATATTCCTTGATCAAGTTTTCAGGTTTCTCTCCCAGGTAGATCGTGAGGCCTTTGAGAACACAGTAAAAAACAAAGAATGAAGATACAATTATAGCAATTAAAGTTTATATATATATATATATATATATATATATATATATATATATATATATATATATATATATATATATATTTTTGTCAATTGCATCTGCACTATTGTTAAACATGCTCCATACCATCATTAATTCAATATAATATCTCACATTATTAATTAACCTCTTGTTTGTTGTTGCACTGAAACAAAATGCATGTTTCCAGGGATGTGACCAGACTATGTTTAACATTTGTGCAGACTAGGGACACAAGATATTACAACAGATATATACTGTATGATATTCAATAATTCATTAGTATAAATATTTAAAACAAGGACGGACATATACACACACACATATATGACATTAATTCTTAATATTTGTATTTTAAAGTACCATGGCATTACCATCTAATACAGGACCTTCACCATACCACGGTGCCATATACTTTCCTTACATCTAAGCATTTGTATTTAGATGTAAGATTTAATATGTGCATTGAGATTGCATAATTAAAGTATATTTGATATAAACCTTCTAAAAAATATTTAAAATGAAATAGATTTTCTACGCCTGAATGTAGAAATAAGAAATTTGAAAACTCCCAAGATTTTATAAAGACTTGTTCAGTTAAATCTAGCCAAATTTAGCGTTTTTCGCCTCGTGTGATCTACGATATGAAGTTTGTGGACCACAGACTGCTATTCAAAGCAATGGACATTTTTAAACATCATGTCTACAGTTCTGGACACGCGGTCACCCTGTGTCTGGCCGCTGATCACGTGAAAGCGGTATGCTGCAGGCGGGCTCTGGTGACGTACAGGAAAATTGACCAATCAACGTCTCTGTTTTGCGTCGTTCGATTGGTCCATCGAGATGTGAACTGTGACCGCGTTAACGTCGCAGTTGAGAATGTGAGAGTATGCATGAAGGTGAAGTGCGTACGGGGTAAACGTGTATGTTTTTACTCTTTTAACCCCACGATTATCTTCTAGTTGGATATTGACCCACGTCAGATATATGTAGGCCGTTTTTGACCATAAAAACTCACTTTTAGCCCAACTGTCGTGGAAGCGGTTATAGTCGACCGAGCATCGGGGGTTGGTTGAAGGTAGAGCCGCGCTGAGACGTACTAAGGTCGGATAGACTGGCTGACTGCTCCCGCTGATCTCACACCAACCCGCATGAGCTCCACAAAGACACGGAAACTGACACTGCTGCCCAGCCTGGTGGATCCCGGAGAGCATGAGTCGAGATGAGCCAGAGAGACACACTGGTGCATCTGTATGCTGGAGGGTAAGTCACCATTATTAATATTTTATCACAAATGCATTAAATCAAACTCTCTCTCTCTCTCTCGATCTGAGACAGAAAAGCAACAAATGCACACATACTTTAATATAAATGACGTAATGCGGATCACTAAATATAATTTCGGACGAACATACCAGTGATATTAATATGACAATATATAGACCTATGTACAGAGTCCTCAAGTATTTTGTATTTTTATTTATAAAAACATTCCCGGGCAAACCAAAAACAAACAAAAGACACATTACAATAACAAAAAAATCATCTCTTAAAATAACTCCGACCACATCCAGGACTGTAGTTAACTTGAAACCACAAGGGTCTGCTTTTGGATCTAGGTTATAGTGTTGGGTAACTGATCCGTCACGGGAGGTTGTGGGTTTTCCTCGCACTGGCATGAGGGATCCGTCCCGCCTGGCACTGGCACACTGTGCCCACTGTGCATTCTAGAGTGATTGAAACATGCGCTGTAAATATCTGCCCTCAATCAGATTGGCACAGTGTTTAAAACAGGAACATGATCTGCATCTCTCGTTCATTCTGAATATTTGCATAATTAAACTCTCTGCCTAAATGTTAGTAAAAAAAAGTGCCTTTTTTATTCTAAAACTTACTGACATGAATATAGAATTTTCTTCCATCTACCCACTTTTAGTAAAAGTTGCATTAGTACAAGCCATACAAAAGAATGCCACAGTATAAATATTAATTGTAATGCCATGTGTTCTGGACACTACCATGATGGTAATACCATGGCATACTTTGAATGGCCTTACTATGCTACCATTTGAATCATTCTGAATCAGAAAGTGCCATGCTATTCATCAAATTACCTTTGTATTACCATCCAATGCCATCATGGTTCTGCTACTGAACTGTTTTGTAAGAAAAGTTTATAAGTGTTTTACCTATTTTACACCTTTTACATATTATTATTATTATTATTATTATTGGTTTATTATCCACAGCTCTGGAAAAAATTAAGAGTCCACTGCAATATTCTAAGTTTCTCTGGATTTACTATTTATAGGTATGTGTTTGAGTAAAATGAAAATGTTTATTTTATTCTAGAAATCTTGTCAGTACTTTATACCAAATTCCAAATATATTTATTGTCATTTAGAGCATTTGTTTGCAGAAAATGACAACTGGTCAAAATAAAAAAAGATGCCGTTTTTCAGACCTCAAATAATGCAAAGGAAAATATATAAGGTAATGTTCATTAACTTAATGTTAAACAACAAATTAATAATGTTTTAACTTGGGAAGAGTTTAATTTTCAATCACAGTTTTCATGGGTCTTGGCATGCTCTCCACATTGCTGTTGGGTGACATCATGCCACTCCTGGTGGAAATATTCAAGCAGCTCGGCTTCGTTATGATGGCCTGTGACCATTGATCCTCTTGATCACATTCCAGAGGTTTTCAATGGGGTTCAGGTCTGGGACATGACGGTCTTGATCCGGTGGTCTTCCAGTTTGGTTGAGGATCGGTGATAATTTGTGAGTGCTTTAGCAAGGCTGGAATTGGTCAGATTAGTCTTTGTGAAGGACACATGAATCAAGCCTACGTGGATTCAAGGTTATCATGGAAGAAAACTTACTTCATTCTGCTATGAAAATGTTCCCCAAATCTGAGGATTGGTTTTCCAGGAGGACAATGCTCCATGCCACACAGTCAGGTCCATCAAGGTTTGGATGGAGGAGCACCAGATCAAGACCCGGTCATGGCCAGCCCAATCTCCAGGCCTGAACCCCATTGCCAACCAATTTTTGCGCCAGGAGAAGTCACCCATCAACAATGTGAAAGACTGATAGAGAGCACGCCAAGACGCATGAAAGCTCTGATTGAAAATCAGGGTTATTCCACCAAATATTGATTTCTGAACACTTCCTAATTTAAAAAATTAGTATTGTGTTGTTTAAAAATGAATATGAACTTGTTTTCTTTGCATTATTCAAGGTCTGAGAAACACTGCATCTTTTTTGTGATTTTGACTAGTTGTTATTTTCTACAAATAAATGCTCTTCATTTTTATTTAGAATTTGGGAGAAATCGTGTCAGTACTTTATAGAATAAATGTTTTTTAATTTTTTCCAGAGCTGTATGTTTATTACACTCGATTCTGATTGGTCAATGAGCTTGTTGACATGGACACGAGAAGGCTGCTTAAGGCTGGAAAGCGGCATTCCCATTTACATGCACTGTGTTTGCAGCTTTTTATTTACTCCCGTATACATGCGGTTAGGTCAGTAAGCAGCTTAAAATAATTTTCCTGCTATGCTTGTTTAAATAACAACATGGCATCCAAGGAATACTTCACTTTTTTATTCTCTGTTGCTTGGCTTTATTGACAGGTATTTCAGAGTTGTTGCTGTGTTTGATTCCTTAACTTTCCATCATGACCTGCAGTGGAATTGCGCTGCAATAGTGGGGATTCCCACTTGAATCAAACTCAGGGATTCCCCCAATATGAGTGCATATACGCGAATGTGAGGAACAGTTGATATTTTACATTAGTGTGTATAACTGTGTATAGTTTATAGTGTATATGATTTTCCTACTGTACTCCCAGAAAGGGGTGGATTGGGTTGGTGTATTTGTTGACCCACAGGCACGAGTACAAATGTTTGATGCACTTTGTCAAGGCAGTTAATAGCAACTCTCCCTTCATGAATTGAGACACACCCATCAATTTCTGCATGTGTCTCAATCAGCTCCCTAGCTCCCGATGTCGTGAATCAGTATATTGTGGACTCTAGTTTGGGCACTGGTAAGGGTGTTCATCCACTAAACATTGGGACACTTACGACTCAATCACCTACGACAGGAGAACTAGCTTGCGCATTCAAGCGCAGCTGTTATTCATCAACAACATTGTTGATTTTCATAGAAGATATTCAAACATACAGTGTTATTATAACAGATAAATGAAAAAGAAATAAAAATATAAAGGAGTGTATTTTTAACCTTTTAACATATTGAAAAGAATGTTTCCCTTTCATAGAGGATGACAGACAAACAGCTTCCCTTTTAAAGTGAAAAATAAGGCTTTGACATCATATATTTACACTTGTGCTCCTCTTCTGATGAATTGAGAGACTTCAGAAGACATGACGACGTTTCCAGTAAGGGAACATATTGAGCAACGATGCTCCGTGGTTTTAACGGTGCATTGTGGGATTTTTTTAGTGAGCTAACGTTTCAGTGCACTGGAATGATTTTGCGAATGAGACAGCCTTAAAAATGGCCGACTCACTGATCAGTGCCCTGACTAGTGAATTAAGAAACTGATTGAGATGCACCCTCTGTCACCCTCTTTGTTTTAGTGCTCAACTGAACGCGTGGTGTTCAAATAAGCGGGTACTACTTACACACTTTGTGAGTTCAAACTTTTGTATCGAAACCTTCGAGAATTCCACTTAAAGGGATAGTTCACCCAAAAATGTAAAGTCTGCCATCATTTACAAGAGGCTAACATTCTGCCTTACATTTGCTTTGATATTTAATGAAATAAAGAAAATCATATGGGTTTGGAACGATATGAGGGTTTCCATTTTTGGGTGAAAAATCTTCTAAATATATCCCAGACTGCATGCTGTTGAATATTACTGAGAGTGCTTGGCATATTTAAACTTTTTATTTTGAACCCATTCTGTTAATCAACGTAAATGCCAAAAAAAGTTTCACTGTCAGTCTCTGGTCTTTTTCGGAGACACTGTCTCAATTGAAGTAAATTGGAGTAAAAGGAAATGTTTGAAAGCTCTGCTAGTTTCGGCCGATCTTGGAAATTGAACTTGCCCTCAGGGCTGCAAAAGAAGTTTTTTGTTCCATTTAAGTCAGAAAGATTAATAGAAAAATGGAAAAGAAAAGGCCTCGAGAGTTTAAAGTAAACTAATGCACCTCAGTTGACACAATTCATTCATTTCTTTTTTGCTCTCTCTCACAGATGTGGCGGAACGGTTGGCGCAATCTTGACATGTCCGTTAGAGGTGGTGAAGACGAGGCTTCAGTCTTCTTTAGTTACGCTCTGCCTCTCTGAGGTGCATCTGAGCACAGTGAATGGAGCCAGTGTGGCCCCTCCAGGGCCCCTTGATAGCCTCAGGTGCGTACATTTATAAAAGTGAAATTCTTTACAGCACCTTATGTAACAAGCGTTTTGTATAGTGGATCCTTTGATTATGTGGATATTTATTTTTTTATGTGACTTGATGTAAAAAAAAAAAAAGGATCTGAAACTACTATGGTATTACCATGTTTTTGGATATGTACCTTGGTATTACAATAGTATTCCCAGAATTCAAGGTTTTGTATAAATATAATGCATTATTGAGTCTTGGATATTCAGAGGTTTTCTTACGATTACGCCAATTGACCTGAACAAAATGTGCCTTTTCATATAAATGTAAAAAAAAAAGTGTTTTTACGGGTTTTTGTGCTTTTCTTGTCACATGACAACAAAAAGGCGACCTAGTTAAACCACCTGACATTGATTTGGTGGACAGACATTTTTCAGATGTGAATATTATTTCACTTCTTATTTCTTTCAAAAAAGGATTATTCCAAACTATTTGTGCTATTATTTCTATTTCGGACATTTTACTCCAAACTGTTTCACCACCTAGCCCAAGTTAGAGCTCAGAAATTGAACATGTGTTCATCATTGTAGAGGTGTTTTTAAAGGGGACCTATTATGCAAAATTCACTTTGAAGATAAATGTGTGTTGGCAGTGTGTGTAGACAACCACCCTCTAATTATAAAAATCCACCCAGTCCCTTTTTTTAATCCCCATTAATCATAAACACTGTCTCAGAACAAGCCGTTCGCAGATTCTGTACAAAGTGACTTCACTTGTACAGGCCCCGCCCATGACTGTTGACTGACACTTTTATTTACTCAGCGGATTTAGCATGACAGTTTTAGATCTGGATGTTCTAAAGACCCTCTGAAATTGCTTGATGAGTCTACATTAGGTGATTGTTAGGTTTGTGTTGTGTTGGCTCATTTGGTCTTTGGTTTGTGGTCCTAAAACTGAGGGGCCCAGACAGAAGACATGTCCCCTTTCCATCAGCTGTCCGAAAACAGTTTGCTTGTCTTTTCTCACCACAAAATGTAACTGCAAAACAATGTAAAAGATGGAAAGAAATTAGGATTAAATACAAATTAGGTTGCATTTTAGTGCTTATTTGGTTCATTAATTATATACAAATATAGTGTGTAATTTATATGTGTATTATAAAAATAGGGCTGTTGGTTTTACGCGTTAATTTGGTGCGATTTAATTATACAAAAAATATAATGTGTTAAAAAAATGTCCCGGACTGTTCTAAAGAATATACCTGCCATTAGAGCAATTGAAGTTTGAAGTACCACCTGTTTTCAGCTAGGGGCAGTAAGTGAAACTCCAGCTGTAAAGGCAACATGCAACTGTACAGACAACAAACCACGCTCAAGTTTGCTTGACAGCAGAAGATGAGAACAACACAGCTGGACAGAGCACATTTCCAAATGCGGGGATCTCAAGATGTGTATTTCGACATTTCAAACTACGTTTAACTTGCCACAGCGACCTAAAAACGCTGTGTTTATGATGCGTTGCAACCAAAGTGAGTTGGCCCCCAATGCCCATCTGAGGCATGTGTACAATGACGCATCCTTAAAAAAAGCCCTTATAATAAATCTATCTCGGACAGATCTACAAATAAAATATTTAATTGATTGACAGCCCTAAATAAAATATATAACCAAGGAAGAAGCAATGATATTTGCAAATATTGCAGAACTTGAATCCCCTGTTTCTGCTTCTCTCTTACTTTCTTTCTGTGTTTTCTTTATTAAAAATCTCTTCTCAGTTGTTTCCACTCCCCCTAACCCAACCAATCGCTGCCCGAACAGTAACACGTTATGTCCTGGAGCTTGGCTCTGAGCTTAAGTTTGTGTGTTTGTCTGACTGTCTGGCAAACTGCTTTTCAGAACTGGTTTCTTGTCTTTTCAGCTAAACTCAGGTTACACATCACAGAAAATACACCAAAACAGCAACCACAAAGACATTGAGATAAACTTTATCTTGTTAATTAAAAGACTGTTTCACCCAAAAGTGAACATTGTCATCATTTACGCTCCCTCATCAAAACCATACCCGTATGACTTCCCTTCCTCTGTGGAACACAGAAAGAGAAGTTCAGGTTCTGGAATGGCATGAGGGTGAATCAATGATGATAGAAGTTTTATTTTTGGGTGAACTTTTCCTACATATATTGTAAATGCTGATTAAACATCTTAAAGTCTATATGACTAACAGCTGGATGAACTGAGATTAGATAGTAACATGTAATGAAGTACAAGAAGGCACAAGTTGTTTCATAATGTAAAAGTTAGATCTAGTCTGGGTCTCTCCTTGGCTTGAGGGGCCAAACTGTTTTATTTCATTTGCTCTCTCTCTCTCTCTCTCTCTCTCATTCTTTGATGTTGCTTTATTTGTACGTGATTGATTGACATTTATCTCTCGCACCCTGTTAAAGAAGTCATGTTCGAGATGTATTTCACTTGTGCTTTCGTGGAATTTAAAATATCTTTGTTTGAACAAGTCTCCCAGAGGTGTGTCTTTATTGCAAAGGTCTTTAAGGATTAGAATATAATTAGAACATACAAAGAAATCATACAATGGGCAAATTTCACCCCAAAACCAGTTCAGTTTGATTTATTTTTATAGTGCGTTTCACAAGATGTTTAAAATTAAAAGGGGAAACGCAGAGGCCGACCAGTGTAGTATAGGGCTGGGTATCGTTAAAAAAACATTTGATACCGATACCTTGACTTCGATACCGGTTCCTAAACAATACTTTTTTTTGATACCAATTTTATGAAATCCATTTGAACAAGATTACAAACATTACCTCAAAAAAACTTTGGTTTTATTTTTTCAGTTTGTTGACATTATTTGATAGACTCAAACACTCATCTCCTGAACCTTCTGGTCTCCTCATGCCAGGATCAGCAGGGGCAGAGGCTGTAACATTAATGTGAAGAGGATAAAAACAAACAAGAACGCTAAACTGATAATTCAGCCAACACTATGAATAAGTACGGTTTAACAAGATAACTAGTTTAAAGTGAGTTAAACTTGATCCTTTACTGTCAACCTTAAAGCATATTTAGCATCGATTTAGCTAGTTATCTATAGCCGTACATCCAAACAATATCTAACAGTAGGTCCCAGTTTATTGGACTATGTCACCACGGACAGAAACGTTCATTTACTTAAAGTGCACAAGCATGTACCACTACAAGTTAGCCGATTTTGTTGTTTGTTGGTTTGTTTGCTAACCGTTAACCTACCTGTCGGAGTTCCAGTCATACGCCGCTGCATTCATCAGTAGTTTGAGGAGGACTCGTGGTGGCCATGTTGAAGGAAGCTCTGTGGCAGGAGGACGCTGAGAGGAGGACCGCACCGGCTCGGTCTTGCAGTCGAAGACGGAGCAACTTTCTGACCTTAAGTTTATTCCGTGCACTGTCAAGTGCTTCATCAGATTTGTCGTGTTGCCGGTCTTGTCGCAAATATTGCTTCGAGTCTGGTGAAATGTAGCCACACTTTTGATCTTTTACATCTATGGGGGTTTAAGACACATATACACTATAGCCTCCATTGTGAGCCGCGTCTCTGGGCGTAACCGGTGTAAACTAGTGTTTTTCCTTGATGCCTAAACACAGCCAATCACTGGTACTTTAAGATTTGTGCACATCTAGCATGCTAACGTTGATGAGACTAACCCGTTAGGTATCGAAATTTGGTACCGAACGACAAGACATTTTTTGATACTCGATTGTTTTGAGGCAATTCGGTCGCTGCCTAAAAAGTATCGAACTCGATACCCAGCCCTATTCCTGAACAAATAACTTTTATGAGCTGGATTAAGTGAATGGAAAACTTCACAAGTCATTTATTTTGTCATGGCTGACTTCTAATGAACCAAGGATTCAGAGTAATTACTGGATGGTGGGTTGGTATGACTGTATAGTTAAAAGGATATGCAGGGGATCAATACAAGTTAAGCGCAGTTGGCAGCATTTGTGGCATAATGTTGATGACCACACATTCATTTCGTCGTGTTAACACCTGTTGCAATAATCTGTTCTGTTAAAATATGACATAATCTCAACATTTGGTAACAGAATGCTTAATGCAGTCAATACAATAAGAATAAGATTTTTTTTTTATTTCCAGATATGTCATAAGTACTGAAAAATCATTATTGGAACCAGAATTATTTCTGATCACTATTAATATGGTACTGAAAGCATTGAACACAATGTCTGGACATTATTTAAAGGGACAGTTCACCCCCAAAAAAATTGTCTCATCATTTACTCACCCTCATGCCATCCCAGATGTGTATGACTTTTCTTTCTTCTGCAGAACACAAATTAAGATTTTAAGAAGAATATCTCGGCTCTGTTGGTCAAATGCAAGTGAATGGTGACCAGACCTTTCTAGCTCCAAAAAAATCCATATGACTCCAGTGTTTAAATCCATGTCTTCTGAAGCAATATAATAGATGTGGGTGAGAAACAGATCAATATTTAAGACTTTTTTTTACTCTGAATCTCCACTTAAATTTTCACTTTCAGATGATACACATCTGGGATGGCATGAGGGTGGTTAATTATCATTAAGTTAATGTCACGAAGAAGAAAAAAGATCTTCTAGTGTTTATTTTCCTCATGCAAAATATAATTTAATATTTTGTCTTTTGACTCTGGAGTAAAGTATGGGAAATGTTCTCGACGTTTTTCGTAGAATCACTCATTTATGATACTATCAGCCCAGTTTGTATCGTATTAACTAATTTTATAAATCCAATGTTTATTGTTTGTGCATTTTTTTGTGCGTCTCTGTTTATGCGTTTCGCTCTCTCGATTTGTCTTAGGTTCATTCTTGAGAAGGAAGGGCCCCGCTCTTTGTTCCGGGGCCTGGGGCCCAATCTAATTGGAGTAGCTCCTTCAAGGTGAGTGTTCATCCACTGACACAGTATCTCAGAGCAGTGATTGACAGATCTCACCCCCAAAACAGGCCAATGTTTTTATTTCACTCTCAATGCTTGGAATCAAAACATGTCCAGCTAAATGATTTTATGTGAGTAAGAGTGTGTATGAGTGTGTAGATCTCTGCATACTGAAAACACTGCGAGTCAGACAGCACTGTGACTGATGCAATCCCGGCTGAACCGGTAAAGCTACATAAGTACCCGACACTCGGGTATGCTGGTCACACTGTTGCATTTTTACAGCTTCTGTAGTATACGGTTTTGGCTGTATTATTCATTCATACTATTGCTGTTTGAACATGAAGGATACCTCAAATATGGCAATTATATAAATGACTGGATATTATAAATGGCTCCCTTTAAAGCTGTACTACATAACTTTGTGCTGTGGTTGAAATTGGGGGGGGGGGGTCCCAATTTGGAATTCCCAATTTGCTCTAAGTCCTGGTGGTGGCATAGTGACTCACCTCAATTTGGGTGGCGGAGGACGAATCTCAGATTATTACAGGGACAATCCCCCCAGAGCAACCAGTAGTTAAGTGCCTTGCTCAAGGACACAATGTGGGCTGTGGGGATCGAACCAGCAACCTTCTGATTAACACCACCACCACTCCGCACTTTTAAATGGAGAACAGGGGACTCTCCTCAGCCACCATCAGTAGATCTTAATATGATTATTCAAGTGTTTTTTTCTACTATTAGTGTTTGAATTGTATTATAATTTACTATTTAAGATATTTAACTTATGATATGGCTGATACGAGTTCAATAGAAGACTTATTTAAGAAGACCTATAGAATTATTTCTATACTATATTGTCCAGCCTCAGTTACTACAATAGCAATGTCTTTGCAATGCACACAATTACACACAATAAACTAAAAATATAAAGTGAGGATTCAGTAATGATGGGGATAAAATATACTTTATTAAACGTGAAAATAATATGCTTAAATATGCAATATAACAATTCGGGTAAACAACTTCGCCAAATGGATAACACATAAACAATCATCTAGACTGCAGTGATGCTGAACTGAGTTGATCGGTGTAGTTTCTCCAGCCGGAACATGAGACAGCCGACACTTCTTTCCTTTGTGCGCGGATATGACGTAATGTTGCAAAGATGAAAGTCATAAGCCAGCGATTTCACGCCAAATCGAACCTGACAAAATAACTTTCATAGGCTTAAAGTAGTGAATCGTGGTACGGTAAGGACATTGTTTTGAACACTGATTGTTTATGTACTTAATCAATAATGGCGATTTGTTCGTTATATTGCATATTATATTGCAGCTTTAAGTGTGTGAGGGAGTGAGTTTAACATTTTGTGTCTGTGTAAACAGACGTTTTACGAGGATGCATGTAGGATAAAGTCTTTGTTTAATGAGGCACACATGATACATGAGTATTGTCTGATGCTGGGACTTAATGGCCATCTTATGTAAGTGTGTGTATGAGAGTGTTAAATAGTCCAGAAATGACTAATTGACATTAGTTGCTGAGTGAGTTCAGAGTGTTTCCATCATTCCACCAAGGCGCTAACAGCTTTAGCACAATGCATGTCAACATTAGTCATTACGTGAAGCAAGCGACAGAATGGGTCTTTTCCAAATCCTAGTGAGCGTCCTACCTGGACAGCATTGTTTATTGGTGCGCTCCCAAAGTAAAGGCTGTTCCAAACAGTAGGTTTGCAAAATTATGCTTCAATAAAAATATAAATAAGCCAATCTGTTTTATAAAAAACATAAAGTTCAAAATCAACCGTTTAACCCAATATTAAACTGTGACAGCTTAGCAACATGGTAAGTAAAACCCATAATTCCTCTAGAACCTTCAAACTAGACCAGCCTAACCAGCTTGGTGGCCAGCGAAGACTAGCAAGCCACCTTTTATTACCAACGGTTATTACTCATGTATGTTACGCTGTGTTTTTAGGGCCATCTACTTCGCTGCATATTCCACCTCAAAGGAAAGACTGAACTGTGTGTTTGAGCCAGACTCCTCACAGGTGCACATGACTTCTGCTGGGATTGCAGGTAACTTCCTTTATATTCGACCACAGAGACATACTGATCACATGATCCAACTACATGCTGTTTCATTGGTTCTGATGGGTATAAATAAAGGCTGGATGACATCCCTTCTGAACAAAACACATCTTAAACCATCTTAAGCTGGCCTCCCAGCCTGGCCTGGATGGTACTTTGCTGGTTTATTTGGTCAGCAAGCTGTTCTCTCAGCCTTACCAGCTAAAAAATGACCAGCAGAACCCATTTGAAACCAGCCAACTTGGTGGGTTAAACAAACAATTTGATGATTTAACAACACGTGTGTGCATGTGTCCAGTGGTTTTGAATTGCATCATGAAGAAAATACCTGCTCTCTACTTTCTCTTCATTTGTTCCATTCTCTAAACCTGAGGAACTGGCCAGTAAATGAGCTGTCTCTCAATAAAGATCAGGCAAATGAGAGAGTGTGGGTGTGAGAGCGTGAGTGGGTGTGGTCAAAGGCTGGTTGTTGGAATTTTCTCATCTCTCACATGGACAGACGCCAGTAAAGGGAATTTAGTTTAACCCTCTATGTATGGGTGTTTCTTCAATTTTAGTTATGTATACACTCACTGAGCACTTTATTAGGAAGGAACACTATGATCCTAATAAACTACCCGACGTGGTCTTCTGCTGTTGTTGCCCATTCGCCTAAAGGTTTAACATGTTGTGCATTCTGAGATGCTATTCTGCTCATTGCAATTGTACAGAGGGGTTATCTGAGTTACCATTTACATTTATGCATTCGGCAGATGCTTTTATCCAAAGCGACTTACAGTGCACTTGTTACAGGGACAATCCCCCCGGAGCAACCTGGAGTTAAGTGCCTTGCTCAAGGGCACAATGGTGGTGGCTGTGGGGATCGAACCAGCAACCTTCTGCTTAACAGTGTAGTGCTTTAACCCACTACGCCACCACCACTCCCTACCGTACCGTAGCCTTTCTGTCAGCTCGAACCAGTATGGCCATTCTCTGTTGACCTCTTTCAACAACAAGACATTTCCATCCACAGAACTGCCACTCACTGCATGTTTTTGGCATCATTCTGAGTAAACAATTGAGACTGTTGCATGTGAAAATCCCAGGAGATGTGCAGTTACAGAAGTACTCAAACCAGCCTGTCTGGTACCAACGGTCATGCCACGGTCAAAATCACTGAGATCACATTTTTCCCCATTCTGATGATTGATGTGAACATTAACTGAAGCTCCTGACCCATATCTGCATGATGTTATGCACTGCACTGCTGCCACACAATTGGCTGATTAGATAATTGCATGAATAAGTAGGTGTACAGGTGTACCTAATAAAGGGCTCGTTGAGTCTATATATGTAGTACACAAGCAAATGAGGAATCATGTATGCACGTGTATGTGCTGACGGGGCACGTTTTCATATACTCTCAATTTTCCTTACAAGACCTCACTTTAATTAAGAAGACCTAATTAATTGAAAAAATGAATGAAAAAATATGGATGTGGATCGCCAATGATGAAAGATCACAAAGTGTCAGTCATTATTTTTATTTCATTTCTAGCGGCCGCTGTCATACTGTAAAATCCACAGAACCCCATTAGCAATGGTTTTTACAAAAATCATCTATAGGTACAGATTTATCTGTAAAAACGATATATTGGTCTGCCTCTAGTATACACTACCGTTCAAAAGTTTGGGGTCACATTGAAATGTCCTTATTTTTGAAGGAAAAGCACTGTACTTTTCAATGAAGACAACTTTAAACTAGTCTTAACTTTGAAGAAATACACTCTATACATTGCTAATGTGGTAAATGACTATTCTAGCTGCAAATGTCTGGTTTTTGGTACATAGGTGTATAGAGGCCCATTTCCAGCAACTATCACTCCAGTGTTCTAATGGTACAATGTGTTTGCTCATTGGCTCAGAAGGCTAATTGATGATTAGAAAACCCTTGTGCAATCATGTTCACACATCTGAAAACAGTTTAGGTCGTTACAGAAGCTACAAAACTGACCTTCCTTTGAGCAGATTGAGTTTCTGGAGCATCACATTTGTGGGGTCAATTAAACGCTCAAAATGGCCAGAAAAAGAGAACTTTCATCTGAAACTCGACAGTCTATTCTTGTCCTTAGAAATGAAGGCTATTCCATGCGAGACATTGCTAAGAAATTGAAGATTTCCTACAACGGTGTGTACTACTCCCTTCAGAGGACAGCACAAACAGGCTCTAACCAGAGTAGAAAAAGAAGTGGGAGGCCGCGTTGCACAACTGAGCAAGAAGATAAGTACATTAGAGTCTCTAGTTTGAGAAACAGACGCCTCACAGGTCCCCAACTGGCATCTTCATTAAATAGTACCCGCAAAACACCAGTGTCAACATGTACAGT
The DNA here is from genome assembly GCA_032164185.1 of Moxostoma hubbsi. NCBI lineage: Eukaryota > Metazoa > Chordata > Actinopteri > Cypriniformes > Catostomidae > Moxostoma > Moxostoma hubbsi. The sequence continues at coordinate 33,581,675 of JAVLUX010000030.1, read as the reverse complement.
GAAGAGGCGGCTGCGGGATTCTGGGCTTCAGGGCAGAGTGGCAAAGAAAAAGCCATATCTGAGACTGGCCAATAAAAGAAAAAGATTAAGATGGGCAAAAGAACACAGACATTGGACAGAGGAAGACTGGAAAAAAGTGTTGTGGACAGATGAATCCAAGTTTGAGGTGTTTGGATCACAAAGAAGAACGTTTGTGAGACGCAGAACAAATGAAAAGATGCTGGAAGAATGCCTGACGCCATCTGTTAAGCATGGTGGAGGTAATATAATGGTCTGGGGTTGCTTTGGTGCTGGTAAGGTGGGAGATTTGTACAGGGTAAAAGGGATTCTGAATAAGGAAGGCTATCACTCCATTTTGCAACGCCATGCCATACCCAGTGGACAGCGCTTGATTGGAGCCAATTTCATCCTACAACAGGACAATGACCCTAAACACACCTCCAAATTGTGCAAGAACTATTTAGAGCAGAAGCAGGCAGCTGGTATTCTATCGGTAATGGAGTGGCCAGCGCAGTCACCAGATCTGAACCCCATTGAGCTGTTGTGGGAGCAGCTTGACCGTATGGTACGCAAGAAGTGCCCATCCAACCAATCCAACTTGTGGGAGCTGCTTCTGGAAGCGTGGGGTGCAATTTCTCCAGATTACCTCAACAAATTAACAGCTAGAATGCCAAAGGTCTGCAATGCTGTAATTGCTGCAAATGGAGGATTCTTTGACGAAAGCAAAGTTTGATGTAAAAAAAATCTTATTTCAAATACAAATCATTATTTCTAACCTTGTCAATGTCTTGACTCTATTTTCTATTCATTTCACAACGTATGGTGGTGAATAAGTGTGACTTTTCAGGAAAACACAAAATTGTTTGGGTGACCCCAAACTTTTGAACGGTAGTATAAACATGTTAGCACTCCCATATTTGGTCTGTGAAATTTGTTAGCTGAATGTGACATTAGTCTACCGGAACTAATCTTTCCTCTTCTTTACCAATCAGGGTTCACAGCCATCACAGTAACCAATCCAATCTGGTTGATTAAGACACGCCTTCAACTGGATGCCAGGTAAATGCAAACACATAATTAATGCACCATATGGATTATGTGTTGCTTTTATTATAAATGTGATCTGGAACTGTGATTCATATCCATTAAGACTGAATTCTTCTGGAATCAGGATTAAATAGCACAGGACTTGATACAGTTTGGATAAAATTTGGGAAAGTTCACCCAAAAATGGTTTACTCACCCTTATTTTGATCCTTCTGTGGAACACTAAAGGAGATGTAAAGGCAGACTGTGTTAGCCTCCATCATAAATCACTTTCTTTGCATATTTTTCCATGCAATGAATGTGAAAAGTGACTGAGGCTAACATTCTGCCTAGCATTCATCTTTTGGGTTCAGCAGGAAAAAATAAAAGTCATATGGGTTTTAAAGTTGGGTGAGTGGCTGAATTTCCATTTTTGGGTGAACTATTCTTTTTAAGCCAATCTTGGACCCATCTTTGATCTTAATCATTTTATATATAATAATTCACTGAATCATGTTTTGTTCCGCACAGGAGCCGCGGGGAGCGTCGTATGAATACATTTGAGTGTGTGCAGCGAGTGTATCAGACAGACGGTCTGCGCGGGTTTTACCGCGGCATGTCTGCGTCTTATGCGGGAATTTCAGAGACTGTGATCCACTTTGTGATCTATGAAAGCATCAAACGCCGCCTGCTGGAGGCCAAAGCAGCAACACACATGGATGAGGAGGAGGACACATCGAAAGATGCATCTGATTTTGTTGGGATGATGCTGGCAGCCGCCACCTCCAAAACTTGTGCCACCTCCTTGGCCTATCCACACGGTGAGACTGCATGTGATTCATATCATGCACAGAACACCCTATAAGTGCACCTTAGCTTATAGAAATAGTTCATCCATAAGTAAAACTTCTGCCATGATGTACCTATTTACATGATTGAATTCATCAGGAATTGACTGGCTGGTGTAAAGTGGTCTGTAACAAGCGGTTGGTTGGGGGTCGTTGACACATAAGTGGGTTTGGTGACATCAGCCATGAAGAAGTTTTTTCAGATACAGAGCAAGTTATAACCTGTGGGTCATTCGGTGTCAGCTCAGAGGTCCTCAGCTCGGCTTGTTTTTGCTGGAGAAAGAAAGAAATTATATGAAATCCGTTTCTTTCTGTCTTTATTTTTCTTCATTTTTTTCTTTATTTTTTCTGTCTTTTCTTTTTCAGTTTTTACCTTTTTTGATTTCTTTATTTACTTTTATTTTTATGCTTTCTTTTTCTTCATTTATTTATTTTTCTTTCTTTTATTTATTTCTTTTTCTTTATTTTTCCTCAATTATTTTATTATTATTTTTATTTCTCTTCCTTTTATTTTATTTATTTATCTTTCTGTCTTTTATTATTTTTTTCTTTTATTTTTATTTATCTTTTACTTTTTTATTTTTCCTCAATAATTGTATTATTATTTTTCTTTCTCTTCTTTTTATTTATTTATCTTTCTGTCTTTATTCTTTTTTTCT